>JARFIX010000067.1:600000-1123186 GCA_036346125.1 Lycocerus yunnanus
CCTTTCAATTTATTATATCTTTATTTGGGATGGACAACCGACATTAGCTCAAAAGAGTTATCCTGAATCGACGGCGGCACACCGCATTTATTTACAAACCCAAAACGTCCAAAATATTTTGATAAACCATGAAGTGCAAAAACGTAATAATATTATACTCTCCACGGAGGATTTTAAGTTGGAAGCAACTACTGAGTCGTATAAAAAAGAAGAAAATTTTCTCATTCACATTAATTCTATAGAAGAGGTATTGAATGACATAGAGGTGGAAACTATTGTAGAAAATTCAACGAAATTGAATTTCGATCGAGGTGAGTTTTTAATTTTAAGCTTCTTGAGTTGTTTATTTTGTAGACAACATTGCAAATTTTAAATATTTAATTAATAATTTTAAAATTTGTCTTTCGCCAACAAACAAGATTTATTAATATTATAAAAATAATATTTTTCTTTATGAAAATTATATTTATTAAATTTTTAAAAAATTATATTATATTTACTATTTTTTTCAAAATGTTTGGAAATCGTATGTATGTTAAACTTTATTTATAAATGTTAATTTTGAATGAACTAGAAAATATGGCAGTAATCATTATTAATTCAATCATCGTAAGTGGCAGAATACCGAGTTTCCATTCACAGAAAGGAAAGTGAAAACTCATGTTCCATAAAGTGGTAAATTTACTTCGTAACTAACGGTAATTATAAAATTAGTACAAAATAAATTTAGTTCATTCGTACCAGCGATGTGGAAGCTAAATGAATAATTACGAAATTATTATTAAAATGTGTAGTAGGTAAGACACATCAATGTTTCGAAAAAAGTAAAAAAGTACCTATTAGTTCCCGTGATCCTGTGCCTGGTTTATGCACAACGCCGTAACACACAATCGCCAACGAACGCACCGACATCACGAGTTCAAACATAAGATTTTCAGAATAGTTGTTTATGTATAATGTTGGATTTAGGTGGTAAGAAATAGGTTAGAAAGCTGTATAAACTGGAATTTATTCTCTCTATATGAATATATCATCTCTTCTCGAACCTGTCTCTGCTCTTCTTTGATATTCATGGATTTTGGTTGTCAACAAACACCTAATTAATTGTACTGGTCTCTTAACTTTTTTTAAAAATTATAGCAACTCAATTTTAAAAACCACAATATATTAAAATTTAAAACAATCTGATGTGACACTTTTACTAAATATAAAAAAAAATTAATAATAAAAAGAAACAAATACTTTCTATTAACCAATTTGAAACAAAATCTAATCCGCTTTAAGTTTGATTAGATTAATCTGAAGATAGAAAATACCAAATTTGGTTTTGAAATTCCCATTAGTTTTTGAAATATTAAATAAAAACTAATATTAAAATAAAAATCTGGAGTAGTTTTTTTTGGTTTTTGGACAAGACTAATAAAATAACTCGGTCGTTGTTTCGCTCAACTTTATTTGTGAGCTTCCTCAGGATTAGCAAATTCTCATATTATAGTTTTTGCAAATTAAATTATACCATATCCTTATCCAATTAAACAGCAATCCTTAGTAGATGTAACTTTTCTAGATTTATTAAAAAATTGATTTATTGAAAAATTGATTGAAAATCAAAAAATAATTGAAAATCTTTGGTTAGCATTAAATAAAATCATTAAAAAAAATAATTTCCATGAACTAATTGCATCCAAAATCTAATCAGCTCTAACTCTTACTATAAAGATGTAAAATTCCAAATTTGACTTTGAAATTTCTATTAATTTTTGTGGCAAAGCGCGCACAAAATTTGACCAGAGACATTTTTTGGCAATGATCTTATTTAGCTCATGTTCAAAATTCAAATTTTTTTCTGCACGAAAACAATACTTTTCGTATTACATCGACGAAGTAAGTTGATGAAAACGTTTAATTTTGGATATCATCAGATGCCGAACAATTTTCTGATTCTATTGATTTCAAAACATTTTCTGTAGGTTGATTAGGCGAATAGGAATCATTTTTACTCTACATAGTGTTTTTGGTCATAATTTTATTGAACTTTTTGTAAAAGTCAACTGACTGTTGTTGAACCCTATTCTAATTTTCTTAGATTTTTATAACTAATATGTAAATGAAAATTGATCTTTTTAGTGTAGTGTAAGTCTAAAAATAGTTGAAATATTCATGCTTAATAATTTTCATTGTGTACCAACTAACATTTTACAGCTATTTTCTGATATGTTTAAAATTACAATAAATTTGCGCGCCTAGATATAAATTATAACATTAACTATACGAAAGGCATACAGAAAATTTTGGTTTTATCCAATGGTTTTATTTGGCAAAAATCCCTATAACAGCAGCTAATCTTTATTTAGAACACATAAATTTTTTTGTATTTTATTTATTACTAATAAATGTATTACTAAATTTATTGCAATCACGTTTGTGCTTTTAGATGATATCTTTTTAGTTTTAAGGATTTTCACCCTCGCAAAATAGTAATTTACAAAAAAAAATTATAGCATTTATGTTCGTGATTAAAAATGTACTGAATTATTGTTTGGCTAAATTGATTCAGGTTACCCGGTTAAAAGATTTTCATCCAATGATGGAAAAGCTTCTCTTCCAGCATAGTAAGTTCTGGACCCTCTGATAAAATCGTAATATTTTATAAAACAAAGTAAAATTCGATCGGCACTTTTTGGCACACGGAACCAGATCGTAAACCTTCTCACTATGCTGTTTATTCGCAATTCATATTAATTTTACCCCCAATTGCTACGAATTTTCCAGTTAATAACGTCACCTAGAGAGCGTTCTAAGGATAAATCTGTAATCAAGTACATCAATCTCGATCCGTCCACAATAATTCCTCCGATCCAAACTAACAAAGAAAATTTAAATTCAACTTACTGTTTTTCCAATCACCTTATTCTATAACCTCAAGTTTTATAAGCGTCCTGGTAAATTGGGATACCTTTCTAAGTTTTCCCACCTTCAAACAACTTTTTATTAAAATGAAAACATTTCAAAATGTAAAAATCAAAAATTTCTAATAGATATAGCCAATTACTGATTTTATTATTTATAAAATTTTTGTTAATGGGAGGTTTCTCCAATTTCCTTTATGTGCACTCTGAGTTACCCATTCTACAATATGCATACAAATATTGATATTTTTCTGTTCTGAAAAAATTCTACTGTTAGCTCCAACAAAACGTAACAAAACAAAGTGTAACAACATTAAGAAACATTTAAATATTTGATTCTTTTCAATCTTCATTGGCGATATCGAACTCATATACCTAATTACGAGTACATAGAACTGCGTTAAATCGAATAACATTTTTAATGCAATTTAATTTATATAATAATATGTACATATTTTCAACTATTTTAAATTGTACATAATTTCACACATTACATTATTTCTTTCCAAGTGTGTAATAAATAAATATTATGAGCATGCAGCGACAAAATAATGATTTACCTTTCCATTCAATATCAACGTGGCAGGCAATTACGTCTGAGGTAAAATAAAATAATAATACTGACAAAAAAACTTCAGGGTATGAAATAAAAATAGTGTAAATAAGTAATAGGTGGGTACTTGCCGTCATTTGATTATTATAATATAAATATTCAATATAATCATTTTAAATATAATATTTATTCATTGATAATATAGTTAACATACATTGAGTATGACCTATTAATTAAGTTTGCTATACACTCAATTACAAATAACAAAACATTTTACCTTATTTTTGTATAAATTTTACATAACATGATTATGTTTACAAAATTATTTGCATTCTTACACTTTTTCAATCATGCAGAGACAATGTTTCTATAATTTCCTGTAGTAACTAGCTTTTTGTGTGCCCTGTGGAAAATTTTATTTACGGGCCCCCTTCAACCATTTCTTTAGAAAATATTAATGAAACAACAAATTTATTTTATTAAAACGATTTACAGTTTATAAATAATTAATTGTGTTGCTTAATTTTTTTCTATTGTTCGATCAACACCATATTTTTGTGACCCGACAAAGAGCTTATATTAATAAACTTAAAAAAGTGCACTTACAATTAAAATAGGAAGGTTAATAACAATTTTTTAATTTTATAATTTTACTTCCATTTCTATGCTAATAAATCAGATAAATGTGTATTTTGTATTTGTAATTTTTTTTTTCACTATTAAACAATAAAATATTTCCTATTGTAAATAGTTTATTAAATAAATATGCATCCATATTCATTCATTTAGGAATAAGTTTAACTGAGGAGACTTTTAAATGCGAAACGACATTGTACAACGGTGTCTTAAACTAAAAACGCAAGTTGGAAAATTTTTAAATTTAACTTGGTTTGTAAAAATTTAAAAACTTTTTTTATTCAATATGTTCCTGTGCTCATTATTTTAGAAACTGATTCAAATTCTAATTTCAATATAAAATTCTTAAATTTGTTTAAAAAAATTATATCATTTGACCTGAGCCCTGTGCGACTGCACCTGTTGCACATACTTACTAGTTACGGCACTGATAGTTGCTTTCAGAAAAATTACAATTTTTGAATTAAAATTTAAACTTACTCGTGATTGGTTAACTAAAATTAAATTAAATTTTTCAACATTTCGATAAACGTTGTTTTTGAAGTTACAGAAAAAATATTAATGTCATATTTTGGTCTTATGTTTTAAGAAAATACTATGGGAAAGCCGCTAAAAACTGTCAGCTTTAACTTACTATATAGCTGTTAATATCAGAATTAAATAAAAATTTGCATAAATAAAGGATAAGCTGTAGATACATCTTGATTCGGTTGTCGTCATCAGTATCGTATACACGTGGGGACACTCAGTGCCGTATTTAGGGGTAGGCAAGAAGGCAATTGTTCCCCACTAAAATAATGATTATTACGCGGTTTAAAAATTTAAATAAGTTTGAGTTCGAAATAAGTTTCGAATTCCTTTTATTTTTTTGACTCTTGAATTTGTCAGTTATCTCTTTACCACTGACGCGCATGAATGGATTAACGAGTATCTCAAAAATAATCTGGTTTGACCCCCTTCCATTGGCTTTTTTAAATATGCCACTGGAGATATTTGAATCATGCGATTTGTTAAGTAAGCACAACGAGTAAGAAACACGTGTTTACCTATTAATTATCCTTGATTTATGCAAATTTTTATTTAATTTTAAAGAAGTAATATAAGCGCTATAACTTGTCACATAAATATATCATTTTGCGACTTTGCAATATTTTTTTCTGCATTTTATTTTCCTTATCTTTTTGATTTTTTAGTCTCATTTTAATTTTTACCTGTAAAAAATACACTGAAAGAAAATCATTCTCACCCTCCTTGAAATTGACCCAATCATGGCAACGTACTTAAATTCAAATAAAGCAACTTAGAATATCACATTACTGAATGATTGTTTTTTGCAATATTAGTAACGTACGACATTCTTAAATTTTTTTCAATTTAAGAACATTGGATGATTGGGTCAATTTCAAGAACATTATTCTAGCTGGTAAAAACGTATTTTTTTGCGTGTGCATAGTTCGTCACATAAATTTAACTTTTTTCCAAATTTCAAATCTGTTTAGCGCTTATAATTGTTTGGGCAAAAGATTTTTTGCTTGTTTGGCCAATTATAAGGTTGTAAATGACAGTTAACATTTTAGCATCATATTTTAATCGGAATTTAAATATAAATTAATATTATAGCAGTAAAACAACGTTTAACAATAATTTGTATTTGTTTAAGGGTTGTCAAACTAGTGAAAAATTAATTTTTGTTAAATGACTAAAAATAAAAAATTACTAATTTTATCAAAAAATTCTAAGAGATCTTCTTTGTAGATAAATAAATTCGATTTTCGATCTTTTGATTTTTCTGTATGATAGAAATGCGATTTTTTTTGTCCATAATTTTCCATACCACCTAGGACAAACCACCAGACATTTTTTTCCAAAAAGTTTAGTTATTTAGGGGTGGGAAAAAAGTTGATATTGACCCGTGTTGAAATTCCCTTGAAATGTGGGAATCCCGAAAAGTTTGCTTCTAAATACCTAATACTCCAGATTTTCAAATAGCAGGCGGGATCGAAAATAATATCATTCAAACGATCTTTCAAAAATAAAAAAGTTTTGTAAAAAAATAATTTATTACCCCACCCTTTTTTGACTTAAAGTTAAACTCATGACAATTAAATAAACAAGTTAGACAATACCACAAGCTTTCAAACTGCCTTCAATCTAATTCTAAAGTCTGAAATAAACAAAAAAAAAAGTAAAATCTGAGTTCTTTTGGCACCACTTTGGTGGCTCTAAGTATTTGAAATAAATGCCCGATACGGTTGGTCTGCTTCACCCTGTATAATAGTCCACAAAAAACATCAAAATTTTCGAAATCTTTAAAAAGAATAAATGTATTTAAGAAACTAAATGGAGAAAAGAGAATACTTATTTCCTAGTTTCTAAGGCTAAAAATAATTTTGACCAAACTTAAAAATGATATCCCTGAGCCAAAACAAAACTCAAAGAGTTGAATGTTCATCGTCTGGGATATCTAAGAGCAATGAACACTGAGCGAATCACAGATGTTGCATATAAAAATACGGTCTAGGACACTTCCCCGTGGCCGTTTCGCCGTACCGTTTCGCCGTGCCGTTTCGCCGTCGCGAAACAATAATCTACATAAAGCCACCTAAATGGGCAAAAAAGATTTTCTCGTTATCCCATTGTTTGTATGTATAGTAAAATTAAATATCTTTAAATTTGATAGCAGCGCCAAAATTTGAATTTGAAGAAATTAGAAAAATTAATTAAAACAAAAATTTTAAAATAATTTTGGAAATTTTTAGAAATGCAAAAAAGGACAAACATTTAAACATACATAGTATAAATGATAGGATTGAATATAAGTGATTAGGCCAATGAAAATCTAACAAGTATACACCTTTTTGATTAAGCTATCACCTCAACTATATTTTCTTTTCAATCTTTAAATTTAATTTTTTCGGTTATTAAAGGATATATCAAGTTCTACCGTACATTAAAAGTTTTATTTTAATGGTATTTTATTTAAATTATTTTAATTTAATTTTTTTTCCTTTTAGTTTAATTTTAGTTTATTATATTATTTTAATGGTAACTAGTGCGAGTAGTGAAGGAATGTTTACACTAAACTTTCGAATTCAGGTTTCTTTACCTTTAACCAAACTTTTTTTATCAAAAATAATACACTCCACTTCATTTATCTCTTTAAAAGTTAGAAACAAATGATACATTTATTATTTGGTCAAAATGCAATTTAAAATACTAAATTAGCAATTTTAATCTGAATAAAAACACAATTTCTTAACAATAAATAGCTATAACTCGGCAAATGTTTGCGCTATAGAGGGCAAGAGAAATAATAATTACAGAGAATTAAAATACCTTTCAACTTTATTTTTAATATTTTTTGTACTATTTTTAGAACCTTGAGAACAAATCGTGAAAAAGCAGGGGTACACCAATCTTTAAAAAATCATAATTTGGTAAATTTTTATTGTATAGAAAAAATATAGTAAAAATTAAATTTAAAGGTAGTTTATTTATCTACAAAAAAAGATATCTTATAATGTTTCGATAAAATTTGTTGTTTTTTAATTTGTCGTTATTTCCCAGATAGCACGTAAGGTTTTGACAAGATTGTCACAATATTGTCACATGCTTGACAAGCTTGTTATAACCTTGTGACAACCGTACAGCGCTATTAGGGTTATAAAAACGTAATTTTTCCTTTAACAATTTCTAAAACCGATGAGTGCTCTCAAATCTGGGCTAGACTCATCGGTTCCTGAAAGACTAAATAATATTGGACTACATCTAAGCTGAGTTTAATTGATCCCTAATTGTTTCTCCTAAATTATCGATTTTTAATGTACTTAAATCCCAAGCGAAAATGTCTCAAGTTCCTGTCCTGCCAAAAGTCAAAACACTGAAAACAAAAACACTGAAAAAAAAAACACTGAAAAACAAAAATACCGAAAAATAAAAGCACCAAAAACAAAATGCCGAAAACAAAACTCCGAATTGGAAATGCCGAAAATAAAACACCAATTTTAAAAACAAAAACCAGGGTATGACCAACTCAGGATACAAATGGCATTTTGACTTCGGCGTTTTTGTTTTCAGCGTTTTGACGTGGAATCTGTCCTACTCAGGTTCAAATCTTGACCACCGTGGCGCTAGGATCTTAACATTATTGAAATACTACTGTGTATAGAGTACGAGGTTTAAATATACAACCAGGAAATGAAAATCTGTAATTTTTTAAATTAAATATACATAATCGGGAGTAAACAATAATTATTGTAATAATAAACTTGTAATTACGAGTAATAATAATTTTTGTAAAATGGTATATAAATAAACAAAAGGTACTCTCATTACAATTTTAGTTTAATATTTTTTTGAAAAATTTGTAAATAATTTTGAAATTCTTACGAGAACGTACGTTTAACAGCGCAGTAGTAACCTACAAATTGTGTGCATATTATTGATTTTGATAAATCCGTGCAAACCTCAACAAGCGTGCTCTAGTTTCTTAAAATAATCATACCATCAACTTTTAATTGTTTGAGGGAATTTGAAAAATTTGAAGTTTATTATTCAAGTTAGTTTTAGAAAATCATGTGCGTATACAATTGCCAAACGAAAGTAAGGTACAAACGCGATTTTCATAAACACTCGTTACAAATTTAGAACACATTTCGATTTTCATTAGTTTTGTGTATTTCGCAAGTGAAAATGTCGTGTCATTTGTCTTTAAATAACAGTTTTAAAGTCAATAGTGATCCAATACATTGGAGTAAAAATTCGATCAACGATGGAAGTGTTAAATTAGCTGGAGAAGAGGCTAAAGATCGATTGTACGAACCAAAACACGAAAAAAAATTGGTGCGTGTTTTAACCGTGGTTGCATATATCTTTTTTGTATCACTTGCTGGAATTATGTTATCTCTGTACTATGTATTCATATGGAATGGGCACTTAAAGGAAACGTCCTCGGTCAAAACAATTGTTTTGCCCTTTAACCCAGGATGCGAAAATGGTAAAGCTTTATTCATATTACGATTATAACCATGCGGTGGATAATTATTAATATCTGCAAGTAGAAATTACAATTTTGTATCTGTTAAAAAATTGCAAGCAGAAAATCAATATTTACTTTTCAATTAAAAGCTTTAATAAGCATAACCAAGATTTAAAACCTACAATACATTCTTTGTAGTTCTCTCACGTCTGATTTTATGAGTTCATTGTCAGCAATTCATAATTATTTTGTTACCAGTCACATTTTATGTGTTCGAACATTTTGTAGCTCCACAGCACGAAATATTTGAAGGTTAACCTTCTACAAAATGGTAAATTTAGTTCATACAAGAGAGGCTTGCTAATCAAGAAAAATTATTAAACTGTACCGACCTAGCCGGTTTATATGCTCGGCTATTCTGCTCATTCGGTCATGACCTATTATAATATGTAAAGACCATTGTAGTTCGGCCTTTGGTCTCATCAATCTCATACTTTTGGCCTCTCTGATGTGATAGTTTTACGTAAGATAACAGAACAGTTAATTTTAGACATTATGCATTATTTGATGTACTAACTGCAATTTAAATAAATTATGGCGGTTCAAATTTTAATATTTAGCCAGTTTTTATAAATTTTCAAACAGGATGATTGAAATTCCTTTTAGTTTTAACGAATAATGTGTTTTTCTACGATGTTAATATAGAATTTTGTATTTGCAGATAAACTTGCAGCAAGTATTGAACAAACAACAACAACTGAATATGAAGATACAACTGCATTACCACTCCAACAAAATTTTACGCAACAACCTGATGAATACGATAACATAAATTCTAATTTAGAAGAACTTGAAAAAAGTGTCCTGATGAAAAAGTTAATTAGGCATCACAATATGATACCACGATAAATTATAAAACTGTAACAAGAAATTGTGATTAAAACATGGTCCAGCATTTTTAAAATGAAGAAGAATGAACGAAGATTTAGTAGTGTACTTTCCAATATATTATGATACACAACTTATGATCAACTTTTATGATTATTGAATTCATATTTGCTTATTAGAGCCAAATGATATTTTTAGTGTTATAGTGTCGTAGAAAATTATTTTTTAAAAACTCTCCAGCATTCAAAGTTGCTTCCATCAACCTAATAACTTGATTCCAAAATTCACTATACCGAACATAATCAATATCGATTACGAGCTTCAATTTTATCATATTAGGTTTAAAGAATTTAATTTGTTTTGATTATAATGATGCAAAATTTGCAAGTGTTCAAATTTTTTAATCTTAATTTGTTTATCATAAAGGTTTCTCTTTTTCCGCTCTTTGTTACGAATAAAAGCTTTATTTATAAATACTGCATTTCACATTGATAATAAATTTTATATAATATATTATATCTATACAAGAAACACCCAAGTTTTATAATACAATATTTTAGCTGAAAACTATTAATAAAGAGGAATAGTAATAATTGGGGTATTTATTTAACTTTCAATGTCTCATCGTATACTTTTCGTATATTATATTCGTAGTCTACCATAGAGCAATATAATTTTGAAACTCAAAATATTTTATTGTTCAGCATAGGCTTTTTTTATTAAATGTAACCTACAAATTAAAAGTGTATGCCCTTTACATCTTTAAAAAATCGGATGTGGTCATGCCCATGACTTTATCATACTTTTATTAAATATTAAAAAAATAATCTTTATTAATAAAAAGAAAAAAAATTATTTCCATTAACAAACTTGGCCAAAAAAAATCAGCTCTAAGTCTCAATACAAAGATACAAAATTCCAAATTTAATTTTAAAATTCTTATTAGTTTTTGAAATATTTAATAAAACCTAATATTAAATAAATAGATTAAAAAAGTTGTTTCCGTAAACCAATTTTAACCAAAATTTAATTAGCTCTAACTCTTACGTTGAAGATAATAAATCTCAAATATGCTTTAAAAATTGTTATTATTTTTAAAATATTAAATAAAACTAATCAAAAAAATTTTCAACAGCTGATGCTCAAATGAACGTTATTGGTTTTATTTGACTTTCAAATAAAAATTTAAAAATTTTTTATTATATTTTAATAAATTTAATTTTACAACAGAAATTTTCTACATTATATTTGTTTGAAGATCCTTATTGATAACAAATTTGACAACATAATGACCGTTTTCGTATAAAATATTAGATTTCTTAGGTTATAAACTTTTGGGGAGAGTCGGGAAACCCTAACTGCGAATTTAACAATTTTCTAAAGTAATTATTTCCTAGTTTCTAAGGCTAAAAATAATTTTGACCAAACTTAAAAATGATGTCCCTGAGCCAAAACAAAACTCAAAGGGTTGAATGTTCATCGTCTGGGATATCTAAGAGCAATGAACATTGCGCGAATCACCGATGTTGCATATAAAAGTAATCTACCCAGAAAGCCACCTAAATGGGCAAAAAAAAAATTCTCATAATCACATTGTTTGTATGTATAGTAAAATTAAATATCTTTAAATTTTATAGCAGCGCCAAAATTTGAATTTGGAGAAATTAGAAAAATTAATTAAAACAAAAATTTTAAAATAATTTTGGAAATTTTTAGAAATGCAAAAAAATACAGACATTTAAACCTAGTAAAAATGATAGGAATGAATATAAGTGATAGGCCAATGAAAATCTAACAAGTACATACCTTTTTCATTGGCCTACCACCTCAACTATATTTTCTTTTCAATCTTTAAATTTAATTTTTTCGGTTATTAAAGGATCTATCAAGTTCTACCGTACCTTAAAAGTTCTATTTTAATGGTATTTTATTTAAATTATTTTAATTTAATTTTTCTTCTTTTAGTTGAATTTTAGTTTATTATAAATTATTTTAATGGTAACTAGTGCGAGTAGTGAAGGAATGTTTACACTAAACTTTCGAATTCAGGTTTCTTTACCTCTAACCAAACTTTTTTTATCAAAAATAATACACGTCACTTCATTTATCTCTTCAAAAGTCAGAAACAAATAATACATTTATTATTTGGTTAAAATGCAATTTAAAATACCAAATTAGCAATTTTAATCTGAATAAAAACACAATTTCTTAGCAATAAATTGCTATAACTCGGCAAATGTTTGCACTATAGAGGGTAAGAGAAATAATAATTACAGAGAATTAAAATACCTTTCAACTTTATTTTTAATATTTTTTGTACTATTTTTAGAACCTTGAGAACAAATCGTGAAAAAGCAGGGGTACACCAATCTTTAAAAAATCATAATTTGGTAAATTTTTATTGTATAGAAAAAATATAGTAAAAATTAAATTTAAAGGTAGTTTATTTATCTACAAAAAAAGATATCTTATAATGTTTCGATAAAATTTGTTGTTTTTTAATTTGTCGTTATTTCCCAGATAGCACGTAAGGTTTTGACAAGATTGTCACAATATTGTCACATGCTTGACAAGCTTGTTATAACCTTGTGACAACCGTACAGGGCTATTCGAGTTTTAAAACGTAATTTTTCCTTTAACAATTTCTAAAACCGATGAGTGCTCTCAAATCTGGGCTAGACTCATCGGTTCCTGAAAGACTAAATAATATTGGACTACATCTAAGCTGAGTTTAATTGATCCCTTAATTGTTTCTCCTAAATTATCGATTTTTAATGTACTTAAATCCCAAGCGAAAATGTCTCAAGTTCCTGTCCTGCCAAAAGTCAAAACACTGAAAACAAAAACATCCAAAAGCAAAAATACCGAAAAATAAAAGCACCAAAAACAAAAATGCCGAAAATAATAACTTCAAACTGGAAATGCCAAAATAAAAACACCGATTTTACAAAACAAAAGATCAGAGTATGAACGAATTCAGGATACAACAGTATATCAGCGGGCAACTTTCGGTGTTTTTGTTTTCGGCATTTTGACTTCGGCGTTTTTGTTTTCAGCGTTTTGACGTGGAATCTGTCCTACTCAGGTTCAAATCTTGACCACCGTGGCGCTAGGATCTTAACATTATTGAAATACTACTGTGTATATGTAACGAAGAGTACGAAGTTTAAATATAAAACCAGAAAATGAAAATATGTAATTTTTTAAATTAAATATACATAATCGGGAGTAAACAATAATTATTGTAATAATAAACTTGTAATTACGAGTAATAATAATTTTTGTAAAATGGTATATAAATAAAAAAAAAGGTACTCTCATTACAATTTATTTTAGTTTAATATTTTTTTGGAAAATTTGTAAATAATTTTGAAATTCTTACGAAAACGTACGTTTAACAGCGCAGTAGTAACCTACAAATTGTGTGCATATTATTGATTTTGATAAATCCGTGCAAACCTCAACAAGCGTGCTCTAGTTTCTTAAAATAATCATACCATCAACTTTTAATTGTTTAAGGGAATTTGAAAAATTTGAAGTTTATTATTCAAGTTAGTTTTAGAAAATCATGTGCGTATACAATTGCCAAACGAAAGTAAGGTACAAACGCGATTTTCATAAACACTCGTTACAAATTTAGAACACATTTCGATTTTCATTAGTTTTGTGTATTTCGCAAGTGAAAATGTCGTGTCATTTGTCTTTAAATAACAGTTTTAAAGTCAATAGTGATCCAATACATTGGAGTAAAAATTCGATCAACGATGGAAGTGTTAAATTAGCTGGAGAAGAGGCTAAAGATCGATTGTACGAACCAAAACACGAAAAAAAATTGGTGCGTGTTTTAACCGTGGTTGCATATATCTTTTTTGTATCACTTGCTGGAATTATGTTATCTCTGTACTATGTATTCATATGGAATGGGCACTTAAAGGAACGTCCTCGGTCAAAACAATTGTTTTGCCCTTTAACCCAGGATGCGAAAATGGTAAAGCTTTATTCATATTACGATTATAACGATGCGGTGGATAATTAATATCTGCAAGTAGAAATTACAATTTTGTATCTGTTAAAAAATTGCAAGCAGAAAATCAATATTTACTTTTCAATTAAAAGCTTTAATAAGCATAACCAAGATTTAAAACCTACAATACATTCTTTGCAGTTCTCTCACGTCTGATTTTATGAGTTCATTGTCAGGAATTCATAATTATTTTGTTACCAGTCACATTTTATGTGTTCGAACTTTTTGTAGCTCCACAGCACGAAATATTTGAAGGTTAACCTTCTACAAAATGGTAAATTTAGTTCATACAAGAGAAGCTTGTTAATCAAGAAAAATTATTAAACTGTACCAACCTAGTACCTAGCTCATTCGGTCATGACCTAATATAATATGTAAAGACCATTGTAGTTCGGCCTTTGTTCTCACCAATCTCATACTCTTGGCCTCTCTGATTTGCTAGTTTCAGCACAGTTAATTTTAGACATTATGCATTATTTGATGTACTAATTGCAATTTAAATAAATTATGGCGGTTCAAATTTTGATATTTAACCAATTTTTATAAATTTTCAAACAGGATGGTTAAAATTCCTGTTAGTTTTAACGAATAATGTGTTTTCTACGATGTTAATACAGAATTTTGTATTTGCAGATAAACTTGCAGCAAGTATTGAACAAACAACAACAACTGAATATGAAGATACAACTGCATTACCTCTCCAACAAAATTTTACGCAACAACCTGATGAATACGATAACATAAATTCTAATTTAGAAGAACTTGAAAAAAGTGTCCTGATTAAAAAGTTAATTAGGCATCACAATATGATACCACGATAAATTATAAAACTGTAACAAGAAATTGTGATTAAAACATGGTCCAGCATTTTTAAAATGAAGAAGAATGAACGAAGATGTAGTAGTGTACTTTCCAATATATTATGATCAACTTTTATGATTATTGAATTCATATTTGCTTATTAGAGCCAAATGATATTTTTAGTCTTAGTGTCGTAGAAAATTATTTTTTAAAAACTCTCCAGCATTCAAAGTTGCTTCCAATAACTTGATTCCAAAATTCACTATATCGAACATAATCAATATCGATTACGAGCTTCAATTTTATCGTATTAAGTTTAAAGAATTTAATTTGTTTTGATTATAATGATGCAAAATTTGCAAGTGTTCAAATTTTTTAATTTTAATTTGTTTATCATAAAGGTTTCTCTTTTTCCGCTCTTTGTTACGAATCAAAGCTTTATTTATAAATACTGCATTTCACATTGATAATAAATTTTATATAATATATTATATCTATACAAGAAACACCCAAGTTTTGTAATACAATATTTTAGCTGAAAACTATTAATAAAGAGGAATAGTAATAATTGTGGTATTTATTTAACTTTCAATGTCTCATCGTATACTTCTTGTATATTACCTAGAGTGCATTATATTCGTAGTTCACCATAGATCAATATAATTTTGAAACTCAAAATATTTTATTGTTCAGCATAGGCTTTTTTATTAAATGTAACATACAAATTAAAAGTGTATGCCCTTTACACCTTTAAAAATCGGATGTGGTCATGCCCGTGCCTTTATCATACTTTTATTAAATATTAAAAGATAATCTTTATTAATAAAAGAAAAAATTATTTTCATTAACTAATTTGGCCAAAAAAAATCAGCTGTAAGTCTCAATACAAAGATACAAAATTCCAAATTTAATTTTAAAATTCTTATTAGTTTTTGAAATATTTTGTAAAAACTAATATTAAATAAAGAGATTAGAAAAGTTGTTTCCATGAACCAATTTTAACCAAAATTTAATTATCTCTAACTCTTACTTTGAAGATAAGAAATCTCAAATATGCTTTAAAAATTTTTATTATTTTTTAAAATATTAAATAAAGACTAATATTAAATAATAAAATTTAAAAAAGTAGAAAAACAATAGTTTTCATAACCTAATTTTAACCAAAATTTAATCAGTACTAAATCTCGGTATAAGTATGCGAAATCCTAAATTTAATTTTAAAATTCCTATTAGTTTTCGAAATATTAATTAAGAACTAATATTAAATAATAAGATTTAAAAAAATTGTTTCTATGAACCAATTTTAACCAAAATTTAATAAGCTTTAATTCATACCATACAAATACGAAATCCCCAATTTGGTTGTGAAACTCTTATTAGATTTTAAAATATTAAATAAAGACTAATATTAAATAATAAAATTTAAAAAAGTAGAAAAACAATAGTTTTCATAAACTAATTTTAACTAAAATTTTATCAGTACTAAATCTCGATATAAGTTTGCGAAATCCTAAATTTGATTTTGCAATTCCTATTAATTTTTCGAAATATTAATTAAAAACTAATATTAAATAATAAAATTTAAAAAAATTAAAAATAATAGTTCCCATGAACCAATTTTAACCAAAATCTAATCAGCTCTAGTTGTAAGTCTCAATATAAGGATACAAAATCCCAAATTTAGTCTCAAAATTCATATTAGTTTTTGCTGTAGAGCGCACACAAAATTTGACCACATACACACACACACTAGGACACACACAGACATTTTTTGGAAATTATCTTATTTTACCCAAGGGACTTCAAAAAGTGTAAATCCATCAAAATCTCAATTTTTTTTTGCACGAAAACAATACTTTCTCATATTACATATGATAAAGTAAAAATTGAATGTGACCATGCCCCGACTTTATCATATCATTTCATAAAAAAAATAATTTTTAATAATAAAAAAAAATTCAATTAACCAATTTAAACCAAAATCTACTCAGCTCTAAGTCTCAGTATAAAAATACGAAATACCAAACTATGTTTTGAAATTCTTATTAGTTTTTGAAAATATTAAATAAAAAAAAAATAGGTTTCATAAACCAATTGGGTGGCTTTATGAAATAAAAAGGTAAGTGAAGAATCGTACTTTTGAGATAAATGCAATTAAAGGTTTTAAAGTGGTTCATTATAGAATAAGAAATTATATTATTGATCAGAACTTTTTTTGTGTTAAATAACTGATAATAAATATAAAACCTTCTAAAAATCAAATTATTTTAAATTATTAAATTAAAAAATTTTAATTATTAATTGTTTCTCAGAGTTAATTTACCTTGTTATTCAACCTAATACTAAAGTGATGAATACACTTTTATTTACAAAATACTTGCAGTTAATTTTATCATTATTTACTGAAATAATAGATTGAATTAATTTTTAACCGCTTATTTAATAATTAATTACCGACATTCAGGTAAATAAAAAATTTGAGGAAATTATTATACTTTAAAGAACCGACCGCACCGCTAGAATTAAAAGATTATAAGAGTAAGCTACCCAACTTACAACATCTGGAAATGATTTCAGTGACCATTATTTATATTTAGAAATTTTATTACCCAATCGGTTAATTTTTTTAATTAAACGGTTTGTTATGTTGGTTTAGTATGATACAATGTTTTAACATTGTTGTACTGTTACTTTGCTTTAAGTTTTGTTATTTGAGTTTTTAAAATTTTAATTTGATGTGCGGTAGTACAAAAATATCTCTTAGAACAATTTAATTTAATTTTTGTTTGTATTTTTTTAAATTATTTTATAAACTTTTTGTGCAGTACAACATACGAACAATTAACAATCTTCCGGAGAGTGGTCATATCTTTTTTGTTTAGCAATGAATTGAATTCTCTTGTCTCATCATCCTTGGTTAGCTCGGTCACTTCATTCCAGGAAAGATTGAAGTTCTCCACAGCATCCATTAAAATGCAAATATTCGGTAATTTGAGATTACCTCAATTCCCAAAAACACAAATTTATAACAACGTGTTTTACCCACATGTTCGTTTAAACTAGTTTTTGTCGGTAGCGGAAGCAAGAGTCCTGAATTTGTTTAATTTATTTCGTTCTTTCGCTTTCCTAAAAGTAATAAGAATATAAAACTCTGATGAGTAAAACAATGACGTTTATTTAATAAAATTAAAAGTGTAGGAGCTCTGCAGGTACATAAACAGGATTGCAAAATTACGATAGGCAACAACTATTGTGAAGCAAAATGATCAACCCACTGCGTATCGATCAGAAATGTGTGATTTATTGACTGGAAATTTAAAACAACCAAAGCAACTGGCACCTTAAAGAACAAAAATATGAACTCACCAGCTAGATGAGGTCTTACAAAATAAATACGATGACAGAGGGTTGTACTTGAGGAACAGTTGCTGGCATCCACTTGGTGAACTTTGAAATTGAACAAGCACAAACTACACTGGGTTTTCTTTGCCACTGAATTGATGCATTCGGAAAACCTTGCTATTCCAGAACGGGAAAGGATACTCAAAACGATTGACGACGCACTCCAGGTGATAATTGCAGCGGTGACAACCTTTGCAAAAGACAGATGTCACGAACAGTATCGTTCTTATCGCGTTTCAAACTAATTAAAAACAGTTAAATCGGACAAATACGTTGAATGACTTGGAGCATTATTAATCAAAAGTAAAACTTTTGGTTCTAGTTTTTTAACTTCCCAGTAGAGTTGATGGACAGACATATTCGGTAAACCAATTCTGGAAAATTTCATAGTAATTCAAAAAAATTTATTGGCCTTCCAAATTACTGGTAAATATAAATTTAAAATTCCCTGCATTGCTCTTAGAGTTTTGGAATAATAAACAAGCAGTGCTTTTAATTTAAAGTCTTCATTAGCGTTACCACCCAGTAAAAGTGTTAAACGATCATTTTCAGCTGCTTTAAGTTCTGGTGCTAGCTTTTCTTGACGGAATAAAAATGTGCCTTTTGGCATTTTCTTCCAGAAGAATTCTTGTTGTAGAAGTCGTTGTGGTTGTAGTTGCTGATGATATGATTTTTTCTTTATTTTTTAAAATTGCCTGTATTGACAAATTCAACCTGCATGTAATCGTCTGAGCAATTAAATTTTAGTTTCCAGCGAAATACTTTTTTTGTTGCTTTACTTTTCTTTTTCTTTGCTCGCAATAAAATAATTTAACACAAATTCTTAACTATTAGACGATTTTTAGTGCCTGCGGCACAAATTTCTTACTTGAAATGAGAGAAACCTAAAATTGCTCGTTTTAAAGAATGGGTTTACTCCTAAATTTTACTCAACCCCCCCCCTCTATATACTTTATTAATTTCAAATGTTAAATAAAATGAGGAAATTCCTAAATTTTATTGCAAAAAAATTAATTATCCCTCCATGAACTTTGGCTGGATCTGCCCTTATATCCAGATCTTCTGGTTCTTCTTTTCAGCCATTGCCTTATCAACTATTGGATGTAGGCCTTCTTGAATTTCTTCCACACATCACGATCTTGATCTGATCTGATCGATCTTGGGTCGATTCTATCATTACCAATGATAATATCCTCACGGTACTAGCAGTGGCTTCAGAACTTCGCCGAAGTTACTGTTAGGTATTACAGGACTAATCCTAAGTTAAGAGGAAAATGAGGAAGAATGATAAGAAATTCCCTTGTTCTTCTCATCATAGCCCTGTGAAGTATACCTCTTTTGTCTGGTCGGCATTTTGCCTGATTTTTTTGCTCTGAAACAGAAAATGATTTCGCGCTGCTGGGGGTCGCCGCGCCAAGGTGAGTACTTCTAAGTCAGGATTGGTATTGCAAACTTTCTGATCTTACAGGGGGATGGCGGTGCTGATAACGCATCGCAGCCGTCCTGCAAGATCTCTTCGCGAAAAAAGTGGCGTTTAAAGAGTAGTGGTGGTGATAGAGCCCCATCTCGCCCTTTGAAGGTGAGGTCTTGCGGAAATGGAATTGGGATGTCGCTGTTGGGTTTAGGAGGCTGTAAAATAACTCTGGATCTCGTATACCGCAAAAAATCTTCGAGTTGGTAATTACCAAGCTCTTGGATTAGTGGATTATCGGGGAATCCAGAGGCTTCGTAGAATTTTTCCGTCAGACGACGGATAAACTCTTCGATAGAAAAAAATATCTCCAAAATCGATTAATATTAAAATCATTACCGATGGGCGGAGCCTGTGCCTACGAATACAGCCAATACAACAATAGGATTACTATTTTTTAGTTTGTAAACCCTTATTTCAAAAAATAAAATAAGCACTTTGTATATTTTATAGAAGTAATTCATAATTTCTTTAGGAAATTTTTAATTCCGTTGCCCGGGTTGTTGTACTACCTCCGGCAAAATACTAGGCACAAAAACATCTTTGCTGTTACAACATATCAGCATGCTACTAACTATAGTTTAAATGGTTTCTAAAATGCTAATTTTCCTCACCCAAAGTGTTCATTTCCATAATTTGCTTAAAAATCAAGTAATCTCTACTAGTTTCTTCCAAACCCTTCATTGCTTTTATTCTTAATTTAAGATTAAAATTTTATTTTTATTATTTGCTTCATTTTCCAGTTAATTTAAAAGCGTTACTTATTTTCGTTAGTGTCCCTTCAGTTGAACTGATGACCATTATCAAAGAAATATTTTTTAAATATCTTTTAACCACCAGGTTAAGCCATTAGTTCATTAAAAATGGTTTAAAAAACATTACTTAGTTTTTAATATTTTTGTTACATAATAACCAATCCCGTTTCTTCATCTGAGAACACAATGGCGTATTTAAAAATGCCTAGGGAGAGGACAATCCAAATTATTTTTAAAATCTTGTTAATTCATTCATGCGCGTCAGTGGTAAAGCGATAACTGCAAATTCCAAAAAATAATGAAATTCAAAACTTATATCGAACTCAAACTTATTTAAATTTTAAAACTGTATAATAAACATTATTTTTATCACGGAGAGCTTCAGAGATCTGATCCGAGTCATCCTTGGAGAGGGGGGGTAAATTCCCCCTTTCCCCCCCTAAATAGGCCACTGTGAGAACATAAACATTATATCAATCTTTTTTAAATACCTCTTAACTCTCTTTTCATCAAATTGCTTATTAACTTAACCTAACATTCAAACCAACTTTTCTATTCTTTTAAAGCCTCCACTTATATCTGTTTTATTAATGAAGATTAGTATATTGGAAGTAACAATATGCAATTATCTCAAAATGACTTATGTCCTTTTAACTATTTGCCATAGTATAATATAGTAGTACAGCAAAAATAGATAATTTAGAAGATATAATTAGGGGATTAACAAAATTCGCCATAGATGTAGATGAATACTTCCCTTTTCAGGAACCAAAAAGTCTAGCCCGGATATAAGGGTACTTAAATTTTTATCGCACCAAAAAAAACAAAAGAATATAATTTAAGAATATAATTAAAGATAACTTATTTATCTACAAAAAAGATTTCTTGTAATTTTTCGATAAAATTAGTCGTTCTGTAAATATATACAAAAAAGTAATTTTTTACCCCTTTAACAACCCCTAAAACAATAACTGCGTTTTAATTTGGTTTAGACTCATCAGTTCCTAAAAGAGTAAGTATTTGACTACATCTATACCGAGCTTCATTGATTCCCTAATTTTTTTCCTTAAATGGCTAAAATCGAGCTATTTTTACTATACTAATATCTAAATCGAAAGCTTTTAGGCGTCTAGTTACATTACACATATCTTAAGACCATCGGAGACTTATCAATTTTTTCAAAATGATTTTACTTGCATTAAGCTAAAAAATTTTTCTAAGTGTTCATTTTATTGTAGTGCTATGCTCAAAACATACATAAACAATAAAGCATAAATAAGCTCCACCAGTTGTAAGCAAAATTTTGAACACTGAAACAATTTGAAAAAAATTTTTAACTGTTATTTATTTTTTCTGAATGGGCACTACGGTATAATAAAATATCAGAAAAATTATAAATCGTCAGAATTTCAAGTTTACTAATTTGGCCTTGTCTCATTTTTATGTAAATACTATGTCCTGATTATCCTAATCAGGAGCGGCTAAATAAAGCTATCATCAACGCTCAAACTATCCATGGCGTGTCTGTGATAGCTAGGTTACAAAACTAGTGTATGTCTACTTTAGCCTTCCGATTGACCAAGTAGGCGTGTCGTAAAATATCAATTTTGGCGGCAATTTTTAAATTTGTAAAAAAATATTTTGTCATCTAACACAATACAATAATTACAACATATTTAGAACAACAAAATTAAATTAATATTTTAAAAGACTTGTGGAAAAAGGTATAATAATTTCTTACCGTTTTATGAAATAAAAGGACGTTACCGGGATCATGTCTTGGGAAAGAAAAACAAAACACGATGTAATAATAGCATATATATAGATTTATTTATATATATATACCAATTTATATTCTTAACACTAACATATTACATGATATCACATGTTACTTGCACACATTCAGTGTTGTACGTAATTATTATTGACATCACGTCGATGTGGGGACGAAGTACAAGTAATTAAATTCATAACTAAAGCTGGACTTCCATTAAAAATTAAAAATTATAAGGTTGTATTTATTTAATAAATATTTTGTGTATCGTTGTAAGTGAGTTAATAAATAAATTTTTCATTTTTAATAGAAATCGAGCCAAGAAACAACAAGTTTCCGAGTTTCTTATTGCATTATCAAAATACTTTTAAAATTTTATTTCCATATTAGTTTTAGAATAAAACACAGCTATTCTTTTTTTATAAAAACTGTATAATATTGATTGCCTCAGTTTTCTCATATTAAACTATTTTGTTAATGGAATCTCAACAAATTAATATTACAATTTTTTTATCGTACCACAACAATTAGCTATTTCAATTTTCATATAACAGTATTTTGTGCCCTTGTATTTATTTTGTTTAGAACTTAAAAAAAGTACTTCAAAAATATATTTTCTATGTTGCATTTAGAGCCATGCTTTACTTTTACAAATAAATTATACGCCCCCGATTTGCTGCTTTCGTTTTTTTTTCTGATAACTAGCTACCATTTAAAACGCTCAATTCCATTGTACCATGCAGGTCCCAAAAAACATACTTCTCAAAACGAAAATTAAATATAATAAAATTGTCATGGCAAGATTCATAGTGAATTAATGTCTGCACAAATCTCATTAAAATAACCATCATCCGTTAAGAAGTTTAGGACGGTTTGAACGAGTATCATTTTATTTAAGTTAAAAAAGTTTTGTTTTTTAATAATACTGGCTCGTGTGTACTTCTTAAGTCGATAATGGCTACAATAGACTAGATTTTTGCTCCCAACTGTTAACCCTTTTTACTACTTTCATAAAAGAAGACTTTAATTGACAATTTTAATGTCTCGAATAAGTGAAACATAAACGGTAGTCGATATTAAAATTTTTAAACTTCAACACCGATGGAATTTGTGTTTCATTTATCACATAATAATTATTAAATAATTTACAAACGTTTCTTCTGGTTAATTGCAAAATATAAAAAATAAAATCGTTGGGTGTAAATTTGTGCTTGCAAGAAGTCTTGAACATAAATTACGTTTACGGAAGACACTTAAAATAGTAAGTAAGTAACTTTGCCACCATCACAACTTGGGACAGATACAAAAATTCACCGTTTAATAATATTTTCATGAACGTCAATAAAAATAAAATTATTTTGCAATTAATTTACAATATAATAAAATTCACTTTATTCCTATACAAGATAATTCGATAAAAGAAGCAATTTCTTTAATTTCAAAAAAGTGAAGTAGAATTATCTTGTATAAAAAATGTAATAGTAAAAATATCTTATGTAGCTTCGTCTATGGTAACTTTAAAGTTGAGGAACTGTATGCCCTGTAAGTGAACATCATTTAGCTAGTTAAACAGTTTGGGAGACTTTTATAATTAATTAAAAAATGATAATAAAAGAACCGAAGATGTAAAATAATCTAATTTCTTATCGAATTTAGACATTAATAATAATTTTCTTTAAATAACATATATATTTTGAATTACTATAAAAAAACATTTCTAGTCTGATTAAAACTCTTATGTACATGTATGTACATCAACCGCTATGTATATATGTACACCAGGAATATTACCCGAGAAAAACGGGCCTATAACACCAGTTCAATAATAATAATAATAATATAATAATAATAATAATTATAAACAATTTAAACTCTGAGAAGGAGTTTAAAGTATTATTGAGCGACGGAGATCAAAACCACATTATTATTAGATTATAACAAAGGTATTTCGAGAATCGTTAAAATACGTCTAAGTACCAAGTACCAGAAGTACCGAGTCCTTCCTTCATTATATTATTAAGATAAAATTCTTTAATTACTATTAAATATAAAAATAAAAATAGTCAACAATAGCTGCACAATTCCAACACGCGCACTAAAATTGTCTTTATCTAAAAATCACAACCAGTAGGGGAGACAAGAATCCACAATAATTAATGCTACGTTCCACCAACTAACACTTGCATAAAACCGTCCCAATCATCAATTCTCGACGTCGACGCTTCCTTCCAATCGTGGTTCACTTCGTTGGTTAAACCAAGTTCCGTATAAAACTCGTTGTTGTTCAGAGGCTCTAAATCTGTTTGTGTTGTTAAACTTAAAACGGATCCCCAATTGATAGGTTTCGTCATATCGTCGTCGCCTATACCCGAATCCGTGTCCATCGACGATGTGGGAAAAGGAGTTGTTCTACCCGACGAACAGGTCATTTCTCTAAGTGTTTGTTCGTATGTGGGCTGTTCAGGTGTAACGGGCGATAGTCTACTAGGCGCTTGTAATTCGGGTAACGTTGAATAACTTGGTTCGGGTGGATCAGATTCCATTTCGCGTTCTAATCTCCTCAAAGTATTACATATTAAAACTGACCGCCTTAACGATGGATCAGAACATTGTCTATACCTAGCTAGTTTACACATTGATAAATTAAGCACCGCAAGTCGTCTTTGCCTATAACAAGGAATGTGGCACCATCTCGTTCTGCCGTCACAACATCTCGTTTGTTGTGGCGGAGATGCTCCTAATTCCAGGTACGATTTTCCATTTTCGTCGCAGCGTATTGTTTGCTGTTGTGGTGGTTGATAATACTGCCAGTAGTCGGGTGTGTATCGCGAGTATTGCGGTTGCGGATAACGTGCGGGTTCCGGTATTCCAGGACAGCGATCGTCATCCGACAGCTCGTCCTCGAAGTCGTCGTCGTCGTCAAAATCGTCGGTGAGAAGGGTGGCCGTCAACGAAGGTGTCGGTGATCGCCACGTATCGCTTGGTACAGCTACGGCTTGTAGTCGCGCTATACAATCTTGAGCTTCCCAACGACCATTTTTTGCTGGAGAAAGTTCACCTGGTGCTACTGCTGCTTCGAGCTTACGTTTCCCTGAAGTACCCTGCAGACCCATCATGGCACAGTTCTGTAAATAAAAATACACCGTTACAACGTTTATTTTTAAACATTTGATTTAAAATAAAATTTGGAACCAAACAGCGAGAGCACAATTAACATTCTCAACAGGCCTAGAGTACCATGTCATTTTGAGAGTACCTCATTGGCCGAATATCGTAATACATAATAATGATTTGTATTGATTTATTTTGGTAATTGTAGGTTAACATAACAGGCTGTATGCCCACATTAGTACAGATAAATGTTCATGTTCAGGTTTGCAACTTTGCTAACTTGAGTGTACCAAAAAAAAGGACGGCCGGCATAATAAAACACGATGCGCCGCATGTTTTAACGTCTTTAAAAAACAAAAAAAATTAAAACATGAAAGCATTTATTAAGCTGTTTCTTTCTTTGGAACACCCAAATTAGCAAAGTTACGCACCTGAACATGACATTTAGCTGTAGTACTGTGGCGTATTGGAAACTGTATAAGATCTTCCGTCCAATGTTCCTTTGGCACTTTTACAGAACTTGGTAGTATAGCCGAATCATGAAATGGTGAATTTAATATGACAAAGACCTTTCAGTTTTTTCGAGATTGTTCATTATTTTGGTATTTGCAAAATTTATAATAAGCACATATTTTGGAAAAGAAAACATCCTAACTTTTCAACACTTGGTAAATAAAAATCAATTATTGTACTAAAAACAGTTGAATTATTTGACAAAACAGTCGCATTTTTTGACAAAGTAGTAGCTTGCTTGGTTAAAACAGTCGAATTATGGAAAATCCTGTTGAATTGTTGAATCGTGAAAAATGGATTGTTGAGTGAAAAACAATTGATTTTAAACAAAAATAATTATTGAATTAACAACCAGTTGAATTATTTAAACCAAACAACTGAATTATTATTGAACTAAACATCTGAATTTATTAAACATAGCAGCTGAATTATTAAAAAAAACAGTTACATTTTTGATATTTTGTTAGTAGCTTCTTTGGATAAAAAAGTTGAATTGTTGAAAAAACCGTCTAATAGTTGAAAAATAAGTTACATTGTTTAAGAAACAGTTGAATTGTTGATCAAGATTGTTGAACAAAAAACAATTGAACTATTAAACCAAAAATAATTAAATTGTCAAACCAATAATAATTAAATTTTCGAACAAATCAGTTAATTATTGAACAAAACAAAAAATTGAATTATTTAAGAAAACATTTGCAATTTTAGACAAAACAGTTGTAGAACCAAAAACGATTGAATTATTAAACTAAAGACAAAAAGCAGGGTTCCCACCAAACTTCCAAAAAACAAATTCTCTGACTTTCCATGGTTAAAATTGGTAATTTTCGCTGACTTTTTGAAATTGGGTAAATTTTAAAAGTTAAATATGAATCGACTAAACGAAATACATCTTAACATTATAATAAAGAAAAACAGCTTAATAAAAATTCAAAAAACGTTATTTATTGATTATTTAATTTTTTGTATTTTTAAGAATTTTCCCTCGCCCAAAGTGTTCATTTCCATAATTTGCTTAAAAATCAAAAGTTTTTCCATGATAAAATTTGCACCATATTAAATACCTGAATTTTTCCAGGTTTTCCAGTGGAGTAGAAACCCTGAATATATAAAAATTGCTTTTATACTAATTTTGAATAAAATTTTTGCAGTTAACCAATAACAAAAATATACAATTTGATTATTTTATTTAAAAAAATTAAATAAATCACATTGGATATGACAGAATTTATAAAACTTGAAGAATGAAAAACATAGGAACTTGACGTATGTTGCTCGAAGGATTCTTGCTGTACGATACGCATGTTGCTCGGAGTAGAATTATTGGTCCTCGATTAGTCCATGGTCTCAGTAATGGCTATTGTGGGGCTGTTATAAAGACATAGTTTATAAAACTTGAAGAATAAGAAACTATAGGAACTCCACATATGTTGCTCGAAGGATTCTTGCTGTGTGTTACGCATGTTGCTCGGGGTAGGATTATTGGCCCTCGAATAATCCATAGTTTCAGTAATGACTGTAGTGGGGGCTGTTACATACAATAACAGATAAGTTTATTTAAAGTTTAAGTAGCCAGGCGTTGTGACAAAAAATATTTGGATTCACTATTACTTAGAAGATAATGCTAATAATTTTGTACTTTTGATCAAGTTAGTGGTTGTGCCAAGATTTCTGAATTCGATTCCTGTGAGGTAACACCTATAGAACGATTTTTTGCTCAGCAAATGTCTACTTGCTGGCCCCAGGTAACATTCTAAATGACCGAAGGTTTTAAAGCGACTTTTCTATGCAAGAGTTTTTTAGGGGATCGTATCTGGAATAGAAGCTCACTTAGTCGGCAAGGGTAGTCGGAGATGTAGCACGGAAGCAACGAAAAGCTCTCGGGAAGGGGAGTTGATTCGGCACAGCCGCACTGCGCCTTAAACTTTCACGTGGAATCTGAAACACGGCACAAGAAAGAAAATCGATTTGTACTACACCAACTTCCTATGAACCCTACAATTCAATGCTTGTCAAATGTCAAACTAAACACATAATTATTGTACAAGGCTGAATTTGATTCAAATGACAAAATAAAGTAATTAGAATACTTCTCGAGAAAATTGAAAATTGTTTTTCCTGTAAATGCCGACATTTACAAGGAGTGGAATAACTTCTCGTTAAAAATTAAAAATCTCAAATGGAAAAGGTTTTTGTCCGTAAATATATTCCTTTTCAATAAGCTACTACATTAAGAAGTTAATGAAATTTACGATTTAAGAAATGGATAATACTTTCTTTTTTAATTATTTCGTTCGTAGATAAGTTGCTTTAACCCAAACACGGCCAAAAAACACTCAAGGTTTGTTTTATTATTATGCTTGAAGCATTTTTAAAAACTACTTGATTTTCAACTAGGTACTCAAATTAGGACGAACTAAATTAGGAAAAATAAGTAAAAAAGCATTGAATGTTTGAGCTTCCTATATTAGTTTGATTGTCCTGTAGCCTGCAGTCACCGATTTTTTTAAATTGCTTCTAATTGCAGCAGATGGTGCGAACAGTTTCGATACCGCTACATGGTATACAAGTTCCTCTAGTTTGCAAGAACTCGATCAAGGATTAGAAAAGAAATAAATACACCTACGTAAGTATGGAATTGCTCTGTTAATTTTTGGGATAAAGTTCAAAAAAATTATTATTTTCCGATATTTTCGACGTCAAAATAGCGTGATAATTTGAAATGGCAACAGAAAAACTAGAAACCTAACAATGAGTGTGTAATGAGCAAAAGTAAGCTCCGTTGTGACCTACAGTGACTCCAGAAATTATTAATTCACCTCATACAATTTTAATAATTTGATTAAATGTTATAGTAAATTTGCTTTAATTAAAATTTTATTTTTTTAGTTGTTTTAAATAATACTTTATAATTCATTTTATAAAAAATAAAATAAAAAAACTACATGGGCAAGTGTAGTATTCAAAAACCAATAAAGTAAGAAAATGCACAGCAAACTGTTATTAATACACTTACCTTTTATACGTTAAGGACAGGAAGACAAACGATGCAGTTTAATAATTTGCTGATTAGTAGGTATGTAATTGTAGATACAATACAGTAGTGTGCTTACAATTTATTTACATAGTCATTCCAAGAAAATTTTTTAAGATGATTAACAAAACAAGTGAAACAGCAATTAGTGAAAGAAAATCAATATTAAAATTGGTGTGCGAAGAAAAATTTTATTATGAAACTGCTAAAATTGTTGGCAGATCACTGGGTGCAGTGAAATATGTTATTAAAAAAATTTTAAAATGAAGGAAATTTAATAAACAAAACTGATCGAGGCAGAAAAAGCATTCTTGGAACACGACACGAACATTATATTATTCGAAAAACTAAAGTTAATCCAAAACAAGTGTTCCAAAATTGACTAGATATTTCAAAGGGTATTGGTAAATCTGTTTCCACCGAATTTGTAAAAAGTATTGCGTAAAGAGGGTTATAATGGTAAAGTTTCTAGAAAGAAACCCTTCATAAATAAAGTAAACAGAAATAAAAGATTAGAATTCGCTAAAAATATATTAACATGGACTTTAATTTTGGAAAAAATAATATTTAGTGATGAAAGCAAATTTAATAATTTTCGGCCAGATGGAATGCAAAAATTTTGACAAAACCTAATACATAAATTAATAATGAAAACCTATGTGAAACTGTTAAACATGGTGGCGGAAATGTTATGGGTCTGGGGTGCATATCTGCTGATGGGGTTGGAAAGTTGCAATTTTTGAAACTATTATGACTAAGTGTGCTTACCTGAATATTCTATAATCAAATTTAGATCCCAGTATCAAAAATTAGGGTTGAAAAATGAGTATATGTTTCAACAAGATAACGACCTGAAACTTATTTCGTATCTTGTGCAGGAATAGCTTTTATATCACGTTCCAAAACAACTCCATATTCAACCCCAATCACCGGACATAAATCCTTAGAAAATTGTGGCAAGAATTAGAAGGAAAATTGAAAACACCACATTTTTTGTACAAAAACATTAAAAGAGGTATTATTGCAAGAATGGGAAAAAAAAGACAAAAGTATTACCCAAAATGGATGGAATCGATGCCAAGACGGCTACAAGCAATAATCGATGCTAAAGGGTATCCTACAAAATATTAATTTTGTAAACAATATTAATTTTAGCTAGATTTATGCAAGTGAATTAATAATAGTTGGGCGGTAATTCTTGTAAATATTTTGTTTTTTGTAATTTTAAGGTAAACTGTTTAAGTTTTTTATACATTTTTAAGGCATATTAACTGTTAATTATTATGTTGTATATATGTTTTAATTCAAAATTATTAAACTATAATTGAAGGTTTTATCGTGTTATAACTGGCATTTTATAAGGTGAATTAATAATTGTTGGAGTCACTGTATACTTTATATTAATAAAACCTGAATCACTACTTAACTTTCTAACATTTGGCTTACTTTCTTTAGTTAGTAAAATACCTAAGTAATAGGTCCCTATGAGATACGAATTTTAGTTTTAGTTAAAAATGGCGTGTTCAATTAGATGTAAAACAAAAAATAATATTCCTGGTAATAATTATAATTACGACATTTTTACTAAAAGTTAGTCTCTTTTCATTGGCTAGAAATATGTGTATAGCCAAGATTGAGCAAGTTGGTGAGTGAACGAGAGAGTGGAGCGGCCAGCGGCCGGTCAGGCAGGCAACAAACTAATAGCGAAGGCCGATTACTCTGCCTGAGAAACTGTTCAAGGTTATCATGCTTTATTCCAGTATACCTTGTGAAATTACCACAAGAACTCTATCATCATCACTAACGTAGTCGTTATAGTTACCAGCTCATATTTAAATTATGCTCGAATCGGTTTTTACAAAAAAAAACTACAGCTTGCTCCCGTTTATTCAGAAAATACTCATAATTTACGAGAGGAAAAAAATGTATCGGAAAACTCGTGATAAAATGCAAACGTTGTTATTTCAATATCATCCACTTATGAAATCAAAATACCATAAAATATAAATCCTACAACTATAACATTCACATCGCTTCGTCCAAATGAGGTTAACATCATCGAACTTATAACTAGTCAAAATTATTCTGCATGCTTTGTTTTAAAAAAATTACCACGAATCATATTGCAAATAAATGATCAATGGGTTTTTTAATTTGTAAACTCAAATACTAAGTAATATTATTGGAGTTATTTAACTGTACGCTACACCGATCCATTATTGTATCTCATCTTCAGATTCTTATGATTGAAGTCGGATTCGAATGGAGTGAGAATTGACAAAAAAAATTAATTAAATATTGAAAACTTGAAGAATATCACCTATCAAGCGTTGGCCCCAGTAACGTTTTTGAAACGAGGGCCTTAGTCGTTGCAGGAAGTTCCATATATAACCAACCACGCTTTGTAGGATACCCTCATAGCAGGCAAGCATAAAAGGGGCTTCTACCCTAGTAAGGGTGCACCCTTAAGCCGGGACGGGCCCCAACTACGGTTATTTTGTTTGAAATATGTTAATGAAACAGACTTGCTATTTTAGAGACGGAACTTTTATTATTAGCAATTTTTTTTGGGAGATTTTGTTGTAATAAAAGTAATGCAAAACTGTATTTGCACAAATCATTAATTTATAATATTAAAAATTTACTCGAAATATGTCGCTAGGTAGAAATTATTCAAAAAGGAATCCGGTGAAACATTTCCAGGTAGAGCGGTAATAACAAACCTATTTTTCTCAAGTCGGTTCTGACCTTATAAATTAATTTTTAGATTTTCAGGTATACGTGTAGATAAAGCAGGTATATACTACCAATTCCTTCATAAGCAGTGGTTCTCAACATTTTGTCGAAATAACAATTATTACAATCGGATGTTGCGTTCAAAACAAAGCCTTTCACAATCTAAATTATTAAATCTGCAGAAGAAACGACGAATTTCAAATTTGTCGTTTCTCATCAGCACCACAGTCAAGATCTTCGCCATTGAAACTGGACAATCTCAAAAGTAAAAATGTGCATTTTTGAAACGCTAAACGTTGGATGCAAGAGTCAGACGCATGCTATCCCAAACGCCAATAGTACAGTTAATTTTAGGCTTGAATTTTCATATTCTTCTATTTATAAAATCGTAAGACTTAAATTTCGTGCAAACACTATTGTGTCTAGTGAAATTAAATTAGCTCAGAAATAAAGCCCGGCGTGTACGTGAAACGACTACCGATAGGCTAGATCATTTCTATTTGATCAGTTTTCCATTCCATTCCAATATTATTGCTAAAATATTATTTTATTATAATTTTAATAACTTCGGGTGCATCGGTAAATTTGAATTGGTTCTTTGGAGTCGATAAATAATAAAGACGGTCGATTGCAATAAAGACGATTACAATAACAGACATCTACGACGTATTGTCAAAACGCAATAAAAGCATTATTATAATCATCGGCATAGTGGCGTGCGGCTCTCCGTTTCGCAAAACAAATTTTAAAATAGCTCCAACACTAAAATAAGATACGAGGTCCAACGTTCGTTTAGACGTAAATGCGATATACATAATTCCGATTAGTTATAATCTGCGTTCCCGGCGAGATTAGAAAAACTTTTCACTCAGCAGATTTTCTTTCTGTACATAATCCAAATTTGGGTCCAGCATTATAATGGGTTAAACAAAATGGTATAATAAAATTGGTATTATTTTAAGCAAGTGCAAGTCGAAAGCTGATAAATAGAAGAGCGATTATCGTTTTGGCGTACATCGAGACTGTTGCTTCCAAAAGAGATGCACTCAAAAATGAATAAGACACGGAAAGAAAATTTAATAACAAAAGCAAAATGTTATTATACGAAATGATAAAGGACGCACCGCTAGGGCGCTCATAATGCCCACGTTCGTCGCTAATGTTTTTATGTATTTTCTTGTTCGAGTGCGATCAGTCACGTTCTTTACGCGATTTTTTTATTTAGACGTATTTTATGTACGTCCTGTAAAATTTTGTTTGCAAGCGATGAAAAAAAAAAGAATTTCCGAAAATTGCATAATAATTACATTGATCCGAAATAATTGACGATGCGGAAAGGCAGAAAATATTTCTCAATTTAGGTTGGATGATAAAATAATTACATAAAATGTAGCTGCAGCAAAATTTTGCAAATGAAAAGAGAAAAGCCTGTCAGTTAGTTATCAATAAAGTTAAGTGAAACTAGACCCTCTAATATAATACCAACCCTCCCCATCAAAATAACCCCAACTCAAACTAAACTAAAACGGGAGAGAACAAAATATGACTGACTTAACAAACTTTCAAATTTTCCCCAACACGCAGCGCTCAAAGCTATTTTCTACATTAATTTTCTTCAGAACGTAGAACAAGTTCGAAACCGTCCAAAAATGTATTCTCGAAGTTACCTCGCTTAGAGAAAATCTTTTCTATAAAAACGGCCTCTACGTCACAAAAAGGCCGATAAAAAAGAGCAGTAAAAAAAGATGGTATAAGGGGCGTGCAGGCGGATTCAGCGCGAACAAAGCCACCGAGAGTCGGAGTTCTACGAAGCGAGGCATTTGTTTTTACCCCATCAGTTGAGGACTGTAAGGGTGGCGTAGGCGCGTTGCCACGGTAACCGACCAATGGCCTTTCGAGTTTCCCCACCACTACTTTGGCTCCAGCTTCGGCGATAGCGATCCTGCTGGGAATTTATTTTATATAAGCTTTTTTACCCTCTTAATAAATTTCAATTTCCAAACACATTATATAATGTCGAATGAGTTGTATTTAGCAAAAGCATTAAATGGAAGTTGTTTAAAATTTGAGTCGATTTTCTTTTTAATCGTTCTCACTACAAAAATTAATAAAGCTCTTTCGATAACAAAGTATCGTCGTAATATTATCTAAAAAGTTTTCAACGTTGAATTGTTACAAATATCCCTTTGAAATAGAAATAATAATAATATATAACATTCACATCGCTTCGTCCAAATGAGGTTAACATCATCGAACTCATAACTAGTCAAAATTATTCTGCATGCTTTGTTTTAAAAAAATTAACCACGAATCATATTGCAAATAAATGATCAATGGGTTTTTTAATTTGTAAACTCAAATACTAAGTAATATTATTGGAATTATTTAACTGTACGCTACACCGATCCATTATTGTATCTCATCTTCAGATTCTTATGATTGAAGTCGGATTCGAATGGAGTGAGAATTGACTAAAAAAATTAATTAAATATTGAAAACTTGAAGAATATCACCTATCAAGCGTTGGCCCCAGTAACGTTTTTGAAACGAGGGCCTTAGTCGTTGCAGGAAGTTCCATATATAACCAACCACGCTTTGTAGGATACCCTCATAGCAGGCAAGCATAAAGGGGGTTCTACCCTAGTAGGTGCACCCCTTGCCGGGACGGGCCCCAACTACGGTTATTTTGTTTGAAATATGTTAATGAAACAGACTTGCTATTTTAGAGACGGAACTTTTATTATTAGCAATTTTTTTTGGGAGATTTTGTAGTAATAAAAGTAATGCAAAACTGTATTTGCACAAATCATTAATTTATAATATTAAAAATTTACTCGAAATATGTCGCTAGGTAGAAATTATTCAAAAAGGAATCCGGTGAAACATTTCCAGGTAGAGCGGTAATAACAAACCTATTTTTCTCAAGTCGGTTCTGACCTTATAAATTAATTTTTAGATTTTCAGGTATACGTGTAGATAAAGCAGGTATATACTACCAATTCCTTCATAAGCAGTGGTTCTCAACATTTTGTCGAAATAACAATTATTACAATCGGATGTTGCGTTCAAAACAAAGCCTTTCACAATCTAAATTATTAAATCTGCAGAAGAAACGACGAATTTCAAATTTGTCGTTTCTCATCAGCACCACCGTCAAGATCTTCGCCATTGAAATTGGACAATCTCGAGAGTAAAAAATGTGCATTTTTGAAACGCTAAACGTTGGATGCAAGAGTCAGACGCATGCTATCCCAAACGCCAATAGTACAGTTAATTTTAGGCTTGAATTTTCATATTCTTCTATTTATAAAATCGTAAGACTTAAATTTCATGCAAACACTATTGTGTCTAGTGAAATTAAATTAGCTCAGAAATAAAGCCCGGCGTGTACGTGAAACGACTACCGATAGGCTAGATCATTTCTATTTGATCAGTTTTCCATTCCATTTCAATATTATTGCTAAAATATTATTTTATTATAATTTTAATAACTTCAGGTGCATCGGTAAATTTGAATTGGTTCTTTGGAGTCGATAAATAATAAAGACGGTCGATTGTAAGAAAGATGATTACAATGACAGACATCTACGACGTATTGTCAAAACGCAATAAAAGCATTATTATAATCATCGGCATAGTGGCGTGCGGCTCTCCGTTTCGCAAAACAAATTTTAAAATAGCTCCAACACTAAAATAAGATACGAGGTCCAACGTTCGTTTAGACGTAAATGCGATATACATAATTCCGATTAGTTATAATCTGCGTACCCGGCGAGATTAGAAAAACTTTTCACTCAGCAGATTTTCTTTCTGTACATAATCCAAATTTGGGTCCAGCATTATAATGGGTTAAACAAAATGGTATAATAAAATTGGTATTATTTTAAGCAAGTGCAAGTCGAAAGCTGATAAATAGAAGCGCGATTATCGTTTTGGCGTACCTCGAGACTGTTGCTTCCAAAAGAGATGCACTCAAAAATGAATAAGACACGGAAAGAAAATTTAATAACAAAAGCAAAATGTTATTATACGAAATGATAAAGGACGCACCGCTAGGGCGCTCATAATGCCCACGTTCGTCGCTAATGTTTTTATGTATTTTCTTGTTCGAGTGCGATCAGTCACGTTCTTTACGCGATTTTTTTATTTAGACGTATTTTATGTACGTCCTGTAAAATTTTGTTTGCAAGCGATGAAAAAAAAAAGAATTTCCGAAAATTGCATAATAATTACATTGATCCGAAATAATTGACGATGCGGAAAGGCAGAAAATATTTCTCAATTTAGGTTGGATGATAAAATAATTACATAAAATGTAGCTGCAGCAAAATTTTGCAAATGAAAAGAGAAAAGCCTGTCAGTTAGTTATCAATAAAGTTAAGTGAAACTAGACCCTCTAATATAATACCAACCCTCCCCATCAAAATAACCCCAACTCAAACTAAACTAAAACGGGAGAGAACAAAATATGACTGACTTAACAAACTTTCAAATTTTCCCCAACACGCAGCGCTCAAAGCTATTTTCTACATTAATTTTCTTCAGAACGTAGAACAAGTTCGAAACCGTCCAAAAATGTATTCTCGAAGTTACCTCGCTTAGAGAAAATCTTTTCTATAAAACGGCCTCTACGTCACAAAAAAGGGCCCATAAAAAGAGCAGTAAAAAGATGGTATAAGGGGCGTGCAGGCGGATTCAGCGCGAACAAAGCCACCGAGAGTCGGAGTTCTACGAAGCGAGGCATTTGTTTTTACCCCATCAGTTGAGGACTGTAAGGGTGGCGTAGGCGCGTTGCCACGGTAACCGACCAATGGCCTTTCGAGTTTCCCCACCACTACTTTGGCTCCAGCTTCGGCGATAGCGATCCTGCTGGGAATTTATTTTATATAAGCTTTTTTACCCTCTTAATAAATTTCAATTTCCAAACACATTATATAATGTCGAATGAGTTGTATTTAGCAAAAGCATTAAATGGAAGTTGTTTAAAATTTGAGTCGATTTTCTTTTTAATCGTTCTCACTACAAAAATTAATAAAGCTCTTTCGATAACAAAGTATCGTCGTAATATTATCTAAAAAGTTTTCAACGTTGAATTGTTACAAATATCCCTTTGAAATAGAAATAATAATAATAATAATATCATTTTGGGATCATTTATTACGACGCCAGCGCTCATTACTTATTCCCTGTTAAAAATGTAGAAAGTGTATAAAAGCTACAAATGTTGTTAACCCTTATAACGAAAATAATATTCAAGTTATAATGAAATATATTTTTAAAAAACGAATACGAAAGGCTTTTTTGCTAAATACTTGCGAGCATTCAGATGATATACACTTGAATTTTAGAACAACCCAAGTTGAAAGAATGAATAATTAAATAATAAAAAGAAAACGAGATTCCCTGTTAAAAAATGTCGAACGAATGCTAGGTTAGAATACGTTTAAATTTTTATTAAATACAATCGACTCTCGATAATGCGTCAATGGTCTGCGCGGGCGCAGAAGTCTACTCTTAGAAAAAAAGTCACAAGTAACCGATTTAAGTTTTCGCCATAAATAATGGCATTTCGTTTCAATTTTGGAAAGAACAAAAAATATACTTTATGAAAACGAATCGAAATTATTTAATTGTATTATAAAAACTGATATATTGAGTTTACACCACGCCGAGTTGATGCCTCTCGTGGAATGCCGGTTACGCCACTGGAAATCAATAAAGACAACATGATTTGAAAATAGGAAAATTAACAAAAAGAGAACAATCGAACATGTTGAACGCGTCCAACAGAGAAAACTGCAAATGAGAAACATATGTGTACCGAAAAACCGTTACTAGATTGGAATAAGAAAAAAATACCCAGCCGAAATTATTATAGATTACCCCGAACGTTAAAAAAAAGAAACCTTTTTAACCAATATCCGATATGTAGTACATAGTACATAGGATGAAACGTAGCTTAGTTTAAATTTATTCTATGACCTGAATCAGTGGAGTTCTCATTATCCAATAGAGAAAATATAATATTGGATGCCTCTCGTAGTACCTTCCAAACGGATCGTTTCGGTATTCTGAAAAATGTACCTAGCATGTAGTACCTAATTTGAACTTGGAGGATTTAGCAACGCAGGACCAACACTTTGTCGTAAATTAATAATATATTACGTAGTAGGTATGTAGTTCATCCGCCTACCCTCAGTTAGGACAAAATAATAGAACACAAGAACCGTGTATGTTTCAATGTAAAAACTCCCACGTAAAACCTTATGGAATTAAAAATTGAAAGGTAGACGAGTAAATTTCAAAATTTTCAAATTTTGGTGCTACTACACGCAATCCTGGAGCTTTTCACGGTGAAATTTCGTCATGGTCATGCCAGTGTGTTTTATTTCAAAACAATTAAATTGAAAGACAATGTAGTCATCCACGTGTTGCATTCAAACAAGTGAGGTTTACATGGTCACATGACTCTCAAGTAGCGCCTCTACGTATCATCAATTCAAACGACAAATTCGTTTTTTTCACAGTTATGTGATCGTTCGCTACGTCAGTATCTCTCAGTTCTTGCTAGTGAAAAGTTCAAAGCTTGGCCTTGTTTTACGAAAATCAAATAAAGAACGACAACGATCGGGCGCAGGCGGAAACGTTCGTTGTACATTAAAAATAAAAGTTTTGTAACACGAACGGACGACATCTCGCCTTGGAACATTTTCTCTTATCGTCGAGTTGGGGCCCCAGCAAGGAGATTTTAATAGAGGCGAGAGTCGCTTGCTACCATATCTTTTTATATGCCACGCAAGCGAAATGCATCTTTTTGTATAGCGCAGTGCGCAGATACGTCGTTATCCTCTAATGCAAATTTCATTCCAAGTATCTTAACAACTTCGGAGCGCTAATTCGTATCAATTAGCGAAAATTGCAATTATAGTTTTTGCAAAAATTTTGCCAAATTGTTCACTTTTGAATATTAAATAGGAGTAATTAATATCTCGCAAAAAAAAACGTTTTACTCTCGGAAAAAGAGATGGAAAATATATTTGGAGTCTGTCTATCCGGGAAGATTGGGCCCTTTAAATTTGCTAGTTAATTTCTAAAATTGAGCCCGATCCTATCTTTACAATACCACAAAATACGGTCTCGTTTGCGGTTTGAGCAAAGCAATAACAAAACAATTCAACTCCCCGGTACGACACACACGTCGTGGTAGTTTAGCCAAAATAGTTGGCTAATGGCTAGTATTTGTATAATATGCAATGGTACGGACTAAACGGAATGAACAACGCGAGGAGCGTCGTACAAAAGTAAAGAGGATAAAATAGTTGGAATGAAGTCAATCGCCTATGTGGTTGGCCTCCCATGCTCTAGCTAAGTGCCACTTGGCAAATTTTCCCTAGCGCTGATCCACGGTTAAAGTAGGTCTACAAACGACACACAACTCGATATTGTCGACGTCAAGCCAGGTGTAAAATATTCATCTACAAATTCGATAATCGACAAATAATTTTGCAAAAAAAAACCTACAAAAGTAATGTCTTGCGAGTTGGAGTGGAAGAAGTTAGAAGTCGCGTCGCGCCTTCTTTGATATTTAAAATGTGGGCCAAATTTACAGAATGACCGTGGTCTAAATATTAGTAAACTAAACTGGTAGTTCGAACGCACATGTAGGCATAAAGCAATAAAAGATAAACGATAATTAATTTCAAGTTGTCATTTGACCATTACAAAATTGAGCGGCAACTTGTTTATGACTTCTTAAATCGGCACTTGGGGTTTTTTCGGTCCAACGACAATAGCCGTCGTTATTACGCCTATTATAAAATTACAAACTACCCCTAATAATTGGTATACAACCAAGTGCCGCTTTAAAGATGCTCTCATTGTCTGAATGGATAATGTTTGTCGACGGGACAGGTTTTATTGTATAAAGTTGTATTCGAGTCTAGTTCGATAATTTATGTGTGTGAATAGATCGAACCCGACCGACCGAACAGGAACTACATACAATAATACAACAGGCTAAAATGCAGAATGCGATTTCGAGACGGCTTTGGCTCGTGCCAATGTCACCTGTCGTAACGATCACTAGATTAGTGATACACCACACGTGAGTAACCAATAATGCAATAAAAACACTACCGGCAGAGGGGCGAACCACGTGCTCTGGACCCAATCGCCGCTTTATTATCGGAAGTGTGACATTACCTGTTCCTTCATTCATGTCAGATCTGCAGTAGATTGCGTAAGGTCAGTATCAGGACCAGCCAATTGGAATGATTAATGAAGCCTGCTTTGCTGTTTTATAGCGTTTTTATGAGTGGTTTAGTTGGCAGAGCATTGATGTTATTGTGTTGTTCGGTTCACAACTAATGGTTTGTTTACATTCTGTCAACAGGTGTTTTATTTATGGCATTTGCACGGACATTCCCATTCCAGAACAACGCGGAAGATATTTCAAATGCTGATGAATCCAAATATACACCTCCGTTTCTATTTACTAGCGCCATTTTACGCTCGGGCAATATTTCAACATCAAACGGCCTTTTCTATATTAATTCAATAAAATATGTTCATATTCCTAATTATATCGAATATCTACTACAACACAATACCATCCCATTCCATCACAATACGATGCGAATCAGTGTAAAGAAAAATTTATACTATTAATAATATCCTCGGAAAGATTTACCTTCGTTTACCAAAACGACTGATCAAAACGAATTATGCATGAATTTTAAAAAATGCAAAACAAAATTTGCTCTTGAACCATTTTCTTCTTGGCGCCCATTCGCATTTTTTGGCAACCGCATTGGTCAAAGAACGATTTTGTAGTCTGCTAATTTTATTTAATAAAATATGCAGGAAGTTACGGTACAAATAGAAAAATAAGTGACTTCCAAAAATTGTATATGTAATAATTATTTCAGAGGTTATAAAACCTACCACGCGAGCGTTGAAATAAATCAAAGTAGGCAGTAGGTACATAATATGTATAAAAAAAAACCAGTACAAAACAGTTTCGATGCGTTTTTAATTTTTGTTTCGGTGCCTAATCAAATATCGATCGCTTTTTGTTTTAAGTGTCAAAATATTTATAGCGCTTTTCGATTTATTAATTGCCAGTGTGGATTTGTTGACCAACAAAACATAAAAACTGACTTGCATCGGTTAAATTATAATGTGCCTATAGGTAAAAAAGAAGTTAATTTTGTAATTTAGCTCCAGTGTTGAAGTTGGCGTGTAAAAATTATTGAATGAACTGATATCGCCGCATCGTGTGTACAGCGAGTCCGTTACGCCCACCTGTCCCCATGGAAACGACACCAACGCCGTGTGTTATTAGTACTTGCTACATGGAAATTCCAACGGCTTGGTTATTCTATAAACAATCGATATTCAAATTTTCCTGCCACGGTTAAAAAAAATATTTTTGCTTTTTGTTCTTTTAATATTTGCAGAAATACCATTAAAAAAATTTCATATTAAAATGCTTTTGCTGGAAAATTACTTTGTAGGTTAGACCGCAACGTTAGAAAGAACAAACGAGAATACAGAGTTGGCAGTAGAAAGCAGGACACGATTTTGAATAGAACAATATTCTCGCTCTAACAAAGTTCCGCTACTATTAGCGCCAAATAATGCATGTAACTTGGAAAAATTTCCAAGCTGGTGCGAAAGACACTTTAAAACAATTTCGATTTGAAATTTAAATAATTCAACTCGTAATCAAAATTTTATTGATCACCTACAAAAATTTTTCACTAAAATATTCATATTTGACCACATAGATTCTAGTTACAACGTCAATCTATCAATTTTGTAAAGATATTATATACAGGGTGTTTCGTTCATTTTGAGAAAGTTTTTTTACTGCCAAAATTGAATAATTAATCTCGAACGAAACATTCCTACTAGGTATTATTAGTAGTATATTATCCAATTTCATATTTCTCGTACTCTTGTACATTTATCATAGTCAACATTGAAAATTATCTAAAAATAATAAACAGTACATCAAATTGTAATTTATGCAGCACAATGACTTCTCGATAGAACCAAAATCTTCTCTTGCAGAAGGAATTTCGGTTTATTAGGTTTTCTTCTGTTTCTATTCAAAACAAACAAAAAGCAATAATTTATATAAAAAAGATTTTTTGTTTTGGAATGACTCCCAAGTTTGTTATTTCGGGGCAATAATTTCAAACGTGTTGTTGAATTAGTAATAATGATTTACCTTGCCCAAGTTAATTTTTTATGACGGCCAATTTAGAACAAAGTACTTTTTTAAATATTTAAAATATCGAGTCAAGAAATGACTGCCCGTGCTTGAAATTGACCACCCTGTATGTAATCCGATAGTAACTGAAAGGATTATGTAAACATCGGTTAAGATTATGATGTCCTGCTATTTACCTCTAAAGAAAGCTCGTAATATACCTAATAATAATGCAATAAACAAACAATTTTATAGTAAACAACCGATCCGGTTGCACACTTGAGGGCTTCGAAAAATATACATTCGGCAAAGTGCATAATCTGTGATTTAGAAAGTAAAGAAGTGCAAATTAATGTATTATGCAAGGCAACACCGAAACATGTTTATCTCGCAGTTTATGATAACAACAATCGACATAACCTAGTAATGTATAAACAAAGTCGATAATGGGAAAAATTTAAAAAAACCAAAAATCGGAGTGAAAATATTTTTGGAAAAAGAAATTTAAAGCATAAATTCAAACGTCAACCGTAAATAACAATTTAAAGTTTGCAAAAACGTTGAAAAATAATAAGATCCATTAGAATTATTAAAAGAACGCGCCTAAATTTTTGAATCTGACAAACAATTTTTCTATTGGGAAAAACGAGGGTGTAGCGTCGTAAACAGCGAGCCGTCTGACCGTGGCGCCGACTCCCTCCACTTTCCTCTTGAAGTACAAGACTAATGTCCAATCGCACAGCAAAATAGTCGACATGAGAGCGACGATAAAATTCACAGCACGCACACAATTTAACTGGTCCACTGCGCATAAACTATTTCAATGCACTGTGATCCCGCTCGTTTCAAAACAAAACACATGCGGAGATAGCATAGGTAACTAGATTGAGTTTGACAGTTGTCACGTGGATTTGAAAAGCACGTTTTCACAACAGAAAATTCGTTTTCTTTAACTTAAATTCTATTAGCAACACAAAGACGAACGTTATACGTTTTCCTGTTACTACTTCCATCTACTAAACTCAATCAAAGGTGCATAGAGGTGTAACTTTGTGCGAGAGAAAATTCGAAACCGAAAAGGCACCGACAAACTACGGCAGTTATAACTCGAATTAAACTAAATTTAACTATACTGGCAGCTGCAGTTAACTTGGGAAACGCTATTCTTGGTAAGAAATTGTTGAAAAACAAATGAAAATGGAAGTTTTGAATGAAACATACCTGAGATTCAAACCACATGATTAATTCGCGCCAAGGGATGTCATTGTTGCGTAATGCAACATGTTCACGAAAAGTCACTATCACATACAGCACGAAGTATAATCAAACGTTGTGCTACACAGTCTAACCATCGTAGAAGTTAGGCATTTAGCAGCGCGGAGACCGGTTTTTGTTCGACTACCGTCGCAGCGTTCGGTCTTCTCCGCTCCACCTGCATTTGTACCCACAACGGAAAGGTTAGGATGGTTGGAATTAATACAAGCCGCTCGTACCATGGTATTATAAAGTTTCAAAATTATTTTCGCATCATTTAAGTACCAAAAACCACCAGTCAAATTTGATTAATTATTAAACTTTTATGTATTATGCGACATATTTGATTAAGAAATTTTACAAAAATTCCAAATCCTTAATTAATTAAAATCAAAATTGATAGCATTTTAAAAATAAAGACGAATGGGTAGAACGGAAAACCGATTTTCTATCTACTATTTGTTCTACTTCGCGCTTAAAATATACAAGGCGGAACATAATATTGATGAGATGGAATATTTTTTTCGTAATTTCATACGTACATGCGATACAAAATTTTCCATTGTGTAACCTTCACCAAAGCATACTTTCGTGAAAGTGATTGAAGAGTTTGCAGCAAAAAAGCCTTACTACTAGCTTTGTGTTTATGTTACAACATTTTCGAGAAGAAGGAAATTTTAATCATGGCCAAAATCTGATTTTCAAATTTTTTGTTTTGATTTGGCTACTGCTTTTTCACTGCTTTTCACAGTTTTATAGTTTGGGTCTCGACCCTCTGAAGGGTCGGAAACTATTATGAAAAACAACCAAAGAAAAAATCGAAATAATTATTCTAAAAAATTAAAAATAACAATTTGAACGAATTTTTTTAACAAATTTTTAATGCTCCATGAAATGATCGAGTCTATAGACGCTAAGTAGGGGAGGGGGGCTCGTTACTTGAGCCATCAGTGAATTTTTAAGCTAGGGTTAGCCTTCTTAAAATTTTACTGGACTTATGCCCGGTTTAACAAACATTTAAACTGCGATTTCGGTTTAAATTTAGACTTAATTAATTTAATCGCAGTTTAAACGTTTGTGAAACCGGGCATATGTGATTTAATTTTTATTTTCAATATATTTTTTTTATTTAAATATTTCATGTCAAATGAAATAAAAATTACTTTCTTCGGTAATATTAAAATCTTTTTCATCAGAAAACCGAAAACTTGTATGTACGAAATATATTTTTCAAAGGCAATTGTAATTTAACACAACTAACTATTAATTTAAGACGGTTTCACCTGGGAATTTTTTTTTTATTAATAATAATGTTATTTATTGGCTTTATATTTGAGAAAGCACAAATAATCAAATCTTTCTCCAGTTGCAGTTCATTTTTATTATTATTCAATATTAAGAGAATTGAGAATTATAACTGGATCACAGCAGTGCATACGGCGCGACCAGGAATGAAACCTCGGTTTCCCGCTCCCACTACCTACATGCTACATTCAAATTATTGCTTTGGGATTTCGCAATAATATTATTGAATTATTTGAAAGTTTTTATATTATCACAAAGAATTTATAAATCACAAATATTTATTTACGCTCCCAGAAATATATATTTTTTAATTCTTTCATTTCAGCATATTTTGGAGCTTTAAGTAAAAATCTTTTGATAATATCTAGTATTTGTATGTGAATATTAGTTTTTTCTCTCCTGTGTATTATTATGTATGTGGTGTGCGTGCAAAGTGTAATTATATAATGCATACTTAGGGGACCTAATGCTTAACATTCCATCATCGTCTCCGAATTCCAAATCACGGAACTGTATCACACTTCATTTTTAGGTTATCAAGAATACTCCTCGGTAATTTACCATTGCCTTCCCTATGAAGGCATTTTTAATATGGAAAAATTGACACTTTAATTTAACCTACCGTCTACAGTTCTTATTAAATTCCATATTATGTTTAGCTATAATCGCTAGTCAAATGAGCGTCTTTTCATAAAAATAAAATGATACATTTAAATAGCTGATAATAATGTTGAGTTATACAGATCAGGCCAATGAAAGCACTAATCGCAGATTGAAAGTTAAATTTATTGTTAACCGATTTCGAGCATTGTTAACACATTCTCAGAACAATACGTCAATTGTTAAGAGAATTGCACAAATAAATTTTTCAATTGACGTATTATTCTGGGGATGAGCTAACAATACACAAAACCGGTTAACAATAAATTTTAATCTGCGATAAACGTTTTATCACACTTTATCTTGCAGTATGCAGTAAGTTCTGGATGTCTTCCATGATGAACCCTTTATGTACGCGAGGATTTGGCTATTACAATGCCTCGATTACACGAAATTCGTGTAAATGCTACTGAAAAAATAATTAAAAGGAGTGTAAAGATATTAATTACTGGTCGAGAGTTAATATTCCCGGAATCGAAAATACATTTTTTCCTATAGAAATGGCTTTACCAAACGAAAGAACAAAAAATACAAGTTCTTTAAGGTGAGGATGAATATTGTCGGAGTTTATTTTTGAAAATTGCAATTTTCCCAATTTTTCCGCTCCGTTACGGGCGCTACAAGCGGTTTTGACAAACGCAATTACGTCAAGATTCGGGTTCACCTCAAAAGCGAATTTTTTGACCAACCACAAATTTAATTGTTTTATTTGGTTAATTACACCCTCATCTTTCATAATTCGTTGTAAAAACTGAGATTATGGTATCTTTACTGTCGCCACAACCTATTTTAATCAACCTAATGTGGGCGGGGTTACAGTTTAAAAGAGCCAATCAGAAAATAGCATTCTAAATTAACTTTTAAAGCCGTTTTTCCAAAATTTGTGAACAGACCACAAATTTAATTTTTTTATTTGTTAATTAGACCCTCATCTTTCATAATTCGTTGTAATAACCGAGATTATGGTATCTTGCATGGTATAATGGTATAGCAGTTATTATACCATGGGTATCTTGACTGTCGCCACAACCTATTTTAATTTTGGTGGGCGGGGTTACATTTCAAAGAAACCAATGAGAAAATTGCATTCGAAATTAACTTTTAAAGCCGTTTTTTCCAAAATTTGTGTACTGACCGCAAATTTTATTTTGTTTTATCTACTAATTAGACCCTCATCTTTCATAAACCGCTTTAAAAAGCGTAAAAATTCCGATCAGGGAATCTTAACTGTCACCTTAATTATTTAATCATAATTTCTTATAATATTGGAAAAGGGGAGTTTAATTTTTTCATACTTTTGCTGACAAAGGGGCGGTGGGAATATTATAAATCTTACGTAAGATAAAGAAATTACAAATATTAATGAAAATTTTTTCAAAATAATATTCATAATTTAAATTACAAATACTATTTTATTATAATTATCTATTTTATATTAAAACACTAATGCTGTAATTATAAAAATAATTTAATTTTCAAATTTGATATTTAATAAAATTTTGAAAAATTCTTACGTTTTATCATTTGGGGCGGAGGATTCACGATTTTCTTATTTTTGGTTATACGGGGGGGGGGGGGTCCAAAATATTGAAAGTTTGCTTACGTAATACTTGAACGCTCCTAAAACAAATAAATGACAAGTTGAGTTCTTCAATAAATTACTTCAATTTGTCAATTACGAAAATATTTACTTTATTAAATTATTTCATTGTAAGTTTATATGATGTATGTGGTTTGTCATTCTTTTTAGGTTTCTATACGCAGTATAGCAAGAAGCCTGACCACGTGTCCGTCCGTCCATCCGCATGTTTTAAGTTCTTACATGCAGACGGACAGTTTATGAATTAGTTATTATTACATTTATTTATTTAAAATTTAAAAGTTTATTTATTCGGAAAGTGATTTATTCCGCCTTGTTTTAGTAAATTAACCAATCACGAGAAAGGTCAAATTTTAATTGGAAAATTCCTTTAATATATAATATTAATGTATCGATTACTAACTAATTGTGAATTAAATAGTAAACAAAACTTCGAATTAAATATTTGTTTGTTTATTCGAGTTTATGTCACCGTAAAATAGATATCTGTAATTGTATACGAATGAGAACTGTTTGACATAAAATAAGTTGATCATGATTATTTATCTTTACTGAAATATTAGTATAGTTGTCGGTGCTAAATTTGGATGATTGTGACGCAGTGCTAATCTTTTCTGACAAGAACTGTACCAATAATTAAAATTTTAATACCTACATGAAATATAAAAATTTCGCCACGAAATAAACTTGCAACTTTTTATATTTTTATCTAGAGATAATGCAAGTACTAAATATGTATGTACAGGGTGGTTCGTATGGGGAACTCGATAATTATAACAGATGTGAAATATGGATGAATCTCTATTTTTGAGAGGAACTAAATGGCAAAACCAGAATTTTATATCTTTTTTCATTGTTTAGTTATAGGCAAAAGTTCGATTTTTCACTTATCAATAAATGTCGTAACTTCGGTTGTTTTCGAATATTTTTTGTATATCTTTTGTTTCTGTACTTTTTAATCGATAGGTGAGAGAGAGTTTTTTTGTATATCTTTTGTTTTTGTACTTTTCAATCGATAGGTGAGAGAGTTTATATGATCCAGCAGCTATAGTTACTACGTAATTAATTATTATTAGTTAAAAGCTTTATAAAAGTCACAATAAAAGCAGAAAATAATTTATTTTTTCTAAATTTCTCACGTAAATTTTTTTATATTTTTAAACTTGAAAGCTTTGATGGCGTAATTCAAATGTGTAAAAGGAAAACAAGTACTATCAAAACTTTAAAGCTTCGAAAGAAAATAAAATTTTGAAATTGAACTGCAATGAAATTCGCTATTTTACAAATAAAATGTATTTATAAAAAAAGCTACTCAAAATCTTAATTTTTGAAAATCGGATTGGGTGTGAAATATTGCCCTTCCTAAGGACGCTCACGATTATTATTTTTTAATTAACCGATATAACCATAAATTTGTAATTTGATAGAGTATTTCGTAAAGTTTGGAACAAAGTCGATAGATAATCAAATTTAGAGAGATTTTTTTCAGGAATTTTGTTTAGTTTGTTATTTTTTCGGTGAATTTTTTTAATGGCAACCTTTATTTTTCTTTATGGATTTGGATAGAGTACAAATTTTTTTTAAGTGTGGAAATGAAAGTTGAGAAATTCGATTTGATTGAAAATGTTTCACTGGCGACATTGCCAAGAAGTGAACGGAAGTCACTTGGAACATTTAATTTAATTTTCTTTTCTACCTCATTTATGCAAAAACCTTAATTATTGCTTTCATTTTTTGAATAGTATATTATGTAATAAGTACGTAAAATAAAGTTTTAGCGGGGTAATTATTTTGCAGACTTATAACGATTTAAGTGCTGGGTCTCTAAAATAACATTTTGCGGACTTAAAATAGTTTCAAAAGAATCACTTTTCGGAGCTAATACAAAAATGCATTTTTATAACTTTCGGATTATCTCGAAAACTTTTCACTTCAAGATAATAAATACTTTTTTTACATTTTCAAACTCAAAAATTGTGTTCTATCGAAATCCGTAACAAAAAATAAAGGTTTCTATTTAAAAACATATACGACGTCGTCACAACTCAAAAAAGGCAAAAACTGACATTTAAAAAAATTACATGTCGGAAAAGTTTTTGCGAAATCCCTCTAAAATATTGTTTCGCATTTGCTTTACGAACCCACTGTATATAATATAAATTGATTTTTTGGTTTTAATTTCGTGTTGAGGGTATAAATTAATCTAAATGGGGGGGGGGATCAAGTTGTTATAGTCGCTACTGGTCATAATATTTTAAAAAATTAATCAATTTTAAATTAATTATTGAATATTGAATAAATTACTAAGCCGATCCAATTTTTGATCATATTTTTAATCAGGAGAGAAAATCTAATTTTCAACACGCTTTCTGATCGTGTAAAACTTTTGCCAAGTCGTTCTACCTACCTTGCTCATTCGTTTAGGGAGAGACCATAGCTTCCCCTATCTGATGGCAGCAAAAAGTTATTTCTGAAAGGTTTTAGGGTTTCCTCTTACACTTATTTTGATAGCCGTTTTTCCAAAATTTTTCGGAAAGTGCTCTTCCATAATCAAAAGTTTATACGTGATATTTTGATTAAGATTTTGATATCAGTAAGAACACAATGACACATCAAACTGTTATTTTTATTAATTCTCGAACGAAAATTATTGACTTGAAGAATTTTTAAATAAGCAGGTAGGTACTTAGGTAGTAGACATGGGTAGTAGATGTACTGCATATTATATTAGACTATTGTTTTCTGAATATCTGAAAATTTTCAATGGTGGGATGGAAACTGTTAGGTACCTGCGTAATCGAGAAACTAAAAAACTGTTTCAATGTAATTTGCGTAGTACCTATTTGATAATAGTGAACAGTGTGATAGAAATGATGCTAATCACCTTGATTAAATACGTCTGACTTGAAAATTTTTAAAAAAGCTGAGTTTGGTTTTCAAATTTATAATTATTCTAACGAGTAATGAGAATAGAAGGTAGATGTAGATAGGGGTTCTCTACGTTTTATGAAGGGTCAACATTTGTAGTTTATCACACTAATAAGCCGGCAAACCACTGTTAGTAGTTACAGCGCAAGTTTTACATGCAGCTCATGTTATTCAGTATTTTTTGTTGCATAAAATATTAAAGATAAGAAAATCCTTATCGACTATTAATGTTCCTTTATCAACTGCGTTGTTCGTTTTAAAATTGCCGCCGTATTAATAATAATACCGAGATAAAAAAAATTGTTTGATGTTATAGGGTGGCAGATGCAGGGCCGGCGCTAGCTTTTATGCCGCTGCAAGTAAATTTGAAGATTTACCACCCCCTCCCTTTCAATTAAATAGGAGTTAACATTATACTATTACTGCTCGCAATGGGCGGCACTAAATGTTGAGTGAAGGTATGACAGGCGGCCTGTCGTCAGCACTATAAAGTACTTTGGTGCCGCCCGTATGCGGTAGTAAAGTAAACAATTGCTTTTACAAGAAAGTGAAAGTAAGTTTGAAAATTGAATGATATAAAATCAAGTTTCTTCATGCTTAGAAAAAATGAAATTTATGAAGTCACTAAATTTTTTTTTAAATTAACAATACTATAATTATTAGATTACATTTTTTGTGTAAAATCTGAAATAATATAATAATAATAACGGTGATATTCAAAATAATAGTATTTGTAGTCTGCTCACTAAAACTTTCTCAAAATGAAATGGATTACACTCCTCGTAGTTTGGATCCCACATTAAACAGTAGGTCCCCCATCCATGTGGCGAAATTTGAAAAAGTTTCCAACGTACTGATGGCGCCTGCATGGCACCCGAAGAAAAAGAAGAAGGCATTGGTTCTGTTCGCGACAGTGTATTCTCAACATCCTATTATAGCCCCACATTTCAAAAGAATTTATCAGAACATTTCTTCAGACATTTTTTGGAACATCTCTCAGGTCATCTTTACTAAATGCAAGTATCATTTGCCCATCTCAGATTGCTATGGTAATTCCCCGGATAAGAATTCGCCTATAGATATCGTATTTTACATTTTGTCAGGCTTTAAAGTGAAATTTTTCGAATCCATTCTTGCAAGACTTTTCAGCCACTTTGCGATGTTTACGCCAGCCCTAGGCACATTTTCCCAGCTCTACACATCCTAATGCGTCATATTATACCAAGGGTCAACCGCTAGAAATCGTGTACAATTAACTTCACACTTCACGTACTTCATCATAATTCTTCATACTTCTTACAGAAGAGACTTACAGAAATACCAAAATTTGAGCACTGGAGGTGTTCCACCCACAGACCCCGGATTGAGTAGATTATTTTATCAAGTAAACTGAACTCTCCTGTTGCAGAGATCTACCTCCCAATGAGTACGGAATTTATAATTAGGTAGTTTATAATTAATTGTCAGATTACGAATTAAACACATTTACTTGGCCATAGCTAATTTTAATAAACTTGAGATATGCTTAAATATTTAATTCACTTTTAATAAAAATAAATTATTTAAACCGGGGGTCTGGGGGTGGAACACCTCCAGTGCTTCTGCAACGGAGATCTTTAGTTTACTTCTGATAAAAAGTAAACTACTCGGTCTGGGGTTCTGCATGTTCTGCAATGTTCTTCATTCCAAAATTTGTGCACTGGAAGGTGTTCTACACCCCTCCCAGTACTTCATGTACTTCATTAGATGTGTACAAAATACTTCACCAGCGGTTAACCCTCGTATTATACCTATAATAAAATGAGCAGCAAAATTCTGAACATTTTTGGAAAAAAATGAAAAAAATCCTTTGGTATATTCAACTTAAAAATTAAAAGCACGAAAACAACCGCTTTTTTACTGCTTCTAATACATTGTGATGAGAAAATTTTATTAGCGCAGAAAGTATTCACTTAGATATTTTACTACTTTAGTATGAAGGTTTTTGCATTCAACTTTGCAGCGACTTTCAAGCCACTTTAAAATGCTTTTACGCGCGTTTTCCAAGCTCTATAATGTAATAAGTATATTATTTTCAAAAAGGCCATTATTGCAACAACTACATATCTTATCTTGATTTTTTTACGTATTATTCGGTTGCTATTCGAGTATAATTTTGACTCTGGTGAATTTTGCGTTATACCTACTTAAAAAATCGAATTTGACCATGCCCATGACTTCATCATTATAAAAATTATTTTTAATAATAAAAAGGAAAAAATATTTTCTATTAACCAATTTGAACTAAAATGTAATCAGCTCTAAGTTTCAATATAAAAATACGAAATACCAAATTTGGTTTTAAAATTCCTATTAGTTTTTGAAATATAAAATAAAAACTAATCTTATTAAATAAGAAAATTTAAAAAAAAGTTTCCATGAACTAATTTAAATTCAAATTTAATGAGCTCCGAGTTTTACTATCAAGATACGAAATTCAAAATTTGATTTTCAAATTCTATTAGTTTTGAAATATTAAATAAAAACTAATATTTAAAAAGAGTTACCATGACCAATTTTAACCAAAATCTGATCCGCTCCAAGTCTTAATATAAGGATACGAAATTTCAAATTTGGTTTGGAAATTCGCACAAATTTTGACCACAGACAGACATTTGCTGGAAATGTTCTGATTTAGCTCACGGGACTTCAAAAAATGTATATCCATCAAAATTTCAATTTTTTCCCTGCACGAAAACAATAGGTACTTTTTCATAATATTACGTAATATGACAAAGTAAAAATCCATAATATGAACAAGATTTTTTACATATTTTAAAAAATAATGACAGAATATTGCTTTCAATGAAAAATAATTTGCGGAAGTCTAATTTTATGAACACGAATTTCAAGGGAGACAAAATAAAATCAAAAAATTGACATTGATAAAGAAAGTTGTCAAAAATTTACTCGGTGTAAAAATTCCCACATTCACAGAAAAGTTAACAAACATTAATTTCAAAAACATTTCACGTTTCACCATTTGAAAACCCACTCGCGCCTCCTGGCCCTCTAAACCGGGCATCTGCTCCTTAGGTTTTTTTTATCAATTGAGGGCGTATCCTATAAACTCCACAAGTAATTCTCTCTCTGCGCATATGCTGCATTCGGACTAAAATATCTCCTTTTGGCTGATGCCAGGAGCGCCAATTGTCATAATTAGTACTTTTATTCTACGTTTACTGCATAACTTTCGCAATGGGGTACTTTCACAAAAAAAATAATACGCAAAACTTACCAAAATACAATCGTTCCAATGCATTTTGTCATTTGACACCTTTTTTTAAATTTTTGCGCAACTCATTATTTAGTAATGAGTTATTAATGAGATATACAAATCTTATTGATATAATACCATTAATTAATAAATATGTAATATTTTTAAAAACTGTTTATATGAATAAAACCTGGGGATACTTTTTTTTAATATTTTGTCAATACAAAGCTGTGATGTTATAAAAAATCTTTTTTAAATTAATTAATAATGAGTTGAGTAGAAAGTTAAAAAATGTCATTCGGCAAAAGACGTCCTAATGATCGCCATACTTCAAATTTTATCTTATATAAAACAATAAAAACAAATTAATTATTGAAAATGTATCAGTTTTTATTTCAATAAGCTCTAATGGTCATATCGTAGTACCATAAATAATACTTTGTTTCACTAGGAGTAAAAGTACTGTTGCTAAATAAAATGTGTTATATTTTTCGTTGTATAATATGTGCCTTGATAAAATAATAATTGTTACTATAGTTACTATCTTTAATTGTTACTATCTTTGCTATAGTCCAATTGAAATAAAAATACAGTAAAAATAAAAATATGACCTTGAAACATTCTTAGTTAAATTTTACACAAGTTTACACTGGTAAAATTTAATTTGCGATTGTCATTTCACAAATCGAATATTAACGAAATAAAAATATAAATTTTTCCGATTTTATTGTAAATCATGCATTTTGTAGGCTTTTTAAAAGTTAAACACAAAATTTAAGTTCTTTTGGTTTCTCATAAGAAGTTTGGCAAAAATTTCAAATTGACATTCGCATTAATTTTTTGACATTTCCCTGTGCGAATCTTACTTGGCGTCGCGTCGGAAGTGTTTTAAATTTTCTTTCTAAAATTTATTTTAAATTTTTGGGGGTTTATATCGAGCACTAAGTTAAAAGTTTGACAAAGTTTGCAAAAATATTTTCTTCAGTCATCACCGGCTAATTTTTGTTTTGATTTATTTTAAATTTTGACGTATGAAGCATCCAATTAAATTTTAAAGTTTAAACATCTTCAAACAAAAACACTTTGTTTTTTTTGAGGGTTTAAATTTGGGGAAGTATAAATAGTATATTGAAGACTTGGAAGCAAAAGTACAACTTTTGTGTCAATTTTGTGAGTTTGGCAGACGAATGGAACAAGACCAGCCACGAACAGTACTTTTTGTCCAAATAAAACTGTTATATTTTCATTTTATTAAAATTGCCATTTTGCCATTGCTAAATGTTGCCATTTCTGATTTATTTTACTTTTATGTATAAAAAGTACATTTGCTCCAACATGGGGCGAATAAGAAGCATTTTACTAGGGGGTAGGGGATATTTTCGCTACTGTATCTGAAAGCCAGTCTAACTGAAATTAGTTTTCTGAAGTTAATAATAATTTAGGATAGGGTCAGAAAACCCTAAATCGAAAGTACACTTTTTTCTATAAAAATTGCTTCACCAAACGAAAGAGCACTAAAATACAAGAATTTAAAGGTGAGGCAGGTTTCGGTAAGCCTTTTAATAAGCCCACAATTTAAATTTGAAATTAACATATTCCCATAAGAAATACAATCATGTAAGTGTATTATCGCGCAATATTACGACTTAATTGTCAGCATTCTATCAATTGTGCGTGCGGTGGGTCAACACCGATTTACTGCAATCGCTCTGTGCAATCTGTTGGGTTAACATCCAGACCGGTCTAGGCGGGGATATTCTTAATGAGTAAAGCGTTTTTCAAAACGGCTTGTAGCGGCCGTAGCGCAGCGGAAAGTCGGTTGTGATTAACGTACACACGGCCAATTTCGAATTTTTAAAGCCGTTTTTTCCAAAACTTGTGGACCGACCACAAATTTTTTTAATGTGTAGAGGACGATGTCTTCTTTCATAATTCACTTCAAAAATCCGAATTCGGGTTTTGTGACCGTCCCCATAATTTAAACAGCTCTCCAAATCTTTTTGGATAAGAGTCCATCGATAAATATTGTGGAGAGTACCGCATCAAATTGTTTACCAATTATGGATATTAATTTTTTTGACTATTACTAAAAATGAAAATGGAAGGTGCCGCTTTCCCCCTCCCCTCCCGCTTGTAAGAGTTTTAAAATGAAAATATTTTAGACAGCTTTTGACTGTTTCTCGATCTAATTATTAACGCTAAAAAATGTTAAGAATCTTTTTTTAATTTGTTTCCACATCGTAAACAATAGAGAATAATTAGGAGTACTTTGTAATGATCAAGCCATCAGTCATCAGTTACATTTTAAATTCTTACTTCAAATCAGGTTTTAAAATTTTAAAAAAAATCGAAGAAAGCTAGCTAAAACTTTTTGTTAGTAACGTGGTTTTGTTTTTGATTACACAAAATTGACTAAAGAATACATTTCGATGGCAGTGGTTCGGTATATTATGTACTATGTACGTACAGTACATAATGTAAGTTTAAATATTGAACGAAAAAAGGTTGAAAATAATTATTTAAGATATTGGGTTGCGCGAACGTATGTACATTTATTCGTAAATACTTTGTATATCTTAATAGATGAAATCCGAATGTGGAATCGGCTGCGTTTCAAGTAATTTCGTTTCTTGCAATATTGATAACGGCGACCGTACGAAGTGAAGCAATGGAACAGCAGTCAATCAATGTTCACTGTTGACTAAGAAAATCCCAAAAGTAAGTTCAATGTTGCGACACGTTATTTGAAAATGTAAGTAACGTAAAGGCTTGCTATCCTTAAGTTATTATCAATTACAGTGACTCAGCCAGATACAACCGTTTGCTAAATCAATACCATGTATAAAGCATACATCCTTCTCTCTCTATTCCGGCATTTAGAGTTCCTCACAAACCGGTTGGCGTACGGTTAGGTTGGGTCGCCTCGTTCCCTACAGTAATAAGTTTGTTCGCTAGTTATCTCTGTCGCACAAACGAGAATCTCGTAATCGCCTCTCGCTATTTTGACGTCACACTTTTAGTATGGGTAGATGAGCTACAGTGTACTGCTTTCACGGAAAGCTACAGCTCCGGCCCTCCTGTCTATTTCTCTCTACAATCGACCAACTTTTGTTTGCTAGCCTACTAGCGACAAACAAAGCAAACCAGTCACGTTATTCCTTTGGCCGTTATAACTAGTTACATATAACCATGAAATGGATAATTTCAAAATTTCTACCCTGTATTTCGAGCATAATGAAAATAAGATAATCAAAATTCGTTGTTGGGAAATATTTAATTAATTTATTTTTTAAAATAATAATTAATTAAAATATTATTATTATTATTGCAACGTTCGGCCGATTTTATGCTATTAAATAATATTATATTATTCAACTGGCAACAAATTACAATGTTTATAAAAAAATATTGAATTTATGTCGTAAGACGACGTCCGACCAACGTGCGGTTTGGACAATTCTGAATGACTCAAGTGTCCGTAGATTTCGTGTAGGCCCTTGCATTTCTCCGATTCGTCATACGTGCGCATGACGTCACCAATATCAAATACCTATAATTCCGATTGTCACTTGTTACACATACTAGTAACTAGCCGGACAATAGATAGTAATTTTGGTTTTGTTTTTATTACTATACAGTACCACATCAAAATTTTTATTTCAAAATTTTAAATCTGCTATGTTGCATATACTACAATAAATTCATTTAATAATATAAAAATTAAAACTTCATCGGCGAATTATAATTTATAAAACGTTGAAGTCGACTCGAACCAATGCTTTTACAAACGAGTTTCTAGGCGTTCTCTCGCTCTCTTTCTCTCTCTAATATACGTCTACCAAAGCAACGCTGGATGGAAGTCGAACTTTAGTTCGCAGCGTAGTAATGGAACACGATAATTTTGAACTTGGCGCTCAGTTTGAAGTAAAATGAAATCGTGTTTGAAAGAAAAATAGAAAAATTCCAATTCGTTTTTATATATTTATAACCCGATTTCCGGTTTCGACAAATCTGACTTATAAAAGTTGAATGTATAATTCCAAAACGACACGTCTAACGTATTATTTACGTTAACAAACTAAAATTATAAAAAAAAACCAAAAAATATTTCGTTGAATATTTACTGTGTTCTAAAAGCGTAATTTAATTGAAATAACGCTGGCTAAGCGATTTCGTCAGTAATATCAGTCGTTTGCAGAGGGCGACACAGCTGCCAGAGTCCTTCGTTAATGTTCTATTTTTAAATCATTTAAAATTTAATTTTACTAATTCGTATCTTAATTTTGAAACTTATTTATTTGATTTATACATTTTCAAATACTTATTGTATCGGCGGAAAATTTAAATTAAATTACTTTCCAGAACGATAAAAGCATTAACAAACGAAAATTATTTATCATGGTTTCAACAACAATATCCGTATTTGTACTTTCCAAACATGACGTCACGGCGCATGCTTCATAGCTGACTTCGCAGAATTAAAATTTGATACTAAAAATAAAGATATGTATGCTACATGTTGGTTCGTGAATGTTGTAATGGTTAATCATACCTTTTTCTACATAATATAAAATTTATATGCATAAATAAAATACCTCTTGTTAAATTATCGACATTTTTATAAAATATTTGACAGTTAATAATCGACGCCCCTGTCCCATATTACAAATTCATTAGTGCTATTGATTTTCGAGCTAAGCAACATTACTAAAAATTGAACAAGTTCCACTTTCCTTGCCCAAAATTTCAACTCAATATTTCAAATATTTTTTTCTATAAAAAGAAAATGTTTTCAACTACTGGGAAAAAGAAGTGGACGGTTATACTAGTAAATATTTTTAAATTAGCGCGGTAATATTGTAAATTTACAGAAAAAGGCCTTAAAACAAAATTGACTGCGTTTAAAATTTGTTTTCGCTAATTTGGCGCCAGAATTCAAGACGATTATTACCGGCAGAGTTCGTATTTTACACAACAGTAAGAGTTTTTGCCGCGAATTTCAATATACCCTCAACAAAATACAGTAAACATAAAAAGAGATGGACGAAAATGGTTGAGTGAACACACAACAGTTGGTACGCGAGCTAAAAAAAGATAGTTATACCCAAAACGACAGAGATGGATTGTTCGGTTCGTTGCGCGCTAAGGCAGGCCTGATAATATAGAGTCTAGTGTAGTAGAAAAGTATTGGGGATTTTCCCTGGAAAAGTTTTTTACACAGTAGAAATTGTTGACTACAAGTAATACATTTAGGCATTTTCGAATTTCCGTTGTTTACTTAATAACTTAATTAGCAACGATCTAATTTATACACTAACAATTTAATATCTCAACATAAATTTGGGCGGCGCTATAGTCTATTTAAGCTTGCATAATTATATTAAGTGTTACTACTTTAAAATATATTTTCTAAACCTGAATCACAGGAATTTATAAAAATATCGCCGGCTGTCAATATAACACAACGTAGTACGATCTGGCGAAACGGAAATTAAGTATTATTCATCATAATTAGAAATTACATACTAGTAAATAATCTAAAATGTTGCGGTTCGGAATTCACGTTAACTTGTAGGTATAGCACCACTGGCAGTCGCATGGAAAATTTTAGTTTGTATTTCGCTATTATACGGGATAAAATTCACCTGCTCTAAAATTAAATTCAACAACTTTCTCTCGATTGTTTTTTTTAATATCGCTCATTATTCTTATCTTTTTTTAAATTGACCCATTGCAATTACGTTAGTTACATCCAAATTTTAAACTTCCATTCCTCTAAATTATCACTTTAATAGTTACAATAAAAATTATGCTGGTATTTGGAAGTATAACCTAATTGAATTTACCCAATTACATACTATAGTATATAGGGTGTCCCCATGACTTGTGCGCAGATTTTAAGTTGTGAATTTTTGTCTACCCCCAGAGATAATACCTCTTTAAAGAATTTTTTAGATTTCTACCTTAAAATAGCTATAGCACCACACTATTGATTTTTTACTGTTAATCATTCAGTGCTTTTTTGAAGAGCACGAAATTATCTACTAGCAGAATATAAGTAATCTTTTATTGTCTATATTCAACAGTTTTCAAATTATAAATTAAATTAAGTAAATTATTTAAACCTGTGAATTTAATCGAATATTAAATAATTAAACTTTTAAACTTATCAAGTTAACTGAATAATTAAACGAATTTGTTTAATAAGTTTTCAGCAATCAGTTTTTGCTGTCATCATAGAGTTAAAAATTCTAAAAGTTATTACTAATTTCTTAGGATTATTAAAAACATTTTTAAGTTATTAATCTGTGAAATTAATGGTAAAATAAAATTTTGAAAATTAACAGGATAACTGAACATTGAAACGAATTTTTTCCGATATTAATAAAACTAAAATAAAAATTTGTTTAATTGTTCAGTTAATTTATTAATTTTTTTAATTTTATTTTAATAATAACACAGGTATATTCTGTCAATTTAATTTTTTATTAAAGTAATAATAATAATCGGTGAAACAGGCAATATTTGTTTGTTCGCAATGTTGGAAGGAGGGGGCTGTTTTGGGTGTTTAATTACCCACTAAAAATATTTAAAAATTTTATTACTTTAATGGTACAATAATGGTCCAATTTCATTCGTTTAGACAAAAGACATTTATTGTACTAAAGTGACTTCCGATCCATATACAAAAATTATTTAAATTAATCCGTGTGTAAGCTGTTGTGCTACAGCTTCAAGTGTGTGATGTCATGGTGAAGATTATGAATTTAAAATACTATAGCGCGTATTGAAAATGTAATTCTATTTCTTACTATCTACTTTAATTTTAATTTATTTCAATTTTAAATCAGGTTTGATAAAACCAGGATTAACAATTTTTATCTTCGCTTAAAGGGAGAAACCATCTCCTCCACTCTTATAATCGTCTTTGCACCGGTTAGACCTATATTATACCTATAATATGTCATTAACTGTAAAGGGGGATTTCAAGAATTACGTAAGCAGGCTTAGGAGGCGGGGGGGAGTGGTTAATTTTTTCTTAATTTTTCTGGAAAAGTGAGCCGGGGTGGGGGGGGGAGATTCTTACATCTTATCGTTTGGGGGACGTGGGGTTTACAATTTTCTTATTTTTGCTTATATGTACAGGAGGGTGGTAGTCTAAAAGTATTGAAAGTTTGCTTACGTAATACTTGAACGCCTCTAAAGCTTCTTTTTGCTTAAGCACCGAATTTGAATTTCAGAATCGCATATTTGATGTTTATAGAACATAAAAAAGAAAAAGCTTAACAAAATACAACTTTTAGTCAAAGATAACACTTTTGCAAAGTATTCTTGCTGTTTAAGTACTGAATTAGCGACTATGAATCAAATCCGGCTCTTAAGCATTAGTAAGGACTAGTACTTCTTTATGAATACGGGCGTTAGTCAAGTCAATTTAGTAACTACTAGTAAATATTAAAATGAATATTATTTATTTTTTTACCTAAAATTATTGTTGCTAATTGTGTCAAATAGGGCAGGTGGCAGGGGCAAGCAAATAAAAAAATTAATTAATTTAATAGTTATTTAAGCTGTTAGAGCTGAAAAGATCTTGTTAAGATTCAAGAAAGGTTAATATAAACCGAGGCGGACGCCGAGATTAATATTAACTTTGAGAATGTTAATAGTCCTTACATGCCGCGTATCTTATTATTTCCTACGTACTCTTATTTGCTCTGTTGCTTAGTGATAAACAAACAATTGCAAAAATAATAATAATTATATCATTATTTTACTACTTTCCTTGAAATTTAATTTCTTAATTTCCTTGAAACTTCATTTAATTTCCTAGAAAATTAAATTCCGTCGTCAACGATAATCAAATAAACAAATGTTATGACCAACTTACGCCTATTGTAATTTAGACAATGGCTTACTTACGGGAAAAAAATATTAATACAATCCCAAACTGTTTAATGATACAAAATCAGGCGCAAACAAAGCTGTTAAGTGATTAATACTATTTTGGACTTCTGTCTAACATTATTAAAAAAAAATTTATTGATATGTCAAGAACAATCGCCTTTATGTCATTCAATTATGTGACAGATCTTTGCTACCATCTAAGCGGCACTAAAGTACTTTATAATTCTGGCAACGAGGCACCCGCCATATTTTTTACCGGTCCTGCACGTAACTTTTAAATATATTGATATTTTTGTATAATTAATTTATTAATTGCAATCTGCAATCAACTGTTTTCATGATATTTACTTTTCCCTCAAAGATACAATAAATTATCGATTCTTCTCAGTTTGAAATGGAATACCCCCAATTTTAAAATATACATTTGTAAATATATACACAGATATTTCTCAAATCTTTATTATACATCTATAATATAAAATCGAATGTGTGTCTGTCTGTATGTTTTCTATACACTCCTAGACTGAACTATATTTTGCACAGTTACTCCTTAGGATCCCATAGACTTTTACTGTAAAAACGATTGTCGGGAAAGCAAAAATTTGTGAAAAAACCACAGTGCAGAATTATTTCGGACGCGCATGAATGGGTTAATGAGATTTCCATTGCCAATACCTGTAGTTGATATATTATTGCACGAATTACCAACCTAAAAGACCACATATTTGAAAAATCGATTAGAAATACTACTTTGCAAAATATTAATCATATAAAGATAACGACAACGACAGTGAATCTACAAAACAAGTGATAATTAAGATCCCCCCAAAAAAGAAAAAATATTGGACAAGTCAGTTTGAAATCAAGAGAGTTAAATTATCAAGAGGAGCTGAGATAACTCAAATACGTGAAACTCACCCTGAAAAAATCGAATGAGAAATACCTAGTCAGGAGTGGTAGAATCGGCACAACAGCGTGAAGATCGAACGAAAATTTGAAAAAATACTTACAATTTCTACCAGTGAGTGAGAGTGAGACCGTAGGTCGAACAATAATATAGTATACAATTTTTGGCCGTTTCCTCTGAGTAAGGCTCAACGCCGAACAACCATTTGGCTCTTAATTAAATAGCTTTAAAAATTAATTTGGAATGCAATTTTCTCATTGGCTCTTTTGAACTGTAACCCCGCCCACCAAAATTGAAATGGGTTGTGCCTACAGTAAAGATACCATAACCTCAACAGATTTCACAGATAGAACAGAGATCAGTCAACAAATTTCGGAAAAAATTCACTTTTAAGGTGAATCTCAGTTTTGTCGTAGTTGCGTTTGTCAAAACGCTCCGCTCGGGCGCTACAATCGGTTTTGACAAACGCTTTACTTATTAAAAGCATCCCTCAAAACGATCCAACTCTGCAAAATGTGGATGTTAACCCGACGGATGTCAGGGAGCGACTGGTATCACCCACCGTTTGTTACTGTCGACCCAAGCACAGCGCACGTACCGACAACACAATGTATGCCATATTTGGCATTTTATTACGCGATAATGCACTTACATGTATTTCTTATGGGAAAATTGCAATTTTCAAAATTAAATTGTGACCTTATTACAAGTCCGACAACATTCATCCTCACCTAAAAGAGCTTGCATTTTTGTGTTCTTTCGTTCGGTAAAGCCATTTTTAAAGAAAAAAGTGTATTTTCGATTCCGGGAATTCGAACTTTTACCAATTTGTTTATTATTATTTATGTTACTACACAAAATAAATTCAAAATAAATTGTTTTTGGACTTTTCTATTATAATTTGTTATTATTTTTTCAAGATCCTGTACAACAGGGACTTATATGCTCACCAATGCAATTTATATGATTGACATATTATTGAAATTTTACATCTGGAAAATATGTATTTTGAAATACAGTTTCTGCAATTTTTAAATATCTCAATATAATAAAAATTATACAGGGTAGTGACCGCGATTCTTAGCCACAAGACAGGAATATGTAAAATCTAAAAAACTTTCGTAATTTTCTGCTTCCCTAATTATTTAATGCATAGTAGTAACTTTCAAACATAAATTAACATTGCATTTGGACATACACTTGCCAACAAAACAATATACTTATTGCTAACTGCACTTAATAATTTGTTCTGAAAATGGTCAATAAATGACTGAAACTGGCTGACAATTAATCAGTATCTTGTTTGATTGGTAAGAATATAGATCTAAATACAACGATAAATTATTATTGCTTTTAAATTCCTGAAACTTCGAATTTAATAGGAATTTTGAGGCATTAAAGTTCTGTATTTAAATCAATAAGAAAAATTAACATGGCATGCTTTGTAACGGCAGAAATGGATATGATTTTCTTTATTCAATATTATTTTTTTCTCTTGATTTTTATAAATATACCCACTTTAACAGTCATCAAAAATTAATTGTTACTGACAATAAAACAATAACAAACAACTCAAATATTTTTACAATATCAAATATTGTTTTATATTTTGTTTATAGTTTTGTTTTATTATTTTACAGTTTGTTTATTTTTATTTTCAGTTTCATAGCTACCACTGTATAAAGTAATTTTAATATTTAAGTTTTGCAGTTACAAAGTTTGCAATATAAATTTTGTTCATTGATTTAGAAGAAGAATTTTATTCGTTGAAAGTTTTTTACCTAAAGTAATCTGGGAAGCAAGGAATTATGAAAGTGACCGGCGAAGATTTTATGACAAGAAATCCTATCACTATATATTTTTTATTTTATTTTATATAGTTACTTTAATTTTTGTTATTGTTTAGAATTTTCATTGTGATAAAAAATTTACTATCGTGGTATCTCGGGTTACGAATTTAATTCGTTGTTTGACTTCGCTCGTAAACCAAAATGTTCGCAAACCGAAACGGACATTTGCTAAAGCAGCAATATTAAAACATCGTTGTGCAAAAGCCATGTTTGTGTGTTAGTACTTCGAGGCATTGTATGCAGGGCGAATCAAAATTTGTTCGAATATTTTTTTCTTTGCTTTTACAAACAACTAAGATATCAATAATAATGAAAATTTGAGTCGAATCAAGAAACCCGAACTCAAAAGTACACTTTTCCTATAAAATGGCTTGATCAAACGAAAGAACAGTAAAATACAAGGCTTTAAGGTGAGGTAGGTTTCGCTATGTCTTTTATTAAGCCCACAATTTAAATTCAAAGTTCAAAATTTCCATAAGAATACATGTACATAAATGTATTATTGCGCAATATTACGAAACAATTTTATGCATTGTATAAACGGTGCGTGTTGTTTAATATGCATGAATGAACTATAGGGGGGGGGGGGGGGGCTAACTAGATCAGCGTTAAGAAGGAGTCAGTCGCTCTCTAAGATCCGTCGCGTCAACATCCATACTTTTTTGATTTGGAAGCACTTGGGGGATGTTTTTAGTAAGTAAATCGCGTGTCAAAGCTGATTCTAGCGCCCGGAGCGTCGCGTAAGGTGCCGAAAGTGGGTTTTGATACCGCAACTACATCAAGAAACGGATTCACACAAAAAGTGATTTTTTTCCGAAATTTGTTGTTCGATCACAAATTTAATTTTTTTATTAGGTAATTGCACCATTATCTTTCACAATTCGCTGTAAAAACCGAGGTTCTGGTCGAAACCTATTTTAATTTTGGTGGGCGGGGTTACAGTTCAAAGAGCCAATAATAAAATTGCATTCCAAATTAATTTTTAAAGCCGGTTTTTAACCAAATTTGTGGACCGACCGCAAAATTTTTTTTTAATGTGTAGAGAAAGATGTCCTCTTTCATAATTGACTTCAAAAATCATGAAAATCCGAATTCGGGTTTCGTGACCGTCTCCAAAAATTTTTGCTAAAAAACACACAAAACAAAAAGAAATTAAGAATTTCAGTTTTGCCATTATGTTGCTCTCAAAAAAGAAGCTTCATCCATTTTCCACATTTCTTATAATCCATCGATTTGACCCACCATGCACAGTCAAATAGCAAAAATAATCCAATAGAAAATTTTATTTTTAAACTCTGGATTTATTCAAAAATGGTCAAGTTATTTTATGTTTTACTTTTCAAATATATCATGGTTCAGAAAAGTACAAAGTACTTGGACCTTTGGGCCCCTAAATCAAGAGACCTGGTAGCAATGTTACTATTTGCTATGTGATAGCTATGCTGCTAGATAAGAGCTGTTAGATCCAACCTTGTGTTTAATTAGAGTTTCATATGAAGTAAATAATCGGGTAAAACGTTGGGATTACACAGATTATCAGACAATGGAAGAACCTAATAAGCTCAGTTACTAAAAATTGATTTTCTGATGACGAGATTTTATTTCTGCAATAAAATGTAGATAAAATAAACGACTTAGTTCTAGAATGGAAGAAAAAGAAGTAAACGTATCAACGACGCTGCTATAATATTATATAACCTAACATTTTGAGATTGTACCTTACGTGTAACGTGCAAGCTTCATCTTATTCCTTTTGCGCCGCATTTTGATGACAATTTGAATAAATCAACTTTTGGACTACTTTGGATTCAAAATTAGAAGTGAGAAAAACTGTGATATACATACACTTTCGGACCTTCACCTTCTTGGACTTCATATCACAGCAGTCTAGCCCAATTGTCAGTTCATCAGTTTTTTTCTCAAGTTTCATTTGATTTGCTAATATAATCTATTTCTAAAGTTATGTAGCACAGATAGGTATGATCATTGGATCTCAAAAGTTGATGGAAAATACAGTAAAACGTTTTCTCTTTTTTTTTGAAGATTTTAACTGAGACGGTCATTGGCATGGTTGTTAGCCGAATGAACTGCTAAGGTAGAACTCCGGTTCGCATCCGGGTGGAGTTCGCTTTGTAATGCCGTCTCCGTGCTTCGGAAGGCACGTAAAGATGGTGGTCCTCTCACAAGATGCTTGCAACATCTTTGAGATATTAATTGCTGTAGTACCCTCTTGAGGGGACGGGTAAACGACCTTGGTTGTATCCTTCATAAGGAAGCCCGAAATATAAATAAATGAAAAGTATTAAAAAGGTATCTAGACGAGTAAACTTCGTTGCTAACCAATTAACCTTTCCTAGGTCAATTTGTTGGCGAATAATTTTACGAGGTTCCTTCACTATATGCCTGTTTTTATCCACTGCTGTCTTGGAGAGTACATTTTATATCTTTTGCCAGGTAAGATGGTCAGAATAAAGCTTTTACTCCACCGGGTTTGAACCGGAGCCGATCAGCTTAGTAGTTGACGCATTTAATCGCCAAACCGTCTCTTATTCGAGGTTCCTTATCAGAAGATAAAATTCGAGCGTTGGTCATCCGAAAAATAAACGAGAGATATGACAGCTTTCTAGGTACCTGCCGCTTGTCTTTACTCGAGAACAATGTACTTGTTCGAACACCACTGCTTGAATTATCTTCTGATAAGGAAGGTCGTTAAAATGTTTGCCAACACGGTGACCTTTTGAAGTTTGTTGGGTTAGCGACGAAGTTGGCTGTGGCGTTGGCGACGAAGTTTGCTCGTGTGGCGAGGCTTTATGACTTCAGGTTGTTTTAGTTTTAGAAAGATTGAATTTAAAAATGTAACATTGAACAAATCTGGTTCAACATAATTTCTTGTGGAACTCTTTTTTACTTCTTTTGTTTTTATGAAAATGCCTTACTTGTCGTCGGAAACGACAAACTTTGCTTTGCCAGTTTTGAAATTCGCATAAAGGTCTACACGAGGAATAGAGTTTCTGTACTTTTATTTACCGAAATTTTTGGAAAATCTGCTTTCTAAGAAAACATTTTCAGGTTATGTGTCGATATTCATTAATATGTAGTATATTGTTAAATAAAATTAATATTTGATGCAGATTATTGACTATGCGACCATTTTTGTATTTTTAAATGTCGAAAATTGATTTCGATAACACGCAGCTATTGTACAAAAAGAAATGTGGTGTTCAAAAATGAAAGTTCTAAAAATGCCTTTGAATTTTTAATATTACAAATCATTATTTAGTACAATTCCGCATACGTATGTGCATTTTTGCAAAAACTGAAAAAAAATAGTTAAAAAATGAAAAGAAAATAAAAATAAAAAATGGAGTTACTTTTGAAATTTTATTTGCATTATAAATCCGGTATAATATTTAGTTTTTAAGTGCTATACTAGTCTCTATCTTGAATAACAGCGATAGGAGTTATTTTTGTACGAGTCCCTTCACATCTACCGCTGACGTCACGTGAGAGAGAGCTTAATCTTTGTTTTTGCCTGGAAAACAAGGACGGTAAATGCGCCCGGTCACATTGTGAGGCAGTTTATAGTCGGCCAAATTAATAATGGACCAAGACAACTTTTAGCTAGTTTTAGATGGCGCAATCGCAGATCCTTTGATTTGTTCCTATATTAGGGGTAGAAGGACTTTTATATCCTGGATGTAATTTTCAACTATGACATTTGATTTACGTAATTCATTTAGTATTTAGTTATATTTTACGAAGAATTTATTTCCAAGTGAAAATTTTATTGAAAGAGAAACTTATTTTCTTAGAAGTTAAAAGAGTTACACAATTGGGTATACAATACATACAGCATGTAGCACTCATTACTAACGTAATAATATTACAAAAATGTCTTTCTAACTTCAAAATTTCGCTTTTAAAAATACTGCCATGGCATCAAATTTACCATAATTTTTTATTATACGTGGTATTTGAAAAAAGCATCTATTCTTTGACTTTCTGCCGTTAGCTGATAATTTTAAAATATTTTTCTACGCGTTTTCGCAACATTTTAAATTTGCTCACAGAGAACTACTACAGATAAGTGGTTTGTACGGGGTTTCTTCGAGACAAACGCACTATTCCGTTCAAACAGAAAAAACAAAAAATATTATTTTTACATATTGTAAAGCCTGTACTAAAATAACCATAAAAGATAAAATAAACTGCGAATATGTTTTCTAATTTTCAATTAGTGGGTCCTGTAGTTTTCATAAACCCGGACTTACCTTGGTTCAAATTTAGTTAGAACGGTGCTTCATATGATGTGAAACAATTTGAATGGGATTTTTTAGACAAAATTAATATCAAACTCAATTCGTAATGTGTACCGCTATTTGAGAAAGTAGGTGCTTATTATAGTATAAATAACTAAAAAATATAAAATAATCTTGAATCTGAAATTTTCGGGTATTATAAGCACGGATTCCGTCCACGCTTGTACGGGTGGAGGTGGAAGGTTAATTGATTTTCAATAGAATTAAAAAAAATTTTAAGGATTATTATTTATAGTAAAAAGTGTACCTAGGTAACGTCACATATTTAACTAAACTTTAAAAAAGTAAATCCCCAATGGGCTTGGGGGGGGGGGAGTTACCTCTGGTAGATTCATTCTTATGTATAGGTGTAGAATTGAGCAGAAGCTTTTGTTTTGGGAAGCATTAATATTTAATAATTTGGTAATTTACCAAATATTGCTTTGTTATAATAACGCAAATAAAAATATTTTAAATAAAATAATCTTCATGTTATATTTATGTATGTATAATATATTTTTTTACATTCATACTTATAATCAGGTGTAATATTATGATTTGAAATTGATTATATTAAGAATTTATATTTACTTACGATAGCCTTTTACGATAGTTTTACACAATCAAGATATTAGTATATTTTCTTTAATGTTATAAGAAAAACTCATAATCGGCATTTTTGGACTGACAATAATCTTGTACCAGGGGTGCGATAATATTAAGAAATTGGGTGTTAGTTTTCATTTAAGTAAATATATTTAATTATCGGAGTAGGGCACTTTCAACTGTAATTTTACACTTAAATTTACTTTTTAAGAGTGTCAATAATTATGTATTAAATTTATATACAAAAAACAATTATTGGCAGGAGTATTTATTTGTACGCCTACACTATTTTCAAAGTACGATTTTGTGAGATTTTTCAATGAATTTATTTTTGTAAATTTCTTTTTTACACTTTGAGATAAATTTATACTTTTTAGATAAATTAACCAAGTAACCAATCAGACAGCAGCAAATCAAAGTAACGGTAACAAATTAAAGTAAGTAAGAAGTAAGATAAAAACTTAATTTATCTCATAGACTCGGTTCCATGATAGAGCAGAACATGGGGATTGTCCATAAAAGCGCCCTTGCCTTGGGAGGAAGGAAAGGGGGGGTCACAAAATGTGACCAAATTTGACAAGAAGGGAAGGCGCGTTAACTAAATGTGACGTCCACATAAAAATTTAATTTTTGGGATTTGTAAAAAAATTGTGCTTGAGTATTTTTTTCTTCTAATTTTAAAATATGATGATAAATGAGGGGGGTCCTTGTTTGTGACTTTTACACGTTCTGGAGAGAGGGGTAATAAAATATTGTGACCAATTGTGAGAAAGCGAGGAAGAGGGGTCATAAATTTGAAAAAAAATTGCGGACGTCTTTTACGGACGGCCCCATGATAGAACAGAGCATAAAAAACGGAAATAAAAGAGCAGAACAGTAAAAAACAGAATTTTTGAGAAAACAAAACAGTGAAAAGAACAGAAGAGCGATAAAGTAGAACGATGAAAAACAGAGCAAGAAAAAAGAGAACACTGAAATAACAGAACTTTGACAAAAGAGAACTTTTTCACTATTTTTTCTTGTTTTGTTTTTTATGTTCTGTTGTTTCATGTTCTGTTCTGACAGGTCACCATAGATTTGTGTATCTGGAAGATATCTTTCGAGACGATGAAATTGAGCATTTTAGTAAACAGAATTCTGTACTCTTGAATTAAATTGTACTTATACATTTATTTGTTTAGGTACTTGTAAAATTAAAAATATGTCTCTAGGGTTAATTTTTCAATAATCTAAATTACCACATGCATGTAAGAAAGTTAACCTGACCGGGATCGAATCCACAATCTTTCGATCATGAGTACCGCCCAGTAGCGCTAAACTACCAAAAGAAAATTAATCCTCTTCCTCCACAACCTCCTTTATCTCTATTCTCCAATTCTCAGACTTCAGAGTATGAACATTCCAAATGTAGATTACGGCTGGTAATGGCGAATCAGATCAGAGCCAAAAGAGTACGAAATCGGGCAGTGCACACATAGAGTCTGTTTGCAGAACAAATAGTGGACCTACGTTGTTAACGCGGAATCCAAACCTACATATGGTTTGGTACATATGGTATACATATATGGATGCAATATGCATGCAAGAAAGTTAATCTGACCGGGATTTAAACCCACTATCTTTCGATCGATGAATCGACGGTTGACTATCTTCCTTGGTAGTTCATTAATCGGCAAGTGTCCTTACTTATGTTGAGTGAATATAGAAAGAAAACGGTAAATTCTCTACCATTCACATGGTTTCATATGTTTGTACACAAAAATTCGTCAACTTTAAAATCGATTTCTTCAATAATTAATCGATATTTTAAGTTCATCCTCACCTTGCAGGACTCATTTGACTAAAAATAAAGAACTATTATGTCTATATAATTTATTATATATTTATTTAAAAATAATAACTCATGACCTTTGAGTTTCTTTGGAGTTGGAAGTTCTAGGCGATGCCAGCCAAATAGTCGTCCAGGTTGCGCTCACCATACGCCTGTACCATGGACTTGAACCTGGCCGCAACTTCGAGATACTTTTTCCGTCCCGTGGTTGGTTGTTGACTGCTGATATATTGTTGTATCTTGAGTTTTTGTTCATATCATGTTCTTTTGTTTTTAAAAATCGTTTTTTTTGTTTTCAGCGTTTTCATTTTGGCGTTATTGTTTTCGGCGTTTTTGTTTTCGGTGTTTTGTTTTTCGGTCTTTTTATTTTCGGCGCTTTTGTTTTAGAAGTTTTTGTTTTCGGCGTTTTGACGTATTACCATAGGGTTCAGCGTTCAGTAGTTCTGACAGTGGTGTCATGATATTAGAATACCTTACAACTTCACTGTAAGATTCGTTTTTTTTTATTTAAAAAAATGATAAAAGTTATTTAAATTATTAAAAAAATTATCTGTTAGATATTAAAATTTTTTTTGTTACTTATGAGCTCTGTTTATACAAAATAAATACTTAATTTTTATGTATCAAATTTTTTCCCACTTATTTTTTTATAAAATTTTAGACACGCTTTAATATTTTTCATCATATAAACTGCAGATATTGGAATTGCTAGATTTTATCTTTCTTAAAAACCTTTTTGTTTTATTCAAATCAAAAATGGTTCTTCACCGTTTGCAAAATTATATCTAGCAGATTGGTAAAAATTTTGAAAAAATTAAAAAAATTGGTTCGTTAACATCTCGTAGAATATATTTTCTTCTATTAATTTAACAGCTCAGGTCTATCCGATGAGAATCGTAAATTCGAAGGATTCATAATCATCGATATCATAGACTTTCAAAATTTTGTAACAGAGTAAAGCACACTTTACACTTTGTGATTTATCATATGATTTTGTCACATAATTTAAATATAACCAGTTTTCTAATAGTCTTCGCACTATATGATTTTATCATACGCCAAAAGGTCATAAGGAAAATTACACGCAATTGTCAGAATAAAACCGTAGCTATTCCCATATGATTTTTGATGTGATAAACGATATTTATTTCTCATTGAATTCTTATCAATGTGGGGCGAATAAGGCAAATAACTTGAAGAAATATCACTTGTTTCTGCTATTGACATTTTTATAGTGTTTTGTTATTGAGATGTGACGTCATTGTAAACTTTTTTAAATGCAACTGTTAATTTTCGTAACGGATTTAGATAAAACACATTTTTCTGAGCATGAAAATCTTGAGCAGAAAAGTTTTCAAAATAATCAATCTCAAAGTTTTATAAATAAATTATTGAAATAAGCTGGACAAAACAACACAGTTTTGACAGTAATCTGAATTTTGTAATCTCTCGTCTAGTATTTTGTGGATTAATCGTTGCATAAATGGTATTCAGAATTAATTTTATCTTTTTAACTATTTTAAAATAGTTCGTCGCTTGTCTGAAAGACAAAAAATTAAAAAATTGAAATTCTGATGATTGTGAATAGAACTCATATTCAATTAGAAGTTCTAATTTGGTCAATAACAAATATTCGAACGAGAAACACGCACCATCATTAGCAAATAAAGCAAAAAAATTAATATTTTTTCAAATAGTTACATACACTTGTTTGCACGAAAAATGAAGCTGACGTCAGTACCATCTGAATTAAGCACCGACAACTCTTAGCGACAGTTCTTAGCTTGCATAATAATTATTTTTATAGAAGTAGGATGAAATTAACTGGCGTTGTACTTGTTTGATTTTTGGCATGGTAATAAATTTTTGTTGATTCTGCTGTGTTTGTGAGGTTTTGTTTTACTTGTAACTTTACATTTTATAACATTTAATGTAATTATACGTGATTAATAAATAAAATAGTAATTATAGAAAATTATTTTATGATTGATTAATTGTATATTGACAGCCATATTAATTTTCTGCTTAATAATTATGATTTAAATTTATTATAACAAATACTTATTTGACTCATAATTCTTGACTTATTTCATACAATATTGAAAATGACGTCAGCTTCTTTTTTCATGATGACAACTGTAGTTGGTACTGTATTGGAAAAATTGACTTTATATGGTATAGGTAATATTCAACGGTTTAATACATGGCAGATGAGCATAAATAGTAAAACAGAAGAACGAAGCAGTTACATAAACAATAAATTCGTACTATACTAACCTATTTTACAATAATTATAATTACAGTGTAGTAGGTTGATAACAAAATTTCAAAAACAAAAGAACAACAGAAATCGATAGAATATGTGTAAAAATGAAAAACAGAATATAATATAGTTACAAAATTATCCATGCTGCCCAGAAAAAGCTTGCATTTTAAAAATCTATATAGATTACCTACCAATCGCGTAAAATCCATCAAATGAATATAGCAGTTATTTTTATTAAGAATAATTCAACCACTTGCCTGAATTTACAATAAAGAGTTTTGACAGTTTTTAGACTAAGTGACAGGTGGTTATAATTTTTTTCATAATAAGAAATCAAGTATAGCAAAAAATTTCAGTTATTAAAATTAGAGAGACAATATTTTTGGCATGGTATGAAGCACTTGAATTGGAGACTTTTTTTTAAATATACGACGATTAAATTTTTATTAACACAAATAACAAATACTCGAATACTCCAACTGGAGGTGGATATTGATGAAGAAGGTTCGAGAATGCAAAATATCAATAAACAATAAGACGACTTAAAAACAGCAGAAGAAAAATAGATGTAGAAAATTAAACACTTTCTTGTTTTCACGTTCCAAATGTGAAACTATTTTTCTTCTTCAAGTGCCTATCCTTTACCGGATGTTGGAGATCATGAACTTGACCGAAGCCAAGATGATTTTTCTAGAGAGTACCATTCATGGAGTGGTTTCACGTTGCCTTCCCCATAGTCCACAAGATCGATATTGGACATTTTGATCACAGCAGTGTATCTAACGCGAACAGGATTCGAACTGCGAATTTACTCTTCGTAGTCGATCCATGTATGCTTCACGTTATACTGCTGGGTATGACTGGGCGAAACTATTATATTTGGACAAAATTTTAATAGTCATAAGTAAATTCTTAAAATATTTGCTATTCGAGGGTGCGAATATTATTTTAAACAATTTTGGCAGCATCTTTTGATTGAAGAAAGTAGTAATTATTATATGATTGCTAGATTTATAATTCTTTTCGTGCAACATTGAGCTGCCAATACTGCAAAGTCATTCACATGAAATGAGTAATTTTGTTGAAATTTCTCCTTTTGACAATCAAGTTGTTGTCACCATCACCATCGGTGAGTTAAAGAGGATTGTTAACTTTGGGAGCCAAATCTTCAATTTGGTTTTCAATTTTAGGCTTCTACACACAATGTGTAACGATAAACTTTGGGATCTAGCTTAGCGTCTTGTCAAATAAAGTTATAGAAGTACTTTTAATCCGTATAATACAATATATTATTTTAACTTTTACGTATTTAAAATTTTACTTGATCTCATACTTATAAATTCACTTTTACGTGAAAGCAATTGTTGTACTTTACACTAAAGTACTATTTTATTTTAACTTTTGGTGCCGCCGGCGCCGACAATAAAAATAATGATATTTAAATATAATAATTGTTTTCTTTTGGAGAAAATGTTTGTATTATTATGTTTTGTCATGACAAATAATCTCAAAAATTATTCTTCTAGACATTTACTTTTTTTAATTATTCTGACAATATCAAAGCGATAGGTATCTAAAATTTGAAAAAAATTATATTTGGCCACTAAAAATAGCCAATGCCAAGAAGGTCTTTGTTATTTAAACAGAAGATTAACCACTAAATAATAACCTAAAAATTGAGATGAAGTATTTTAAAAAGTAAAGCAATGGAAAAATGCGAAAAATTTCTGAGCGAATAATCTGCTGACCAATTCGCGCAGAAAGTGCTCGAGGATTCGGTGAAGCAATCTACATCTGATTATTAACTAGAAATTGACGTTTGATACAATCATACAAATAAATATAACTTTTAATTATTATTGTTTGCTAAGTACGTATGTAAAGTTATATTAATTTTATTGTTTTAATTAGTTAAGAAACTTGTTAAAATTATGTTAAGAGGTAGGAAGTAAAAGGTACAATATGTTGGAAACTCTTGTTGGAAATTATTATCTAAAATTTTTAAGAGCTTTTGCTAGTAGAAGTCTTGTGTATAATAAATGTTTACAAGCTATTGAGTTCAAACTATTTAACCCTCGCCTCGTTTTATTAATGTAAAGCTACATCATAAGCTACATTTAAACTTTTTAGGACGTAATAGTCATCGAATGTATCATGGTATTTTTTCTGAACATGAAAATTTTCTGAAGAAGGACATAACTTCAAAATCTTTAAAAATAAGCAAAAATCCACTTGTTTTTTTATTGCATTATGTACCAGGTTATTTAAAAATTTTGATAAACTCAAAGCAGCGTGGGCCCCTTGATAAAAATCTCATTTAAAATAAAAAATCAAACAATATAATAAAACTAAAAAAGTCGGTCATATTATGGCGGTATTGGAGGGGGGGATTTATGCCCTACATGACCCACTTCTTATGACTATGCCTGATGCACAAAACGAGCAAGTATTTCTTGCTTTGGTTACTAAAATATTAAACCAATAATAATTGATGTAAATATGTTACATTTAAGCTGGGAATTTTTGAAAAATAGTAATAATAATTTTTTTATTTAGCAACCTGATCAATCTGGCCAATAGTTAATTATATAGCCAGGGAGACCAGGAGGTGCCTAGCCCCGCATAGAATAATCTGTGCATTTCTTGGAGAATTAAGCAAAACTGGTGTTGTTTAGAAAAAAAGTATTATAATAAAGTTTATTTATAAAAACACGTGTAATTTTTTAGCTCGAACCTTAGCTGAAGCTATGGCCTCCTAATAGTAGGGAAGAAGCGTTTTTTTAACATACAACAACAAAAAAGAAATAAAAATGAACACAAAACTATACATATACGCTCTCAAAGATAATTTTAATTTCAAAGCCTGCAGCCATCATGGTACACGCAGATAAAGGAGTCGGTATGGCAATATTATGGAAAAAATAAACAGACATAAAGAAAACTGAAGAACTCATGAAAACCAAAAAAAAACCACAAAAAAAATAATATTAATCATAAAAAGAGAAGACGGTCATTGGCCTGGGTGTTAGCGCGATGAACTGCTAATGTAAGGCGCCCCGGTTCAAATCCGGGTAGAGCTCACTTTGCAATGCCGTCTCCGTGCTTTGGAAGGCACGTAAAGACGGTAGTCATTTTATGTTAATGAATTGCCAGCATTAACAATAAAAAAAATAAAGTAACTGGCACATCTGAGGCAAGTCTAGCAAGCTACTTCAGATGTAAAGCAAGTAATGCTCACGGTACTGACAGTGGCTTCGGAATATCGCCGATGCTACTGTTAAGTAAAACAGATTTGGGCATACAGGGATAACTTTAGCCGAAAGTAGAAGAAGACGAAGTTAAAAAAACTACAGAAAAAACTTTTAAAAATACAATATAAAAACAAAATCCCATCACACCAATTGCAGCATATTTCTGATTTAACCATATGTAAAGAAAATGTTAAGATTTTTTTACAGAAAATATAATAATGAGTCAACCTAGAGTGCACCTCAAGAGATGCAAAAAAATGATACAAACGCACTGCCGATACTCTCATTTGACATTAGAAGCCTGTAAGCAAGGATACCCAAATAAAACCCAATTTCGGAATTTTGAAAACAAATTAAAACAGGAAAAGAAACGAAAAACATTAAAGATCTAAAAGCTCATTCGCTCATTGCATAAAAACAACACATGCAAATTAAAAATGTAATTTAAAATTAATGGTAGATCTATAATCCATTTGAAACAAGAATGCAGCAAAAATTTGTAGGGATGCTTCTGACCCGAAGAAAGATTCACACAGGGAAACGTCAAAAAATAAAGACGAATGTTAACTCGAAAATGTTATTAAACATATTATAAGAAATGTTTTCTTAAAAACCAAAAATGAACTTTAATTTTTGTATTTATTACCTTTTAAAAAACCTACAAAATGTATGATTTACAATAAAATGGAAAAATCGAAATTTTTATTTCGTTAATATTCGATTTGTGAAATGCCAACCGCAAATGAAATTTCAGCAATGCAAACTTGCATACATTTTGACCAATCACGTTGCAAGGTCATATTTCTAAAACAAATTTTTACTGCATTCTTATTTCAAATGTACTGTAGATCTCAAAGATAATTACATTTTTAATATGTTTTTTCTGACCCATAATCAAATTTAATAAAATTATAAAAGCTGATTTGCGTTGTTTTGACACTCAAAATTTTTACCGCCTAGAGTTTTTCTTCGGGTGTCATATCGCAAATACGATGTAAACCTGCTCATCTATGCCTGTGACGTACACGTTAAGTGTTACACCGAGGGTTAACCGCTGGTGAAGTTTTTGTACACATCTCATGAAGTACATGACATCTCATGTGAAGTACATGAAGTACTTCACGTGGAACATCCTCCAGTGCCTCTGCTACGGAAGATCTTCAATTTAGTTCTGATAAAAATAAACTACTCGATCCGGGGGTCTAGGGGCGTGGAACACCTCAGTGCCTCTGAACGGAGATCTTCAGTTTACTTCTGATAAAATAAACTATTCAATCCGGGGTCTGGGGGTGTGGAACACCTCCAGTGCACAAATTTTGGAATGAAGAACATTGCAGAACATGCAGAACCCCAGACCAAGTAGTTTATTTTTATCAGAAGTAAACGGAAGATCTCCGTTAGAGGCACTGAGGGTGTTCCACACCCCAGACTCCCGGTTTAAATAATTTATTTTTATTAAAAGTGAATATTTAAGCATATCTCAAGTTTATTAAAATTAGCTATGGTCAAGTAAATGTGTTTAATTCGTAATTTGACAATTAATTACAAATTGAGTAATTATAAATTCCTGAATTATATGAAGTACGAAGTATGCAGAATTATCATGAATTACGTGAAGTGTGAAGTTAATTGTACACGATTTCCTCTAGCGGTTGACCCTCGTGTTACACATACACAAAAGACTTTCTGCTTAATGTGGGCTCCAAACCACGGAAATGTAAACACTACGCCTCGGTGGTTTGCAATTGTGTTCCGAAGGCTATCGCCAGGACCATACAGCGGTTAAGTGCGTAACTGCCAATGCCAAACCTCGTCTTGGGCAGGTAAGAACTTTATTTCTGACCGTTTTCCCTCGGAAGGCAATGGCAAACCACTGATGTGCAGCTGTTGACAGTGACCCTTCCCAAAATGAAGCGATGCATTTCCATGGTTCGAAGGCCAAATTAAGGGTAGGTTTCATAAGTCTCCCTATCTTTCTTTAAAATTGATATTACAGCTAAAATTAAAACAACTTTTGAAAAATAAAAGGCATTTTTCTAAATAACTTCAAAAATATCACCTCTAAATTTCATAGCAATATCTTAAGGGGATTCTTAAGTGACTATGAAAAATGAAAACACACCCGTTATTTTTATTTTTCGCAATCATTTAAGATATCACTATGAAATTTAGAACTAACATTTTTGAAGTTATTTAGAAAAGCACCTGCAATTTTTCAAAAGTGTCTAGGTCTAATATCAATTTTAAATTAAAACAAATTAACGAAATTTAATTAAAATCCAAAATTCTTTCAAAAACCGTCTTTTTTGGCACCAATGTGATCATTGTGAAACTAAAATGACATTCTAGAGTTACCTTTGATAAGGAAAACTGCCATACCTACCCGGTAAACCTTATTTTCAAAACTTTATGTAATTTTATTCCACATTGTATATCGAGGTTTTAACCTCTTTTGGCGAAAACGACGAATTTCCTGGCATATTTAAAAGTTTGAATAAGTTTTTGTTTTCAATGCAAGTTGACAATGTCAACTATAAATAGCAATCGTCTCACTGTACTCACTTCTCCTCTAAGTAAGTATAAATTATAAACGAGCTATTGAATGATGAATTTTAATAAATATTTTATAATAAACAAAGTATGGGTAAAAATTTTTTTCAATATAATTTGATAGTAGGTACATAGTACTTCTTTCTGTTTGAAATTATTCATATTATAGAAAACGTACTGGAGAAACATGCATAGTATGGGTCCATGGTTTATTGGTAACCTTTGATGGTATATTATTATTAATACTAATAACAAACAATATAATGTAAAACAGTAAAGTCGTCGTTCACGAATGAGTATGAGTATAGCAATCATGTTAAAAATAGTACTATAGTTCGTTTCTAGCTATTCGCATTTGATAGATAGGTACCGTTACGTTGTGTTCGCGTTGCTGTGTCATTCGGTAGAGAAAGATGAAGTTATTACATGGTGGTGGAAACTAGAAAGCTGAGAATACAGATCGTCAAGCTGTACATTCCATTTCTATTACGATCATCCGGTCTTCTTTTTAAATGCTACCAATGCTATATTTTTCCATTCATTTTTATAATAATTTTAAATTAAAATAAAATATTATTTTTAAAACACTAAATTTAAAAAAATATGCAGCCAACTATTGTAATATTTTTAAAAACTAATTGTTAGCAATCCTGACTGTGGTTTCTGGAGAAAACCCGCAAAAATTATTCCAATTTCCTAAAAACAAGAAGGGGGGGGGTGTTTTTGTTGGGAAATTAATAACTTTTTATTTTTTAATCTATTATGTTCTAACATACTATGTACACATTTAGCATTTAAGAATACATATTTAACATTTATTTTTGTTTCTTCCAGTTTAAGTATAAGAAAAGAAGATTTAGTTATACAGGGTGGCGCTATAAAGTTAGTTACTTACCGATTTCTGCAAGAAGAAAAGGAAAATATCAGAATAAAATAAACATTTTCAATTAACCGATATCATATTATAGAAACTAATCTTTTAAAAATATTACAGATAAAATTATCACCTTTTAATTGTTCTATCTTTTCTCGTATAAATATTTGCACTGTATAATAATTATACTATCTATAGTAGAAGATCCGAACCTAAGTCGACCTTCACCGAGTTGATAATAGAGTGAAACCTATTTTATAATAAATTTAGTATATTAGAAAATATATTAAAATGGGTTGCCAAAAAATCCTGGACAGGCTATTTTTAATATTTTTAAAAATGTTTTTAATTAAATTTTGTAACATCAAGATAATAAGAACATTTTATTCTGACTTAAAGTACAAAACGTATAGAATGTGCAGCTTGACCGATCGAAACGAGACTTGTGGCATTCGAAAGAGTTCTACTCAACTTAGATTTCTCAATTTGTTTGTAAGGTATTGTTGTTGCAAAAGTTAAAAAATTTTTGTACGTTTTGTACTTGAAGTCAGAATAAAATTTTCTTATTATCTTGATGTTACAAAATTTAATTAAAATCATTTTTAAAAAATATTAAAATAGCCTGTCCAGGATTTTTTGGCAACCCATTTTAATATATTTTCTAATATACTAAATTTATTATAAAATAGGTTTCACTCTATTATCAACTCGGTGAAGGTCGACTTAGGTTCGGATCTTAGACTACTAGATCTATTGTTTAACTTTAACTGGGAAAAATCTAAAACACAAAAATTTCACTCTTTTTGAATCATTAATAAACTTTTGCAGGTATATATAGAGTCAGTGTACCCCTCCTCGGCCATTTAGCAGAAAATCTCATGATTGACACGTCCATCGCGTCGGAAAACAGTAATTTTTTTTACTTTGCGTTTGTAAAATTTATACCGGACATACGTATGTAAGTGAGAATAGTTACAAACCTATTTTGACTTTACTTTTTACAAATATCTTACCATATAAATGTTTCATCAAAAAACTCAGAAAACGCACAAAAAATCTATCCCGGACTTTACTATAAAATATGTATTTATTGAATAATTCTCGGCAGGCAATGGCAAACCACCGAGGTAGAATGCCAAGAGAACTCTAAAAATAGAGTCACCAAACCCTCTTAAGGGTAAACGGACTGAGAAGGAAATTGAATAATAGTGACTTCAATTAATTTTTAAAACACAGTTTGAAGATCATTTTCATCATAATCAATTAACATGTATGTCATAAGCATTTTAAAAATCGTTCCTTAACTTATAACAGAGCACTAACTTTTTCATTCCTTCACTGTTTATGCACATGAATTTTAACGTCATCATAGTGAAACGTTATCTATTCGTTTATACTTTGTTAACTAGACAAAATCCACTTAAATCTTTTGGTGCGGGAAAGCCCTTAACTTAAAAAATATTTAATTTTTTTAAGTTTTATATACCGCACAAAAAAAAATTGCACATAAACAACTCCACATACAAAACCGCACAAAAAACACCTCATAAAAATGGGTTTGACTAATAATTAAATAATGATGTCCAAAACTATTAGTGTGGTTTTTGAAAACTATTTTTTAAAGATTTACTATTATTTAATTTTTTATCCTTCCTATGCCAGGACCAGCAGAGGCCGCGAACGGCACACTCGGGTAGAGTTAAGATTCTCGGGTTCGAAAATACACTTTTTTCTATAGAAATGGCTTTACCAAACGAAAGAACACAAAAATACAAGCTCTTTAAGGTGAGGATCAATCTTGTCGGAGTTTTAATAAGGCCACAATTTAATTTTAAAAATTGCAATTTTCCCATAAGAAATACATGTAAGTGTATTATTGCACAATAATTTATGCATTGTGTAGACGGGACGTGTGCTATGCCCGGGTTGACAGTGACTAGTGGTGAGGAGATACCAGTCACTCCCTGAGATCCGTCGCGTCACCTTCCATACTTTTCGAGTTGGAGGTATTTGGGGGAGGTTTTTAGTAAGTAAAAAAAGTAAAGTGGGTTTTGACAGGCGCAACTACATCAAGAGACTACATACTACATCGCACAAAAAGTGATTTTTTTCCGAAATTTGTTGTCCGATCACAAATTTAATTTTTTTTATTAGTTAATTAGACCCTCATCCTTCATTATTCGTTGTAAAAAACGAGATTATGGCATCTTTTCTGTCACCACAACCTATTTTAATTTTCGGGGTTTCGGTTCAAAAGAGCCAATGGGTAAATTGCATTGTTAATAAATTTTTAAAGCCGTTTTTTTTCAAAAATGTGTGAGCCGTCCGCAAATTTTATTTTTTTATATTCTAATTAGATCCTCATCTTTCATAATCCACTTCAAAAATGGTAAAAATCCCAACCCAAGAATTCGAACCGTCACCGGGGCTAACTAGAGCAGCGTTAGAAGGGAGTCAGTCACTCTCTGACATCCGTCGGGTTAACTTCCACATTTTTTCGAGTTGGATCGTTTTGGGGGATGTTTTTAGTAGTAAGAGATTATGGTATATTTACTGTTACCACAACCTATTTTAGTTTTGGTAGGCGGGGTTACAGTTCAAAAGAGCCAATGAGAAAATTGCATTTTGTAACCGATCGCAAATTTTAATATGCCAATTGGACCCTCATCTTTCATAAACCACTTAAAAAATGGTAAAAATCGCGATCCGGGAATCTTAACTGTCACCGTTTTGCTATTGTTTTTATTTTATTATTTTAAAGTCTAGGTAAAACTAAACCATCAGTTTATTTTAAATTTTTTTGAGTGCGTTTAGCACAAGAAGAAAATCATTAAAATTCAAAAAGTCAGGTTTATGACGTGGTAGTTGACCTAAAAAAGCGAAGTTTTAAAAACCAATCAAAAATACCATGCTGCCAAACCATTTTTAAATAACTGTTGGTAATACAGATAATTTTCATATCAATTTTGTAATGGCCGTCAAATGTTTACAAATAAAATTATTTGGTTATGTACGTTATTTATTTTCATTTTGTGACGATAATAATTGTTAAATAGGTAGGTACACACCATCACTATGTTATTTATAATGTAAAACTCCTGGAAAACACTAAAAAAACATTTTTTTTAATTCAAATTTTTTTAAAAATTGTACGGAGAGTTTTGAAACTAACCTAACTAGCAAACATCCTCCATTATGATAGGTAATGCAATAAATGCACAAAAAACATAAAATTTGGGGTCAGTCCACAAATTTGAGAAAACAACAGCTTTAAAAATTAATTTGGAATACAATTTCTTATTAGCTCATTTCAAACTGTAACTCCGTCCATCGAAAATTAAAAATTAGTTTTTAGCGCTAAAAGTAATTTTAAATGAAGTATTTTATATTATTTATATTATCCAATTGCAAATGACAAACAAATAAAAAAAAACATCCCTGGGCGCGACAAAACTCGAAATTATGGATACTTGAGCCGCCGAATCCGTTGGTCGACTGGTAGTTCGTTGAGCGTCAAGACCCAAGCAGGATGCACGGACAGACAGCAAAATGCGTAGTTTTGTAATATTTATTAACTTGTGAAATTATATCATAGTATAAAATTTTCAAATATTACAAATTATATGAAATTTTAATTAAATTTCAGAGAGACGGTCACTGGCCTAGTAGTTAGAGCGATCGACTACTGATGCTAAGGCACCCGGTTTGAACCCGGGAGGAGTATACAAAGGAAAGTTTTCTTTCTGACTCTCTTTCTATCTATGACCGTTTCCGTGCTTCGGAAGGCACGTAAAGCCGGTGGTCCTCCTATGTTAATGAATTGCCATCATTAACGATAATATAGGGTAACAGGCACATCTGAAGCAAGTCTAGCAAACTACTTCAGATGTAAAACAAATAATATGCTCAAAGTACCAGCAGTAGCTTCGGATCTTTGTCGAGGTTACTGTTGGATATAACAGGACCTAGTCCTAATTTAAGAGGAAGAATTAAATTTGATAATTAGTGAATTAAATTTTTCCATTTTCATTTATTTTTATTCGGTTATCATCCGGTTCATCTGACGATTGCCAGAAAGCATGAAATATACTAATAAGTAAGTTTGAAAAAATCAATTCACCAATTATCAAATTTAATTAAAATTTCAAGAAATAAATTACAATATACTTACGTATATACTTGTTGCGTAGGTCCTATAGACGTACGAAGTGCCATCTTTCGAGGAAGTCGTGGCATATATGAGGTGTGGGCTGGTCGTATTTATATGCGATTCGATACGAAAGAACATTGGTAGAATATAGAAACGAAAGAGTATCGGTAGTTTAAAGCTACGCAGTATACGAAGAAACCTGTAATTTGGCTCTGTGTCCGTCCACATAATTGCATTAAAGACCAATTATATAACAGCAGTTCATCCTTGGATCACCTTAGTCCGAGGTTTAAATTCGGCGATTGATTGATAATTTAATAATAAACTAATCACCGAACTTGAATCACGGATCAGCGTGATCCGAGAATACACTTCTGTTATACAATTGCCCCTTAGCTGAACAATGTGGACGGAAGCATGAATGGATTAACAAGATTAAAAAAAACACAACAACAAAAAATAATTAAGCAATACTTTTATTTTTAAAGAACACATAAAGAGTTCACGATAAAATTTTCATCGTCATATATCCAAAGATTCCAACAAATCTCTGGCTGTTTTAGTTTACATTTTCTACGTAGAATTCTATTTCCACTTGATTTCCTTTGTAAATGTCTATTGCCTTCGGCATAATTGCATGCGGTGTTCATTTGTGTTTTACGCATCATGACGCTTTTTTTCGTTTCCTAATATTTATTACCGGATTAACGAAACCAGATTCCCGTTCCAAAATTTCTGCGTTTTAAATCAGATTATCTACCTACTGCTACCTACATATAGCAAAGTATAAGAAGTTAAAGAGGTAAATTTTAAAATTGACATATTAAAACACCTTTATTAACTTGAAATATAATGCACATATTACAATGATCATTTTTAACCATGAAAACAATTTATTCAATGACTATCATTTTCTAACCCTTTCAAAATACTACTCATTTCATTATCGTGACCGATATTACCAACTTCTTTACATAGGTACATAAAAAGCATCAATTTTTGTACTAATTTCATAATATATTCAATTTATTTATGATTTTAAAAGCTGTTGCTTCTAGTTTAAATCCCTGACCTTCCAATTTTACATAAATATACCTTTCTAATTATGCGTTCTCCATTTTAGGTTGTAGTTTCAGGATCAGATCTGATCTCGAGTTCTACTTACACTGCACATGGCTATTAACACTTACTATTCAAATTATATTTTGGAAACTTTTCATATATCTCATAGTCGATGGGATGAAGAAAATGCCACATAAAAATAGTAATATGTAAGTGTATTTTATTAATAAATTAATTTATGATCATGTTTTATTATAAAAATCAATAATTATTGAGGAAGAACGTTAATAACATGTCGTATTTGAAAGTATGTCTCTACAATTACATCACTTGCTCTAACAAAAATAATAAAATATCAACACATAGGACCTAAAAATACACAATTTCTACGAATTAAGACAGATAAAAGTTCTTATATACACAATACACTTGCAAGCAATATCAATATAAAATATTAACATATACAAAACAGTACAACTTGAAATTATATTATAAATAATTAGCTAATAGAAATCAAAATGCTTACATCCTTTTCTATACATTTATATAATAAAAAATTAATATAAATCAATTCGTTGCTAAAAATAATAAAATACTCAATTTATCTACTAACATTAAATATAAAATAAAAATTTACACCTACAGTACAATAAAAAATATAATGTTGAATTTGCAATGAACAGTTATTCGGAGTAATTCAAGTGGTTCATTCATATTGTCAATTTTATATATCAGACGAATAATTTATTTAAAAAAATTAATAGACAAAATAAAAACCAAGAATTTCAAAGGATCTTGTAAAATTTAATGTTTTACTTACCAAATTCGTTCAGTGTTTAAATAAAACTTAAGAAACTTGACATAATTCAAAAAGTATTAATATAAAAAAATTAAGACTATTCAATTTCTCAACAACAATAAATAGGTACAATTACTTAGTAGTTTAGGCTTTGCTAATTTGAATTAAAAATATCAAATTATCATATTAACAAAAATATACATAATTATTCAAAATAAATTACGCTACTAAAATTTTAAAAATTAATTATTCACCTAATTATAAATCAAATACTTATATACACATCTATTGATAAAATATGGTACATGCCAATAAAATTGCTCTTTCATTTTTAAAACTAGAAATTAATTTTTCTCCATCAAATGTTTTGAGATTCTTGTTTGGCCATTTTTGCTGAAAATAAAAACATTATATTATGATTTATGGAGTGTAAATCGGAAACTTGCCATTAAACATAGTAAAAAATTTAAAATGTTTGTGTAGTAATTTGTACTTCCAACAAAATTATAATTGATTTTAACACAATGTACATTCTATAAACAGCATTTATTTTCCCATTTTGGAATATATCAGATTAATATTTTATGTTATTTTTAAATTGTATGAGTAGCCATAAAGTTAATTTACAATATATTGGATACAAATATTTTTGTATAGTTGTGGCAAATTAAAATCAGTTGCACGTCATTAATGATTTTAAAATTAAAACTTCAATAAATATTATACATACAATACAATGCAATGCAATAAATACAGTATGACCTGTTTATTCCGAACATGCCCTAATCCGAACCTTGGTAATCCAAACAATGCCTCGTTAATCCGAACAGCAAAGTTATACTTGCTGCTTAATAGGGGAATCACAAACCGAATCGCATGTTTTCTAAGATGTGCTTAGTTTACTGTTAATTGTTCATTAGATTGTTGACCGTTACTAAATTCAGTGTGCATTGCAATTTAGAGCAAAGATGCCTTCTAAACGGAAACATGTTACTTTATCAAAAAAGAAAATATTGAGCTTATTAAGAGTTTAATCGAAGATTTGTGACATTACAAAGAACATGAAGAAGATTCTATTTGATGCCGCTACATCCAGTTCTTTAATGTCTAAACGTAAAACGTTGAAAGCACTCGGAGATAGTCAGAAATTTCGAAATGTGTTTGAAATGGGCTGAGGAAAATGCTGAATAGGAACATCACATTCTAATTCTATTCAAAATGAAAAACCAAACTCAAAAGGCAGAAGAAGCAAACATTAAACAGATTAAAATCACTCAATTATTTAAGGCCTTTTAGATAATATATATAAAAAATATCCATGCTTCAGAAGGCACGCAAAGACAGTGGTCCCCTTACAAGGTGCTAGCAACATCTAGGTATTAAATACAGGTAAAAGTAGTGATGGGCACTATCGAAATTTTTGACTATCGATAGTTAGTTACTATTTTGTTTTTACTATCGATAGTTAGTAACTAAAATTTTAGTTATCAAACATCAAACCGAATAAAAACTATCGAATAAAACTATCGAATAAAACTATCAAATAAAACTATCGAATAAGACTATCGAATAAAAACTATCGAATAAGACTATCGAATAAAAAATATTGAATGAAAACTTTTTTCGATGGTTTTATTCGATAATCCATCACTACTTATGCACTTATAAGTAATCACCAATACTTATAACTACAATAAGTAGTGATAATGGTGTAATACAGGGTGGCCCAAACATCATATTATGTTGGTAGTTGGTACTTACGATGTGTATGGGTTTAAGCAGTACCAAGTAGCAAATAAGAAACAAAATAATAAGTGTAATAATTAGTTGTTCATAACAAAAGAAATATCATCGTTCAAAATTAGTACTATTCAAAATATAATGTAATGTCTGCCTCGACAGAAATAATATTCAATAATTGTTAAATAAACGAACCTGTATTGCACGTAAAATTGCCAACGGTAGATGAAATGCCACCTGTGATGTACTTACGTTTGCTGCTTCTTTAACTGCAATCTTGAAAAGAAAACTTCGCTTCTGCTACTTGAATAAACTGTTTTGAATTTTAAATAAACACCCGCAAAAACTTGGCCTTTTATAATGAAATCTGTATTAATTTAAATATAATTTTACAAAATGACTAAAGATGTCACCAAAGTAGCTTCTTTCTTTATTAATCTTTTGTGTAGTGATGTGTTCGTATTAGGAATTATACTAAGAAAACAAGTGGCCATTTAAATTAAAAATTACTTAAAACTAATTAAACTAAAGCGTTGTAAATCGTTCATGTTATACGTTTTTTTAAATTATTAACGAAATAAACAAACCGGTGGACGATCAGCTGATTAGCAGGTCATTGCTTCCTTTTCAATACGCAGTGGTTCCAAACATGTAATCTTCTTGGACATCGTCATCCACATTCTCACAGGTAAATACGAAATTTTTCTTTAATAACTTTTTCTCCGTTGCACTGTCTTTAAATCACTTTTTGTTACATAAAATCTATAGCGTCACTAGTAGTTGCATGTTGTATGTCGACAAAATTATTTTATAATTTATTGTTCATTTTGAAATTTTTAGGAACGAAATTTTCACGTCCTACCTGGGCAAGTGAAAATTGTCGACTGATCGTATTTTCGCATCGCGAAGCCTATTAAATTGAGGATTTCTACTTTATAACTGGGTTTTTTCCCAAAAAAACTCGATTCCAATTGGCTGAAAATTCTTATCAAACGGATCCTTTTGAAACTTTCACGAAAATTAAAGACTACTAAGCAGTTCCACACAAAATTGTTAGAAAAATTCCAAGTTCACTGGTCGTTCCACAATCATCTGTCAAAGTACGAATTCTTTCTTTTGCACTCCATGTTTATTTCACACACTTTCCTATCATAACCACTTGCGTAACACTTAGTTTTAATTCCTCATCTTACAATACTAATCTCACTTAAATCCTTATCCTATTAACAAAATTATCACTAAAATTAACATTTTTTGACATTTCTGCAGGTAACAGTTTCACATTTTTCAATGTAGAAGACTCAATTTTGCATCTACCATCCTCACTTGTATAGCAAATCGTTCTACAAATTAATCCTCAACTTTTGGTATGCCTTATGATGTAATTACAATTTTTTATGTTATCTAAATCTCTCTTTTTTAGATTTTCCGAAGGATGAAATTTTCCTTTGCTCATTTTAGCTTTATTTGAAACTTTTGGATTTTGGATTCACTTACAATAGTGCCAAGAAATGCGGACGCTGCTATTGGATATGCAAAACAATTCCAACTTTTATCTGTGCTACCCGTAGGAAAGATTTTAATTTTAGAATGCTAACTGCTCTGGCCAGCTTATGAAATGAAATTTTGTGTTCAAAATGGCTCCAATGGTATGCCATGAACCTTCTATAAATGCTACATGCCAAAATTAACAACCCGTTAATTTTTAAATTTTTAAAATTTTAAAAAAGAGAATTTTTGGGAAGGGTTTTTGTTTCCGTTTTTTGAAAAATTTTTTTTGGGTTAAAAACCAATTTTATTTTAAAAAGTTTAAATAAAAAAGGGGTTTTAAATTTTTTAAAAAAAAAAATTTTTTAAAAATTTAGGGCCCCAAAAACTTTTGTTTTAAGGGGCCCAAAAGAAAAAAATGGGGGTTTTAAATTTAAAATAAAAAATTTTTAAAAAAAATTTTTAAAAAATTTGGGCAAAATTAAATTTAAAAAAAATTTATGGGTTTTGAAAATTTCCAAATTTTGGGAAAATTTTTTAAAATAAAATTTTGTTTTCAACGTAATTTTCCCCGTTTTTTTAAATAATTTTTTAATAAAATTATAAAAAATTCCCAAATTTTCCCCCGAAAAATTTACCAAAAAAATTTAAAATTTACCCAAATCTTTTTGGGGAAAAGTTTTTGGGTGGGAAAAATTTCCCCAAAACCCCAAACCCAAACCCAAATTTTAAAAATTTGTTAAATTTGACATGAAAATTTTAAATAAAAATTTTAAAAATTTTAGTTGTTTTTAAATTATTAAAAAAATTTTAAAAAATCTTTTGGGTTTAAAATTTTTTCCCCGAGGTTTTTCCCAAAAATTTAAAAATTTAAAATTTTATATAAAAAAAAGTAAAAAAATTTAAAAAAAAATTAAAATTTTTTTAAATTTTTAAAATTATTTAAAAATTATTTTTTGGGTTTTTTTTTTTAAAAATTTTAAATTTTTTTACGATTTAAGCTAAATAAAAAAAAAATTTTGAAAAAATTTGATTCAAAATTTTTCCTTTAAATTTTATTTTACAATTTTTTAAAAATTTGTTTAAAATCCAAAATTAAAAAATTTTTAAAAAAAAAATAATTTTTTAAAATTTAAAAAAAACAAAAATTTAAATTTTCTTAATTTTATTTTTAAAGTAACAATTTTTAAATTTTTTCGGGGAAAAATTTTTTTTAACCCAAATTGAAAATTTTAAAATTTTTAAAAAAAACCCTTTAAACCCCAAGAAAAGTTTGGGTTGCCCCAAATGCTTGAAAATTTGTAAAATTGAAACCATGGCCCCTTTTAAGGGAAAATATTTAAATAAAATTAATTTTAAAAAAATTTTAAAATTTTTGAAATTTAAAATTTTCTTTTTTTTATTTTTTTGTTTAAAAAGATTTTTTAAAAAACCCTTTTTTGGTTTAATTTTTGTTCTTTCTTTTTAATAAATTTTTTTTTAAAAATTTCCAAAATTTAAAAAAACAATTTAAAATACAAAAAAATTTTAAAAAAAGGAAATGAATATTAAAGTTTTAAACAAAAAAAAAGAAAAAAACTTTGAGGGTTTTTTTCAAATTAAAAAATAAAATATTTAAATTAATTAAATAAATTTAAAAAAAAAAAAATAAAAATATTTTAATTTAAAAAAAATTAAAAGGGATTTTTTGGTTTAAATATTTTTTAATGTTTTTTAATTTAAAAAAAAAATTAAAATTTAATGTAATTTTTTATTTGAAACCCCTTTTTAGTTTAAATTTATTTCAAAATTTAAAGTGTTTGTTTTTTAAAAAGGGATTTAAAATTCCCAAAAAATTTTTAAGAAAAGGGTGGTAAAACTTTTAAATAAAACAAAAGGGAATGAAAACTAATTTTAGAAAATGGGGTAAATTTTTTTAGAATAAAAAAAAAATGATTTTTTTTTTTAAAATAAATTTTTAAAATTTTAAAAACGAAAATCCCAAAACGCGGTTTTAAGAATTCGGAAATTTTTTTTTAAAAAAAAACTTTTGGGTTCAAAATAAAATTAAAAATTTTTTATTAAAAAAAAAATTAAAAAAATGAAAAAAAAATACCCTTAAAAAAAATTTGTTTTTAAACCCCATTGTAGAAAAATTTAATTTTAAAAAATAATTTTAAACCGGGAAAAGGAAAAAAATTTTTTTTAAAAAAAACTAAAATTTTGGGAAAATTTAAAATTTAAAAAAAAAAAATTTTTAAAAATTAAAAACTAAAATTAAATTTAAAATTTTTTACCCTAATTCCCCAAAAAAAGGGAAAATTAAAAATTTAAAATTTAAATTTTCAATTTTAAAATTTTTTTAAAAAAACCTTTCTTTTAGTAAGGTAATACAAAAATTTTAAATTTTTTATTTTAAATTGTTTTAAATTTTTAAATTTTAAAAAACAAAAAAATTTTTTAAATTTCAAAACTTTTAATATTTTAATTTTAAAATTCGTTTGGGGTTTTTCCAAAACTTTTAAAAAAGAAATTACAAAACTTTTGAAAAAAAAAAAAATTTTAGAAAAATTTATTTTAAATTTGGCCCGCAAACCCCAAAAACATTTTTCCCTTTTTTGATTTTGGGTCAAAATATAGGAAAAATTTGTGATTTTAAATGGGAAAAAATTGGTTTTTAAAATTTAAATTCTTTTTTTGGGGAAACCCGTTTTAAAAAAAAAGGGCCCTTTTTTTCCAAATAAATTCATTTTTTTTAAAGGGGGAAAATTTTTAAATTTTTATTATTCCCTTAAAAAAAAGGCTTTAAACAGTTAATTTATTTAACAATTCAGACCATATTTAAAAAAGTTTTAGAATTGTATATTGGAGTAAACAAAATTTTGTAAATTAAACAGAAAAATATTACCACAAAATATAAATAATTGATGGATTTAATAAACCTTTCCATAAAATTTAAATTGAAAAAAATTTTTACCTTTAGTAATTTATTGAAAAGAAAAAACTTTATTTTCCAATTAAAATCTAATTATTATTTAAAATATTATTAAAATTTTTTATTTTTGTTGTTAATGTTAATTATTTTTATACAAAGGTTCCTTTTCAAATTAAATAATATTTAAATATTTAATGTTTAATTTTTTTATTTTTATGTTTTTAATTTAAATTATTTTCAGAAAAAATTTAAGTAAATTATTGTTATCTAAAATTTTAAATTAATAAATTTTCAAAAGGATTAAAACAACGGAAATTTAAAATAATTTTTAAATTTAATATTTATAGTATTAAAGCTTAAAAGAAATTTTAAAATTTATAATAAAAATTATTATGGTTTTTACAAATAAAAATTTCTTTTTAATTGAATATTAAATTTAAAAATTTAATAAAATATTTATTTTTAACTTAAAAATGGTTCTAAATTATTTTTTATAAACTAAATTTATTGGTTAAACTTAAACCCAAAAAAGACATTTAAAACTTCAAATAAATTAAGAATTATTTTTGTTAAAATCTTTAATTGGATATAAATTTTGGAAACCCGTAAATTATGATATTATTAATGTTCATTGTTAATAAAATTTTAATATGTAAACTTTTAAAAGTATAAAATTATTAAATTTTTAAAAATTAGCAATGAAAAAATTTAAAATTTTCGTAACTTAAAATTTCAAAATAAAATTAATTATTAGTTATTTAAAACTTAAAAATTAAAAATTTTTTCGCATAGCTTGTTTTAGATTTAAATTAAAAATTTTGATTGGGTAATTCAAACTTTTTAATATTTTAAACCCTTGTAACGCAAAACTGAAATAAAATTGACCTTGAATTGGTAAGCAAATTTTTGTATTAACTTTTAGAAACAAAAGTATGCTTATTTAAATATTCTAAATTAAAATAATTATAAATTATGTGAAGAATAAAATGATAAAATAATCAAAATTGAATTTCTTTTTAAAAAAGGGAATTCATTGAATTTGTTTAGAAATGTTTAATTCGTATACCAAATTCAAATAATAAAAAATGATAATAATTCTCTAATTTAAACTTAATTTAAAAGGGAATTAACAACAAAACGAAAAATTTATTAATGTTAAAACACATAAAGGTAAATTTTAAATTAATTTAGTTTAGACATTTACACCGTTTAATTATTTTAAAATTTTATGTTAAAGAAATTATATTGTTAAAAATACTATTAGCTATTTAATAAAATTTGGGAAATTAAATGTTTTTTGGGTTCCTAGGTTAAACAATTATAATTTGAAAAAATCAGTTTTGTGTAAGTTTTGTTAAATTACTAAAATAATTTCATTATTAATAACTTATAATTTAATTCATTTTTCAATTATTTCCAAAAATTAATAATTTAAAAATTTAATAATTATAATTTAATAAAAAAGTTTTTAAAATATAAAATTAATGCATATTATTTTTAATAAATGTAATAATATTTAAAATAAATTATTATACAAATTTAATATTTTCATTTGGTTTATTATTTAAAATTAAATAGTTAACTTAATTAAATTTTATTTTATAATTTTTCTTTTTAAAATTTTTTTATCTTTCTATTATTTTAAATTTCCTTTTATTACCTTTAAAAATCATTTAAATTTTTTAAATTTTATAGTATTATTTTCAATCAAATTATAAATAAAATAATCTAGATATTTAATTATAAATGTTTTATTTAATAAATGATAAATATTAATGGAAAACCTTATATTTTGAAAATATTAAATTTTTAGGCTATTAAATTTTTGTAATTTTTGAGAAGAATTGGCAAATTTCATTTGATAATTTAGATGTTTGTATTTTAATTACCTCTTTGGCTAAATGAAGAATTCCAGAATCAAAACTTTAAGTAGTTATAAGGGTTTTAAAATCAATTTTTATAAAAAAAATTAAAAACAAAGAAATTGAAATTTAATTTTCAAATTGAATTTTTATCAAAGAAAGTGTTGAAAATAAATACAAAATATTTGAATTAAAACATTTTATTAATAATTATTGTTTTAAATATTTATTAATAGTAATTGTTGTTATTTAATATACAAATGTTTAATTACCTTTAAATATTTTTTAAAGATTAAAATTATTAATGAAAATTTTAAATTTGTATTTAATTTGAAAAGATCGAAATATCCAAAGCTTTACTTGAGTAAATTTTGAAATAAAAAAAATTAATTACAAAATAAAATTTTATTTAAAATTTAGTAAAAAGTAATAAATTTAAATTTAAACTAAAAAATTTAAAAGAATAAAAAAAATTAAAATTATTTATTAAATTTAAACTTCATTTTGAATTTTTAATTAAAAGAGCCAATTTTACAAAATTCGTTGATTAAATAATGTTTATTTTTAAAAATTTAATTTTTCGTAAAAAGAAATTATTAAACGTTCTGCTTTTAAGAATTGTAAAAATTGCACGAACAATATTTTAAAAGTTTAATTTTTTAAATTTAATTCCCATAAATTAATTTAAAATTAAATAAAGTTAATGTAGTAATTTAAAATAAATTGGTTTTTTTAGGGAATCAAATTTTAATAAAACAATTTTGGAAAGAAAATTTTAAAAAAATCATTTTTCCTAAAAAACAATTTTGGAGTTCTTTCGAAATTTAAATTTTAATGCTTAATATTAAAATACGAACTTTAATTTACTTTAAATTCCAAAATTAAGCAGGTTTTTTAACAATTGAAAAATAGATAATGTAACTTATTATTTCAACAAATTCAAAAAAATAATTTTTAAAATATTTAATTTTTTGTTTAGGCAAAATATAAATTTATAAAAATTAATGGAAACATAATATTGGTTTACCAAGTGTAATTGACAGACAATTTTAGAAAAGTATAATTATGTTCTTATTTTGTAAAAATTTATTGCTTTTCATTTTTATTTCACTTTTTTACAAATTAATTTAATCAATTTTACGATTAATTTTAAAAATAAAAAAATTATTTTAGAAGCAAATTATAATATTATGCAAGTTTTAAATAAAAATAAAAATAAATAAACATAAAAAATATTAAAATTTAAATTTACAAAAATTAAAATTTTAATAAGTAATAAATAATAAAAATTATGGTGAAAAAAAATTAAACTAAAATTTGAAAATGGATCAGAATAATTGAAAAAAAACAAAAAAATAATAAAAATTAGGAGTTCAGATAAATCAAAGCAAATTTAATAGAAATTAATTAATTTATTAATTTAAAAATAGTTTAAATTATTAACTCCGAAATGATTTAAATAAATCTGAAAAGAACTTAATTTTAAAATATTTTTGAAGTATTATTAATGTTGATACTAAAAAATAAATTGCAAAATTACTTTTAATTTCTTAAATTTAAAAAGTTAAAAATGATAAACTTTAAATGAATTTCATGTATTGGAAAAAATATAAGCATTTTAGTAAATTTTAAACAAAATGCAAAGTTTTAAGCAGATTAAATCAAAAAAAATAATAAATAAACAAATAAAATAATAAAACAGATAAAAATGAATAATAGATTTAAACGGAATAGTAAATTAATTTAAAAAATTTAATATTAACAAATAATAAAAAAAAAATAAAAAATTTATAAAAAAAATTTATTAACAATTGCCAAATTAAGCAATCAAATACCATTTAGTTGAAATTTTAGAAAATTTATAATCAAAATAAAATTTAAATAAATAAAAATAATTAATATTAATTGGTTAATTTTTCAAAGAATAAATTAAAATTAAATTAATTTTAAATTTAAAAAAAAATTTCAATAATAATAAAAATGTTTTCAATTAATTTTAAATTAATAATGAAATGTTATTGAAAAAAATTTTTAATTCTAAGAATTAAATGTAAATATTTGACAAAAATAAACAAAAAATATAATAAAAATTTAATTACAATTTTGAAATTTTATGATAAATTTAAATAAATCAAAATTTTGATTGAAGAATTAAAATTTTCATTTTTATCAATAAACAAATTTAAAAATTAATTTATTTTTTTATATAGATATAAATTACAAAAGAATAATAAAATAAAATAAAATTTGAAATTATAATTTAATTTAAAGAATTAAAGCTTCAAAATAAGGAAAGAATAGAAAAAAATAGGATTTACGTAAAAATAAATAGTATAATAAATTCAATTGAATATTCAAATTTGAAAATGAATTTAAATTACGAAATATTTATAATTGTCACATTAAATGACTTTTGCGAAAGAAAAAATATCAATGAATTAAACCGCAGAATTAAATTTAAAAATTAAAAATAAAAGGAAAAATTTTAAAAATTTAAATTATAAAGAGGAATTAAAGATAAAATTTTAAAATTTAAACGAATTAAAATTTAAATGAAATTCTATAATAAAATAAAAAAATAATTAAAAAATGTTAATTAAAAGGAACCTAAATAGCCAAATAAAAGATAACAAAACAACTTGGAAGCTCGAAATAATAAAGTTAAAAAAACAGAAAAAAGAAGAATTAAAATTAACAGATAAAAAAAACGGACGCAATTACAAATTAAAAAATAGTGGTGAAAACTATTTTGCTCCAAGAAGAACAATAAATAGAAACAGGATTTCAAAATAAATTATCTAAAAGATACATCTTAAAAGAATTAATAAATAAGGAATTACGAAAAATTAAAATAACAAGTAAATTTAATTTTAAATTTATTAAAAAATCCTTATAAACTTGGAAATTAAATTTAAAAAGTAAAATTAATAAGATTAAAAGCTTAAAATTTTATTTATTTACAATAAGAGCTCAGAATAATGAAGTTTTTAAAAAGGTTCAAATTAAAAAAAATTGATAATTTAATAAACAATAAGAAAAGGAAAACTTTCAAATTTTTAAAATTTTTTAACAATAAATATGAATTTAATATAAAATTTAAATTTCAGAAATGTATATTAAATTAAATGAAGTTATGGCTAAAAAGATTTAAAATTAAGAAAGCAATAAATTAATGTAGTAAAATATGAAGAAATATTTGATTTTGTAAAGGTAAAAAAAATTTTATTTGCAGTTACAGAATTATACTGCTACCAGGACTCTTTGTTCTGCTAGACGTTGAAGTTACACTTGATGGAGTAGTAGAACGTGGTGGTTCAATAACTGTACTTCGACCTGTAATAGACATTCGACGCCCTCTTTTATTGGGGGAAGATTTTGTGGCACTGTTCTAAAAAATTACGACATTCTTACACTTTTAAATCTTATAAATTTATTTTTAACACCTTTGCTGATGAATTTTGTCGAAGTTTTTTGGCTTTAGTAGTGGCACTAAGATTTTCAGCAATACGTATAGGCTTAATCCACTCGTCATAGCGAGTATTCCAGCCGGTGTAGTGAACCATATACATAGGATTTGCTGGATCAGAACTTTCAATTTCTACAACTTTTGCTTCATATGTGACTTTGGATTCGTGTGTTGGTCCGTAGTAAACTTTTAGTTTGTCCCCAACATTAACAGGTGGTATCGCAGAAGAGGTATCAGTACCACTAAAACAGATGCTAGCATTATATAACAAGTTCTAATTTTTTAATTGCTAACTTACCTATCCGATGGTGTCTTTTCTTTATCATCGGCGTTAAATCGCTTACGACCTCTCTTTTTTTCATCTTCGGTTTTCTTCACAATCTTAACATGAGTTTTATTTGAGGGAGAAATTTCTGGAAGCGGAGTTTTGGTATCCCGTAATCTCTTTTCGGGAAGTGGTTCTTTTTCTTTTGGTTTCACGATTTGGTTCTTCGAACGTGTTTGCTGTACCTATGCACAAAAAGTGTCAAGTTATGAGGGTCTCAAAGCACAAGCTTCCCAGCAAGTAATACATTTGTTTATTTTAGGAAAAAATAAAGGTAACTTACTTTTTTCTTCTTCTTTATTATCCTCAATCTTAATTTGCTCTTCTAATTTTTCAACCATAGCCTTAACTTTTTCTCCTGTAGGTGGTTTGGCTTTCCGTTCTTTACTTGATTTTGATTCAGAACGCTTTATTTTGACATTGGAATTAGATGCAACTTCAGACAAGTCTGTAGTATCACTGCTATTAGTATCACTAACTTCGGTCATTTCTTTGACTTTCTTTTCCTCCTCCTTTGGTTTGATTTCGCTCTTTTTAACAGGTTTAAGAGGTTTCTCTTCCACTTTTTCTTCCTCCTTTTTTTCTTGGAAAACAGCTTCTTCTTCCTTGTCAGGTCTGGGACTGTTGACGGGAGTACTACGATCTTTATCTCGAATTAAATTTCGTCCTCTACTTTTCTTGGCATTTCTTGGATGACTAAGCATTGTAACTCCTAACGTACGATGAAATGCTTCAAAACTTAGCAAGAATTTTTTATAGACCAACTTTACTTGATTATAATTATTTGGATTGTTTGTAAGTTTCAGCCTTAATGCTACCGACCGCCATTTGTTCTTATTTGTTACTCGATTGTATCCACCTAACTTTCGAACCACTCGAAAAAGTCGATGTAGATCTACATCTTTGTTACCTATCACAGGACTCTTATTTAACGGCGTATTGCTATCATCCATAAATTTATAAAGTTGAGCTACAAAATGGTCTTTCTCTTCTGGAGTTTCATCGTCGGAACTCTGTCAAGTGAAAAACAGGTTTTATGAACTTGGTACAAACAAATTATTAAAAGTAAAACTTACATCGGTGTAACGATCATCTGAATCAGAGGTGGCTACCTGAATCGAGTTGCAGAAAAGAAGATCACGTTCCCAATGAAGCGGAAGTTCATCACTGTCTAAATATTTAAGTGCCTTTTCCACTGCTTCAGATAAAAAAGTACTCTCAATTTTCGAAACCATATCACGACTAAATTCTGTAACTTCCTTTTGTGGCACCGTGTAACTAAAGGTTAAAAAATGTATGTAGGTAACTAATACATTAACTGAAAGTGAAAATTTACTTACTATCGTCCATCTTTAAAAGATCTCACCAAGAATTCGTCCTTTATGTTAATTCGAACAGTTAGTTGTGCCGAAGGCATTACCACAAGACCAGGAAACCAATTATCCTTACTTCTTTTTTTATCACTTGCTTCAACACACACAACTCGACCGACTTCCATGGTATAAACTTCTAAATCGGGTTCATTTTCTTCCTCTCCTTCACCTTCGCTACTATCTTCTTTTGCCTGTCGACTACGACGTCCTCGCCTGCCTCCGACTACAGGATTACCAAAATGTTCTGGATGTGTGAGAGGAAGCTGGTCCAAAGTTTCGCTTTCATTAAAATGTCGCCCACTTTTAAGACACAGGGCTGTTCTTCGTAAAGTTGTAATATCACCATCATCGAAAACTAAATTAAACCACATCAAAAATTGCAATTACAATTGTAACTTAATGGTTATACTAACCGACTGTGTATTGACTGCAGTCCTGTATTTTGGTAATAGTTGCATCGACATATTCTTTCTTATCCGAGTGTTTGGCTTGTACCAATTGCCCTACCCTCAAAAGTCCTTTAATTTGCTCGTCGCTTACAGTGGCCGTACCCAAACCCATTTTATATGTTACCTACAAAAAAAACTCAAATAAAATAAGGTTCACGAGTACATTTTAAAGTGACTTACTTTACATTTTACAACCCGAACTACTTTTGAAACTTTAGCTTCACAAAAAGCTCCTTTGTATTTGGCACTCACTGCAGTGCCCACAGAAAGATATGGAGGGTCGTCTACTTGCTGTAACAAATAAAATTGATATTTACTAATTGAAAAAATTAAAAACATTTTCACTCACCATTTTTAAATTTCAGGCAACGTTAAATTACAGAACGAACATTTATAGAAAGGTGTCGAAACTTTGCACACTTTAAAATTAGTACACATCAAATCAAAACATCACAAAGGTTCTTCAGTAGCAGCAGCGATATATTCGGTAGCTCAAACGAATTTTTCACAATTAAACACTTAATTAATATATTAGGATTATAAATACATAAATACTTCATAATTTTAATAAAACTGCAATTTATCGAATTGCAAAAAAATTATCAAATTATTTGACAACAACGAGAAGTTCTTTGGCGTTGTGACATTTTCGTCAAGTATATTTACAGATGCTGCCAATAGATGCCAATTTTCGACAACAAAAACTCTAATTACATTCCAGCGAATCTCAAAATGTTGGCTGAAACCTGATCTCGACTATCGAACGAATATAATATTAAAAATATTTTAATTTTAAACGAATACTGATTATATTTAATGTTATTTATTATTTTCACGTCAAACCCTTTTGATCGTTTAATTCGTATTCGTTGCGTCTAATAATTATATTAAATCGAATGAAATTTAAAAAAAAATGATAGACCGAGTGGGTCTAACTTACGAATTTTTGAAAATTTAGTATATCCAAGGTTGAAACTTGATAAAACTGCAATTTCAGTAATGTAAAATAAATAATAACTAAGGGCATTTGGTAGTTTTATAGCAGTATTAACTTAAAAATTATTTAACAAGAAAAAAATTATTATTGAAATTAATTTTTTTTAAATCTGCAAAAATTGAATTTCTTTTTGCTTATCAGATTAAGCTGGATAAACGAACGCAATAATTTTTTTGAAAATCAGATTCTGATTCAAATCTTCACCACTTTGCAAATTTTATTATAATCGTGACTTTAGTTGACGTTTTTAAAAAAATATGGGTGCCAGTTAAGATACCCAAACTAATTATGAAAGGTGAGGGTTTAATTAGCATAAAAAAAATTTGCAGTTGGTTTACAAATTTTGAAAAAAAAAGTCTTTGAAAATTTAATTTTCAATCCAATTTTCTCATTGGTTCTTTTGATACTGTAAACCCATAGGCTTCGCTACAATTTAAAAAACTTTCCTGATTCCGGCAGAACTCGAAATTTTCAAAATCAAGCAGATTCGAGGGAAAACTAGTAAAACTCGTTAAAAATGTATCGGCCAAAAGTAACCCACTTTACTCCTCCATAGCACTATAACCCGTTGTGGGTCTTGGCTGCATCTAGGGTATCATAGCATCTAGTACCTCAAAATGTTGCTAACAACTTGTGAGAGGACCATCGGCTTTACAGGCCTTCCCAAGCATAAATAATAATAAATCATGACAGTTTAATTTGAAAATATTTTCGAAAACTTATTCGAAACTTAAATTTTTTTTGTCTTTACTTTTTAGTACTTTTACATTTGGGGGTGGGGCATGTGCCCCTTGGCTACTGCCTGACCTTTAAACACCCTTTTAACACAATTAAATGTTGAATATTACTTTGATTACCTGTTCATTTGTTATTATAATATATTTTTTTTTAATATGGCCAAAAAGCAATTGAGTTATGAACAAAGGCAAGAATTATATTTTTGACGAAACGAAAATTTCTAACTGAGAAATTGTGCGACAATGATATCTTTCACAGTATTGTGTGCGTCAAACAATTAAAAGAAAAGAAGAAACCAGACAACTTTAGGATCGTAGATGTAGTGTGTTATGGTGCAATTACCCGCAACAAAACCTAAAAAATGCCAGCTAACTCGCCGTGAGGTCGGGGTCAGATACTAAGAATTTTGAGTATGTGTGGACCCGAAATGGGGGGGGGGGCAAAATCGTAGATCTTATCAATATAATTACCAAGAGCGCCACTGCTAACGTCAAAAGCGATGTTTTTGGGGAATAATACTCCTAATGACTTTCTTGAATTTAACAAAAAAACAAATAACTTTTAATGATAATAATTCTATGAGGCACAGCCAAACAAAAATGTACTCGCATAAATGATGGTTCTGAACTCAGTTGGTGGATTTCGATAATAGCGTGGCAGCAAATAAATGTTGATTTTCAAGGGGTGGATAGTGCTCCAGAAAGGCATAAGATCAAGGATGGTAAACACTTAGCACTACCACTAACGAAAAAAGGGAAAGCGACAAACTTAATTTAACCTGCGATGCGACTCGAGATGGAAAGTCGCCGTTCACTACGGAAAAGGGGCAGGCAAGTTGAAGGAAAATGCACTTTTAATTTTCCTGGACTAACCGGAAACTTTGTAGAGTTTTCAACGTACAATACCAAGATGGTACGCGATTTATTGGAGTGTGAATAATCCCTTTTTATTAAGGTAATATTATCCAAAAATCAACTTCCAACAAAACTCCTACGCGTAGCACCGTACATCAAATGACCAAGCCGGCTATCTCGAAACTGCACAAATCATCCCAACTCACTTCAATAAAAGAGCACCACACATGGTTATTACAAACCAAATGGTAGGTCAAAAACTTTAACACCCTAAAGGTGGACCGGCGATCTAAACATAATCAAAATTTGAATTATATTCACATGGCACAATTGCATGGGAGGAATAAAAACCATATCTACGTCGCATGAACCAAGGAAAAGTGCAAGTTCTTATCGGTGGTTAAGAATAAAAGTACGAAATTGATGTAATAAATTAATTAAATGGACAAAGAAAGACCGACAAAAAATTAAATCGTAAACGGAAGAAATTTAGAATGTTGACCAAAACAAACTAGAGGTTACAAGTGGAAGGCCAAGAATTTCAACAGAAGCATAAAATCAGTCTTTAAAACTAATATCATCTTTACAAAATCGATGTTTTACAACTCCAAATATTGCAGCAGAGACGGGTAATAAAGTCTAGAGGATCTAATTAGCCCATAAAAAAATTAAATTTGCGGTCGGTCCACAAATTTTGAAAAAAAAATGACTTTAAAACATTATTTACAATCCAACTATCTTATTGGCTCCTTTAAACTGTAACCTCACTCAATGACAATTAAAATAAGTTTCGACCGCTAAAACTAATTGTAAATAATTTTTTTTATATTTTATATATTAAAAGACAAAGAGAATTGTAAACTCCGCTCCGAACTAAAATATAACGTAACGTATATTTTTAGGGTGAATCCGAGTCTTGCGGTGGTTGCGTTTGTCAAAACCGACTTTTCGTAGCCTTCACTCCGCTACGCTACGGCCCCTACAAGCTATTTTGACAAGCGCATTACTCTTTTAAAATACCTCATAGAACGGCCCAACTCGACAAAGTATGGATGTTGACCCGACAGATATGTATCAGGGAGCGACTGGTAGCTCCCTATCGCTAGTCATTGTCGAACCACCTACAGCACACGGACTGGTGATAGAATGTGGACTATAATGACGAAATATTTGTCAATAATACACTTCTATGTATTTCTTATGAGAAAAACGTAATTTTCAAATTTGAATTGGGGACTTATTAGAAGTCCGACTAAGTACATTTTTACCTTAAATGATTCGCATTCTTTTGTTTGGTAAAGTCATTTTTTTAGGAAAAAGTGAACTTTTAAGTTCAGATTTATTATCTCGCCTCCAGAATTCAATGTTGCTTATAGCAGTAAAATTAGTGTCACAACATCAGTAAAACATCATTTAAGTAAAGCTGGACTAAAGGCCGAATTGTTGCAAAATAACACGACTTTGGGTAAAAAAATAAACAGAAGAGACTGATTTGGGCAAGAAGACAGAGAAATTGGACGATTACTGATTGGAAAAAAGGTTTTATGAACGGACGAGTAGAAAGAAATCTTCGGAAGTAAACGTTGAGTGCTTCTCACCGCCTTGGAGGAAGAATTCTCGATAAGTGCATCTTAAAAACTGTGAAGCACGGAGGTGAATATACAGGCCCGTAGCCACGATTTCATTGCGGAAAGGGGGAGGGGGCACTTGTAAAAATTTTCCTACTTGAAAATACCTACACCTATTTTATTTTCAAAATTTAAATTTTTTACTTTCAAACAGAATTTTTTTAAACAATTTGTGCTCCCCAGGTGCCCCCTTCTGGCTACGGCCTTGTGAAAATATGTTAGTTTGGGGATGTTTTGGAGCTAACCGAATGGAAAAATTGGTTCAAATTACCGAAAATAATGATATAAAAAATATTTTGCAATGCGATTTATTTTATTTTAAGTGCGATTAAACTTATGAACGGTAGTGTATAAAGGAGAACTACTGCTTAACGTGGATTTCGTACCATGGAAATGTAATATATTTCATTTTTAGGAATGTTACACCTTGAAGGTTTACTTACCGAGAGAAGATGTTCGAAAATAAAATATTTATTTTTCCCACAGTGGAACCGAGTGATGCATCCTAGTGTCCGATATGATCCTATCAGGACGTTTGGATTACCCCTTGCTCAATTCCCCTATTTTCCTATTTTCCCCTATTTAGGAAGAAATTAAGAAACCTTATTCCCAATGCTAACTTACTATCTTCTATCAATGTTGTAGTTGTTGACTTTTATAGTAATTAAACAGATTTTATTTGTTAACAACCTCAGGTGACAGCTCTGATGACTGCTTGATGATCTGATGATGACAGCTTGCTGAAAGCTCACGAAAAAAAATTATTTAGTGATAATTTGGTGCTTGGTATCTATACTTTTTAGTTAAACGCAAGCTAATTAATTTTTATAATATAAATAAAAATACATTTTTAATAATAATAATTATATTTTTTATTTGAGCAAAAACTAAATAAATATTTTAATATAAGATTGATTTACTGTTTCTAAAGAAGCGGTTACAAATTTGTCAAAGGTACGTTTAATGAAGTACGATGCTTATTAAGCTATAATGTCGTACGCATTATTCCGCATTTGGTTTATAAGTTTTTAAATTAAAATGTGTATCGAAATGGTGTACCCCAAATAAGTCATTCTCGAAATTTAGTGCCGCCGAAAGAACCTTGAGCCAAATCCTTTAAGCGCTTAATTCATATTTAGTTCAAATCATTGTGTGCCGAATGTTGGGGTGCGGAGAATTGACCGCTGCTATTACCCCACAAGGTCCCATTCCCATAATTATGTGCTAATTTTGTACTGAAATAAATCGACTATCGATGTGGTGGTTGCACCGAGGTAATTTTTAATCGGATTCAAAATTTATTTATTTCGTGGTTCTAATTCCACGTTAATCTTACAAACACGTAACAAGTGCTATGATATATATTTCTTTCTTCGTAGGTTCTTTCTCCGTATATATTGGTGAAGTACATTTTTCCACTATAAAAGGAAAGGAGGTAGAAACATTAATTTCACAAAAATTTATAGTATCATTATTTGTCCTAAAATAATGAATTGATTGCTTGGGATTGTGTTTGTTCTGGTTCAAATTTTGAAATTCTTTAATCTTGGCTATATTAAGCTTTAATAATTAAATATTAACAACTAGCAGACCTACCATATTAATGAATTTAACGATTATTTTGCTCGTTATAAAGTTCAAATGGTGACAGAGGTTAAATCAATACAAAGGGTTTGTATTAATAATACACGTCTACACGCAATATTACACTCTCCTATCAGAAAATGGAAAATAATTCGATCGAAAAGTATTTAAATAAAACAACCTTTACGGTTTTCCTTTTCAGCTTTAGTGGAAAGTGAACTATAAAAGGAAAGGGATAAAAAATTAATTTCAAAAAAATTTTATAGTACATTATTTGTCCAAAAATAATGAAATTGATTTCTTGGGATTGTGTTTTTTGGGTTTAAATTTTGAAACTTTAATTTTGCTATATTAACTTTAATAATTAAATATTAACAATTTAGCAGACCCAAATATTAATAATTTAACGATTATTTTCTCGTTTTAAAGTTCAAATGGTGAAGAGGTTAAAACAATACAAAGGGTTTGTATTAATAATACACTCTAAAAACGCATATATTACACTTCTTTTCTTCAGTTTATAAATGAAAATATTCATCGAAAATATTTTAATTTAAAACAACTTTATTACGGTTTTCCTTTTGCAATTTATCAAAGTGAACTATTGATTACGAGCTAAAATTATTTTATTTTATGTATATACTTATGTATAATATATATATTTTTTGCAATTACATACATAGAACTAATTGGATTAACGAAGCATAGAATATACCTATGATTATGCTTGGTATTATACTTTCTTTTATGAAATGAAACATGAATATTTTCATGTTGAAATTACTTTCATACATAATTAAAAAAGTATTTAAAATAGTATGAATGTTGAGAGATGGAATTTTTTTCTTATTTTGAATTTTTATTAAAAGTAATTAAAACAGTAATTATTAAGAATTTAATAATCTGATCACATTTTTGGTCCCGTTATTAAATTTTTAATAAATAACATAACTAATATTAATAAAAAAATTTACTACAATTTATAAACAATTATAAAATGCACAAAAGAAAATTAAACTTTATTTAATAAAATAGATACGTACATAATTTATGTATTGTATACAACAAATTTTATTTGTTATGAAAGTACATACATAGCCAGAATTTTTTTTATCCGAAATTTAAATAATACTTACTTTATTATATTATAAATATTAAAAACAATACAAAATTTAAATATATTAAAATATATTTAGATTTGAATATTCAATAAAATTAAAATAGTGCATTACTCGATGTGCACTTTATTTTATTTTAATTGTTTTATTTAAATTTTATTTTAATATTAATAATTAAAAATGTATTATATTTAATGATTGATAACTTTCCTGGATTTTAGTTAATATTATACTATAAAATGCTAATATTACTTAGATTTTTGATTAGAAGAATGATTTATTGAAGTTTGTTTATAGCTAATTTTACAGATGTTGTGAAATTAACCTCTTTAAATATAAAAATCGAATGTATATTCATGACTTTATCATATTTTTATTGAATATGTTAATATTTAAAATATTTTAATTAATGCAATAATAAAAAATTGTTATTATTATTATTATAATGCTAATGAAATTTGAATAATGAAATTGTATAACGTGATTCGTTAAAATAGCATGTATTACATTTAATATTAACTGATCAAACAGTAAATTTTGCAAATATTTAAATTGTATATATTACAAATTAATGCTATTTAAATTATTTTAGTAATAATTAGAATATAATTTGTTGACGTCTAATATTGAAACTGCCAAAATAATTGATTTACTATAATTACATTTAACGTTTTTCTTCAATTTGTTAACCATTAAAACAATTTTTTAAATTATGTTGTAATTAATAGTTCAATTTGTATTGTTGAAATTTATTATTTTAAATTTAATATTAACCGTAAAAATCGTAAAATAAAATTTTACATTTAGCCTTTTTAATAGTAATAATTTTGATAATTAATAATTTTATTACGATTATTAAAAATTCTATTTAAATTTATTTTACCCTAAAAAAGAGAAAAAATAATTGTTGACGGCCGGAATTACGGTTTGAAAACAGCCAATAATAAAATTAGATTATATAATTCAAATTTAACGCCGTTTTCTTTCAAAATTTGTTAACCGACTGCAATTTCTTTTAGATATTATGTTTGTAATTACATCAGTTCGGGTTTTCCTACTCTCCCCAAAATTCGTACTGACCTTATAATTCTGAAACCCTTTAATTTCAAACTTTTAATTTTTTCTGTATAAAAATTGATGAAAAATGATAGAACAAAACATGAAAAAACAGAACATGAAACAAAACAATGAAAAACAGAACAAGGAATAAAGTTTTAGTTATTTATTTTTAAGTTTTAAGGACGCATTACACCGAAAATAACTTATTTTAACAAATTTTTATCTAGATTATTGGATCCAGGTATATATTGTTAGAAAAATATAATGTAGCGTATATTATTAGGGGAAATCCGAGATTTTCTGTGGTTGTGTTAATTAAAACCGACCCTCCACTCCGGCCGCTACGGGCCGTTTTAACAAACGCTTTCCTAACTAAAAATACATATCTTGACCGGTCCTTCTCGGATAGTGTGGAACGCTTTCTATAAATGTGCTGGTACAAAAACGAGAGAGCAATCCGGGACTTCAGTTTCAATTTGACGTCAATGTCAGACTCATATGGTTTTCAAACCAGCACCGACGATTCTTCTTAGCAAACTTTGACATAAATAGTAGTAGAAACCTTTATTTTTCGCTTCCGAAAAAACAGTCCGAATAGCAGAAATACATGTTTTTCCCAAAATCCATCAAAATCTTTTGAGGTGCGATATTAGAGACCAACTCAATAAAATGTAATATAAATAAAACATAAAAATGTCAATTATTGACAAAATTTCATCTGGTTTTTCTCATTTTTCAGTGTATTTTTTGTCAAAATTCTGTTATTTTAGCGTTCTCTTTTGTCAATGTTCTGGTTTCTTATTGTTTTGTTTTATCGTTATTCTATTTTTTCATTGTTCTGTTTTTCGCTGTTCTGTTCTTTAAAATTTTTTTTTTTATTTTATTTTTTTATCATTATGTTTATTGGAGCGAATAAAATAGTAAAGTAATAAAAGACACGGATCATTTTAAGAAAGTTACAGAGATTAAAAATAACTATATTGTTTTTCAATTTTAATTTATATAAAGATAAAAAGGCATAAACAGCCAACATTTGTAAAAATTTAATTAAAATTAGTTTTATTTACAAAATAGTTTTTCTTTTCGTTTCATATTTTTGGATAGGAGTCGAAGTCGGGCAAAATATATCAAAAATTTGACTACCCCAGAGGTGGGTACCTTTAATTTTTGAAATTAAACACCTAAATTTGGTTGGATCTAGGACTAAAAGAAAAGAAATTATTACAGAAAAACAAATAAAAATTAAGGGTAGTTGCGGATATCGGGGGTAGTCGCATTTTTATATGTTTTTTATAAAAGTAAAATATAGAAAATTATTAGCGTTAATTTGTCAAATTAAGTAAACTTTTCAACTTTTACCACCTAAACTATTCATGATGCTTTTTTAGTTTATTCCTGAGGAAATGGAACTTGAGAATGAAAAATATTTTTTAGTTTTTATTATGGATTCCTAATAAAATTGGGCTTTGAAATAATATTCTTTATAAATAGCTGTACATATAAAATGTGTGTTCTTTGTTTGTTAAGGAAGATTTAATATTAAAAATTAAGGTATTTCAATATTCTACTCTGAAACGGTCATTGGCCTGGGTGTTAGCGCGATAAACTGCTAATGTAAGGCGCCCCGGTTTAAATCTGGGTAGAGCTCACTTTGCAATGCCGTCTCCGTGGTTCAGAAGGCACGTAAAGACGGTGGCCCTTCTATGTTGATGAATTGCCAGCATTAACAATAAAAATAAGAATTTAAGAATACAAGCAATACAAATTGAATACAACACGATACCAAAAGAAATTTAAAAATTTTTGAAAAAGGGGGCATTTCCACGGTTAGCGTTAAGTTATGCAATACAAATGAATACAACACAAAATATAAACAATTTCTTTTTGATATAGTAAGTAAAAAGGGGCTACTATAACATATTTTCCAAAATTTATTAAATGACAGCAGTAACCATTGCTGAAAGTTTACGAATAATATTTTGTTTTATTGTTTATTTAACCTTTTAATTTTAAAATTTTTAATCTAATACAAATTTTATTTATTATAACTCTTGGGTATAGCTTTTTTTATTGAAGTTTACTAAATATTATTGTTGTACTGGTTCAACATCCTTTTATTTTGTAAAAAAACAGTTCTTAATAATAATTGTTAAAAGTTTTGATTATATACCTACATATAATTTATTACAATAACTGAGTTTTGTAAATGTAGTATTTTTGAATTTATTTAAATTATAATTGCGTGTTTCTTGTTAAGAATATGTAATATACAAATTATAATAAAAAAGGTCAAATTAAAATTCATTGTATTTTAATATATAAATATTTTACATTCCCATACACGCTATTTTTCAAATTTTTACAGTGTACCTCATACATTTTTATATTCCTACACATGGCGTGTTCAAATTATTAGCTTGAAATAGGAACGTTAATAAATTTTCTTTTATAAATTAACAAGGTAAAAAAATTTAAGCATTTTTTTGAATTTAATTTCTTGTCGATTACCTCAGTTACCTCATATATGTGATCAAAATTGTTATATAATTATTTTTCTAAATCCAACTTCAAATAAAATTAATTGATATTTTTTAATTTTTTATTTTAAGTTTTTTTCTTGTTTCAGTCAAGATGATGGAAGTATCACATTCAATGGAAGAACCTGATGGTAATTCCGTCGTAAAACGACTAAGCGTCCCTATAGGTCTCGAGGAACTGATGACAAGTTTGACAAAAGAAGTACTCAAGAAAAAACCAATTGATATTTATAATTTTGCTTCTGATCATTTTGCTGAATTACTATCTTTGCGCGAAAGTGGAAGTTATCCAGGTGAGTACTCACTCACGTAAGCTTATACACTTCTAAAAAAACTTAAATATTTTAGAACCCACTGCAAAAATTATCACATACATAAACAGAGTTGGCTTTAAAAATGATAACAAAAGCGAGAAACAGTTAAAAGATAAACAGTTATCAAGACAAGTGAGTCTAAACGTCCAACCTTTTATTCAAGATTTTAAAATTGTAGGAAAAAAGAGTGTACTAAAGTCAGATAAAAGAAATAAAAAGGAAGAACTAGTAAAACAAAAAATGAAAAATTGAAAGCGAATAAAAGGAAAAGTTTATCGAAAATTGATAAAGAAAAAGCTTAAACTTGGAGAATGACAACAAAACTAAAGCCAAAGAAAGTAATGCCGAAGAAAATAAGAAGAATAAAAAAGTTTCAGATAAACCCTCAAAAGGAAAGAATACGAGAATTAAGAAAAGGGTTAAAAGCGTCGATAATTTCACTTCGTTTAGCAACTTCAGTTTGAACCATAATATTATTGATCCAGAGGATATTCAAATAAATTCGTTGGAAAAGATAACCTGAGTTTATCATCAGATAATATTGATGCGAAGAATTATAATCCGTCTGACCTACGTAAGGAATTAGTTAAAATTCACGACGAATCGAAATTTACCAGTTTTAAATCTTCTTATAATCCCTATAAACTTAGGCAAGAAATTAAAAACCTTTCGAAAGATGAGGAAACCCCAACTGATGATTCGGAAAGCAAAACCCTCATAAGCGATTTTGCCGAGACAAATAATGAAGAACAAAACGATGCAATGGAAGTTTTAGAAAACAAGGACGATTCAAATACAGAAAAAACTATTAATATAAATGACGACAATAAGGTTGAAAATGTGGAGGAAAACGTTTGCAGTATTAACGAAAGTGATATAGGCGAAGATAAGGATAATGATAAAGCTGTGATAATAGATAACAATTCAAATTTTCATGAAGTTTCTGTGATAGAAAAAGACAAAATAGAAAATTTAGAAGCAAATGGAGCATTGGATGAAAACCAAGATAAAATTGAAAGGGAGCCAATTAAAGAACAAAGTTCAAATGAGCCATCTGATGCTTCTAATGAAGAAAAAGTGTATAATGCAAGTAAAATATTTGCTACAGCTGGAATAGCAGCCGTAAAAATTCAATCTATGTGGCGTGGTTTTAGAACAAGAAAATTATTCCCAGTAATTAGTAATAATAATGTAAGTAAATAATAAAATAATATTTTGTAAATTATACACAATGAAAATCATTTTAGGTTTCAAATTTACAAAATACTGACGAAACTTCATCTAAATTTTCTGGACTCAATAGTGAAATTATCTCGAAGGCAGCTACTAAAATTCAAGCTGGAGTTCGAGGATATTTGACAAGAAAACAGAACAACAAAGTTGTGAATGTCGGAAGTGAGGAAAGACAAAATGAAGTAGGTTTAGATGAATTTAAAAATAAGGACGAAATGCAAAAATTATCCTCGGAAAATGTTGCAAGTAATAGTAAAAATGTATTTAATAATGTAGAGCAAAATGATAATTTAATTGAAAGCAATGAAAATACACAGGAAGTTAATTTAGTGACTGCCAATTTAAATAATGCAATTGATGGCGATAATCACAGCTTAAATGACGATGACAGTAATATTGTAAAATTAGAAAGTTATGAATTAAGTAATTTAGCAGAAGGAACCCGAACGGAATCCGACGGTTTAGATTTAAATACAGAGGAAAGTACTATAGAATCAACAAAAATAATCGATATACCAGCAAATAATGAAGAATTAGTAGAGATTGGAGCCTCAAGTAATGAAAATGATAGCATTGCTGTTGAAAATATTGGACAAACTTCTGACAGTTTGGATTTAGCTATAGAACCGACGAATTTATCCATCGCAACAGAAAACAATATAGAGAAAGTTGCAGAAACTGAAGAAATAAATAACAAAAGTGATGAGATAAATGAAACTCCTTGCGCAGAAACTCAAAATAGTGAAGAAATTATCATCAAAAGTCAAAATGTTATAGAAAATTCAGCAGATCGTAGCGAAAGTGTAGTAAATGAAGAGGATTTGAAAACGTTTGTAGATACTACAGAATTAAAAAATGATAATGAAGTAGTTCCTGCAAAAATAATCATAGAAAATAATGAACAAAATTTAATAATCCAAGAAAATGTTGATGATAAAGATCTAGAATTAAAATTAGCAACAAGTGACCTAGAACAAATTGTTTCACCTCCATCTGCAACAACCGAAACAGAGGTTAATGAAAATGTTGAAGAAAATTCCATAAGCAACAATGGAATAGAAGAAATTGAAATATTAAAAACCACCGATTTGCAATTAGAAAACTCAACCGAAAGTACTACGGATGAAGATAAGCAAGAAGAAAACAAAGATGTTAATAGTAGTGCAGATAATACTGCAAATTCAATTGACAATATCGACGAAGAAAGTATATTTAAAATAACCGAAGATATAAAAAATGTGTCAGATAATGATGAATTGCATGCAATAATAAATAATGCTAAAGAAGAAGTTGAATTTTCAAATGAAAATTTTGTAAACGAAAATGAAAACAATAAACAAGGAATAAGAGAAAAACGATCTGTCAATTTTCAAGAAATTATAGAAGAAGAAAATAGTAAACTTATAGATTCCATAAATAACTCTAAAAATATTGCAATTAATAAAGAACCTAAAATCGCAGAAAATATGTATGTCTCAATGCAACCAGAAGTTTCAGATAATATTGAAGATAATAAAGAATTCCAAGAAGATTCAAAAATTGAACAAGAAACAAGCAAAACGGATCCGTCACTTGGTTTAATTTTACAACATAGTGGGGAATTGCACGACACACCTACTTTTTTCAATGAAGACAATAAACTAAGCAGTGATGCAATTAGCGAAATTATCGAAAAGCAAGAAACAAAATCTTTATCAAATCTCGAGCACAGCGGTGAATTGCACGATTTAGTTATAGTAGAGAAGAATGATAATGTAGAAAATGAATCTAGTAAACATGAAGAAAATATTATTGAAACTGTGGAAGACAAACTTCAAGAAGAAGTAAATAATAATCTTAAAGATATCGAAGCATTAATTGTGAGTAATGATGAAGCTGCCAATGAAGATATGGATAAAGATAAGAAAAACAACAATGAAACGGAATCTATTGTTACTCAAGCAGATAAAGATGAAATAACAGAGGTTTTAAATGCCAAATTAGAAGACACAAATGTTGAAAACATTGAAGAAAACGGGGGAACCACATCTGAAAACACATCACAATTATATGACATAGAGAAAACAATAGACGTTGATGACAAAAATTTGGTTAAACCAGAAAATGATAACTTAATAAAAGATGCAAATGTTGCACAATTAACTGAGGTTAACATTGACATAGAAGAATGTGAAAAAGCATCTAATGCTGAAAATGAAGTAAAGCATAGTTTAGATGAGAAAGATATAGATTTCATATCAGAAGCTGAATCAAAGCATCCCACTGAAGAAATTACGAAATCTGAAGAAATTATAACAGCAGATAATATTATCGACGCTGATAATACAAAAGTACAATCAGAATTGCATGAAATGGAAAAATCAAAAGTACCTGAAGATGATTTGATTAAAAGTGAAAAGGCAATTTTAGTACTAACTGAGCTTCCAAGTACAAATGAACAAGGAGTTGATGATGAAGTTGTGGAAGAACATATTAAAGATGTTAAATTGCCACAGCTTGACGAGGAAATCGTGGAAAGTGTAAACGTTGGCACATCTAAATTACAAGAAGAGTTAAACGTAATTGAAGAACTGAAAATAGTCGATAATGATACTTCTGAAAATAGTAAAACTATGGTTTTGGAGTTACCAACAGGTGATGATATATTAAAAGCTAATGAAAATGAAGAAGAACTTATTAAGCAAAAAAATTAGTAGTATAAAAAACGGCGAGAATATCCAAAATTCTAAAATTGAAAATGATGTATCAGAAGTTACTGCTCAATTAGATGACTCTGGAAAGGAAAACAGTCTAATTCTTACTGATAAAGATGAAAACTCCGCAATTATAGAAAATGTAGAAATTGAGAGTAAAACAGATAAATTTAATGGAGAAAAATTGCGCGCCGAGTTAGATGAAGTACATAAAATAATCGAAGAAGATGCAAATTTAGTTACATCTACAGAAGACAACGTCAATGAAAAAGAAGAAAGTGTAAAACTAATGAAAATGTGGAAGTGGAAAGTGAAGCAAAAAAATTTGATATAGGAAAATTGCGTGCTGAGTTAGATGAAGTAGATGCAATTAACAAAGAAGATTCACCCTTAGTTACATCTACAGATGATAAAGACAGTATTGAGAAAAAGAACAGTAAAGAAGAAGAAAACGTGGAAATTGAGGGAAGTGTAGAAGTTGATAGTAACGTCAAAACATTTGACTTATCAAAATTACGAGCTGAATTAGATGAGGCAGATGCAGTTAACAAAGAAGATACAAATTCAGTTATATCTACAGAAAACAATGACAATTTTGACAAAAACAAAACTAGAGAAGAAAGCGTTGAACTTGTAGAAAATATAGAAGTCGATAGTGCAACAACAAAATTTGACTTATCAAAATTACGTACTGAATTAGATGAGGCAGATGCAATTAACAAAGAAGATACAAATTTAGTCATTCCTACAGAGAACAATGACAGTTTTGAAAAAGACAAAACTGAAGAAGGCAACGTTGAACTTAAAGAAACTGTAGAAATTGATAGTGACACAAAAAAATTCGATTTATCAAAATTACGCGCTGAATTAGATGAGGCAAATGCAAACAATAAAGAAGATACAAATTCTTCAGAGAATGAAAAGAGCAAAACTGAAGAAGAAAATGTCAAACTTAAAGAAACTGTAGAAGTTGTCAGTGACACAAATAAATTCGATCTTTCAAAATTACGCGCGGAATTAGACGAAGCAGATGCAATTACCAAAGAAGATACAAATTTAGTTATTTCTACAGAGAATAACGACAGTTCTGAAAAAGCAAAAATGAAGAAGAAAATGTTGAACTTAAAGAAGCAGTAGAAGTTGATAGTAACACAAATAAATTCGATCTTTCAAAATTACGCGCGGAATTAGACGAAGCAGATGCAATTACCAAAGAAGATACAAATTTAGCTATTTCTACAGAGAATAATGACAATTTTGAAAAAGGCAAAACTGAAGAAGAAAATGTTGAACTTAAAGAAGCAGTAGAAGTTGATAGCAACCCAAATAAATTCGACCTTTCAAAATTACGCGCCGAATTAGATGAGGCAGATGCAATTACCAAAGAAGATACAAATTTAGTTATTTCTCCAGAGAACAATGGCAGTTTAGAAAAGGATAAAAATGAAGAAGAAAATGTTGAACTTAAAAAAGCAGTAGAAGTTGATAGTAACACAAATAAATTCGATCTTTCAAAATTACGCGCCGAATTAGATGAGGCAGATGCAATTACCAAAGAAGATACAAATTTAGTTATATCTACAGAAAATAATGGTAGTTTTGAAAAAGGCAAAACTGAAGAAGAAAATGTTGAACTTAAAGAAGCAGTAGAAGTTGATAGTAACACAAATAAATTCGATCTTTCAAAATTACGCGCGGAATTAGACGAAGCAGATGCAATTACCAAAGAAGATACAAATTTAGTCATTTCTACAGAGAATAATGACAATTCTGAAAAACGCAAAATTGAAGAAGAAAACGTTGAACTTAAAGAAACTGTAGAAGTTGATAGTGGCATAAAATCATTTGACTTATCAAAATTACGTGCTGAATTAGATGAGGCAGATGCAATTAAAAAAGATTCAAATTTAGTTACGTCTACAGAAAGCAAAAACAGTTTGGAAAAAAACAACAATAAAGAAGAAAACGTCGAAAATTTAGAAGTTGAAAGTGAAACGAAAACAATTGATGCAGTAAAGATCGATGACGTAGAAAATTTAACAACCAAAAGTCTAAACTTAGCGACATCTACAAATGAAGAACACAGCACTGAAGAAATTAAAAATGCTAATGAAGGAAACGCTGAAATCGAAGAAGCGCAGAAGTTGAGAGAGAAATAGAAAAAATTGAAGTAACAAAATTGAGTGCTGGGGTCAATGTAGTAGAAGAAATAATTCAAGATACAGGCATAGCTTTACCTGCAGGGGACAATCACAGTTCCGAAGAAAAAATTACTGAAAAAGAAGAAAACGCTACAATGAAAGAAAATGTAGCAGTTGAGAATGAAACAACAATATTACCTACCGAGTTAAATGAAGTAGAAAATATGAACGCCGAAGGTACAAACTTAGATACACTTACAAATGAAAAAGACACCGTTGAAGTAATAAAAAATGGCGAAGAACCAAATACTGAAATTGAAGAAAAAATAAACCAAGATACAAACTTAAATGCATCTTCAGAAAACAATGGCAGTTCTGAAAAAACATTATGGATAAAAAGAAAATGATGAAGTAGAAAATGTCAACACAGAAGGTTTAGGTATAGAAAAAGACGGCGTTGAAGTAATCAAAGATGCTAATAAAGAAGAAATTGAGACGGAAATTAAAAAAGTTGAAGTAACGAAATTGGACGCCGCGTTAGATGTACCAGAAAAAACCATCAGTGATACAAACGTAGATTCATCGACAAAAGATACTGGTAGTTCTGAAAAAGACATTAATGAAAAGGATGAAAGTGCTAAAAAGAGTGAAAACATAGAAGTTGAAAGTGAAACTAAAAAATTTGACATAACAAAATTACGTGCAGAGTTAGATGAAGCAGAAAATATAAATACAAAAGAGGTAGACGTAAGTACACCCATAAATGGAAAAAGTGATGAAGAAGAAAAAGCTAATATTAAAGAAAATGAAGAAATTGAGAATGGAACACCAAAATTTGATATAACAAAATTACGTGCAGAGTTATATGAGATGGAACTTGGTGATAAAGAAAAAGAAAGTTCTGTGATGGGCGAAGTAAATGAAGAGGATAATTATAAAAACATTGAAGAAGTGGAAGAACATGTCATAAATAACAGGTTTGATGTTTCAAAATTACGCTCAGAGTTATATGATATAGAAGAATTAAGAGAAGATTCCAGTTCAACAAAGAATATAGAAGACAAAGATGAAGATTCAGCTTTACAATTTGAAAATGAGAAACCAATAAGTTTGACCTTTCAAAATTACGTGCAGAATTAGAAGAAGCAGATAAATCAAAAGAAGATGACGTTGTGAAACCCAATGATGAAAAAGAATTAGATAAAAATGATAAATATCAACCTCATGAATTGGAACAAATAAGCACAAATACAATAAATTTTTCATCGAATGGTAATACTGAAGAAAATGTGGAGTGTGATGATGGACAAAAGTTAAAAATTACAGAAGAACTTACAGAATATAATAAAAACACTAAAGCGGTTAACGAAAATGAATCTCCTAATTTACAAGAATTAGAAAGCACGTCACAATTGCATTTAATTGATAACGATGATAATAATGATGCCATAAAACCCAATACAACCAATGACGTTAATCATCAATTGACAGTAATTAATAACGAAGATGGAGATTTAAAAAATGTAAATACTTCACAACTTGAACCACTGCCTACAACTTATTCGGGAACTGCTACGAAATTCGAATTAATTCCCACTGAATCATCTGACAATTTAATCATTTCTCCGAACGATAGTAACCAATCATTTTCCAATAAGGAAGTGGAACCAAAAATAAATAAAGAGGTCGTGACCAATACAAATCAAGAAAGTAATTTCAATCAGACTTCATTAAATAATGAAACAAACAATTTGAACCGACCAGATGACATGATTGACGAGCGTGCTCTCAGTGGTATTTCAGCATCACCCGATTCCGATGTCACGGTAATTTTTAATACAAATTCGTTAAATAAGCTTGACGATAATTTAGTTAGTATATCTGGTCATTCATCGCCTACTGTATTGGATAAAGCAGAAGTATCAGAAAGTGTCAAAAACGACATAGGTGAAAATAAAGAAAAAAGCACGTTTGATATTTCTAAACTAAGAATGGAAATTGAAAATCCTACAATAAGTACAAACAAAGAAGAGGCCGCCCAAGAACAAAAGGAAGATACACCGAATGAAAGCAATAGTGAAATTAAATTAAAAGAGGATAACACTAAAGATACATTACATAATGCTGCTACAGTAATTCAGAGTATTTACAGAGGATATCATGTAAGGACCAAGCTAAAGGATAATGTTAAGAAAGGACAGGTTTTGAAAACTGATGAATTAAAGCAAGAAGTAACATACCCGACCGATGAGTTGAACTTAATTAATACCAAGAAAGAACACAACGTGAAAAATGAAGATTTTGGTATATCTGATGCTTTAGGAAATGTACTAAATCAACAACTTGCCATTGCTGCACCTAATGCTATGGAAGTGGATAAAAGTGAAAACCAACCTGAATACATTCACATTCCATTGAAAGGTTCTATTGATGAAAGTAATTCGGTGTCACAATTACAACACAGTGGTGAATTCCATGACATTTTTCCAATACCAAAAGTACCTGCAGAAATTTCAAAAACAACAAACTTGATGATATCGTAACTCATGAAGATAATATAAAAAAAGAATTTATTGAAAATACAAAGAATTTAAATGAAGAACTCGAAAAAAATGATTCTAAAGATATACAAAAAAGCCCCGATATTGTAAATGAGGAAAACTTTTTAAAGTTAAATAAAGCTCCGGATGGCTCCGTACCGCAAGCCCTTGAGGTGGTATTGAATCAACAGTTAGCTATAACAACACCTGGTGCAAAATTTGAAGAAACAAATAAAATAATGAGACCGAAAAAGTTGATTATATTCATATACCTCTCAAGGACCCAAACGATAGTTCCAACAACAGCAATATCGATAATTTAGAACCACAAGAAGAGGTTCATGTAACAACAGATAAGGAAGCCACAAATAGTTTAAAAAAAGAAGAAACGAATGAAAGTGCCAATATAAAAAATGATGAAGCGATAATTAGTTTGAAGCAAATCAATCAACATGAAGACGTTGGAAGTGGATTTTCCTCGGTTAAAGACATTGATGAATCTGTGAATAAGAAAGACGAAGAAAGTGGAAATAACGTTTTGGTGAATTATTCGATTAAGGCAGATGAGTCAATTCAAGATGAAAGTATGCCAATGATGGTTCAAAATGCACAACTTTCCGGAAATACCATGCCAGTTGAAGTTCAACCAAATCAAGCTCCAGGTCAAGTATATATCATAATAGTAAGTGGCGTTCATCGATGTTGCATTTTTGCACAAGCATCCTATATTTAGAAAACGAAAAACACACATTTCAAAAAATAGTAGTTTTAAAATGTTTTTACATATTATAGTTATTTTTTTATGATTTTTCATTTATAGTTTTTCATGATTTCATAGTAGGAAAATTTTTGTGTATGTGGATTTTTGTGTAAGCACAGAAGTTAGTGATACAAATATTGAGATTTCGTTGTACATATTAATATTAATAACAATGCGAATTATATGTAACAGTTCAATGCTAAGGTATGTTTTTGAATAATTTTTAATAATCTTTACGTAATGATAATATTAATAAATAATAACGATATTTGCTCAAGAAAATTTAGTAGAACTTGGAAAATATTTTAAAAGCAATTAACGTATGTACACGTGTACAATTAAATTTTAAATTGCACATATTAAGTTATATGATGTAAAATTTAAAAATAACATACAATATTCTAAGTAAAAAATAAAATTGACGTAGAAATAAGTAGGTAATATTTGGTACAGGTACATGCAATAATCGTATGCTTATATATAGTATGTACTAATATTTTATAAAACAATATTTGAAATTGAAAAATTATAAATTTATGAAAAACTAGAAATATTGCATTTTGCTTTTGATCGTCAATGTTAGTATTTATTTATTGGGGGCAGCAACGAAGCATGTACTATGTCATGAATTGTATGTCTGGAGAACTTTTTCTATTCTTCAGAATGAATGAACCAATCTTTTAAAATTTAAACATTAAATATTTACGTTCGTTTAAAAATATTTGAAACAATCTTGAGCCACTTTCTTGAAAATGATTATATAATATTATAAAATTGACAATAAAAACTTTTTATTTAAGCTTTATGTACTATGTCAATATGTAGTTACTGTTTTTAATTCAATTTCTTTATTTCTGATATTTACATTCAAACTTTTATTTCATAACGCAATACCATAAAAATTATCGAATTTTTTTAAGTTTTGGATTTTTCATTTTATTATAATTAAATAAAAATATTACAGTATTATATTAAATTAATATAAAATACAGGTATTCTACCAAAAATCGATCTGGCGCCGATTATCACCTTTTTTGTTTATATTTTGCTGTTTTTTTTTGTTAGATAGAAAACACTGAGAGACGCTATCAATTTTATTTAATTCTACATAGTAAATTATTTGATAAAAACAAAATTGTTGAGACTAGATCGATTATATCTGTAAAAATAGTTTAGATTGTACAATTAAATCAACATAAAAAAAAATTGTTATTAAATTATAGAGATATGATGGTGCTACCTAAAGTAAAGCTACACATATCGAAATAGTCTCAAAATTTTTATTTTCATTAAGGAATTTATTATGTAATTTTGAACAATATCAATAAGGACCCCATAGCAATTTTTAATTTTTTTGAAAATCTGTTTGACAGTACTGATCCCAAACATTACCCTGTCATTTTACTTCAAGTGCAAAAACCAAAATTTTGTTTTTATTAAATAATTTGTTGAGTAAATGAACAAAATTAATGTAAATTTTACACTTTTAATCATTATTGCCAGACTATTTTGTCGGGTAAAGTAAACTAGGCCAAAAAACTACCCGAAAGTGGTAAACTGAGCCAAAGATAAAAAGTTAATATTCCCGAACTCAAAAGTACACAAAACTTTGAGTTGAATGGGAAGTTTTTTGCAGTGAAGCCAAAGGCTTTGCCCTTTAGTAATTATATTATAAATATAAAATGGTGACCCGTCAAAATAACCCTGAAAAAATACCCCCGACATAATCCTGGCAATAATTCTAATTTTAATTACTTGTTAGAACCTCTTATCTGTCGGGTCAACATCCACACTTTTCCGAGTAGGACCGGTTTAGGGAGATATTTAGGGGGACCGAAGCGTGAGGGTCGATTTTGACAAACGCAACTACGGAAAATCTCAGATTCACCTTAAAAGTGTATTTTTTCCAAAATTTGTAGACCGACCACAAACTTAATTTTTTAACTGTTATTAGACTCTCCTCTTTTATAATTTGTTTTAAAAATCTACTTAGGATATCTTAACTGCCACAAAAACGTATTTTGATTTGAATTGAAAAATTGAAAGTATTGCCAGGCTCTATTTGTCGACGCTGTTTTATCGGGGTACCGTATAAAAGACACCATTCAAAATTATTTTTAGCGTTAAAAACTAATTTTAATTTTCGAGGGGCAAGGGTATAGTTTCAAAACAGACAATGAGAAAATTGCATTCCAACATTACCTGAAATTTGCCTTTGGCACGGTTTACCACTTTCATAATTTTTGTTGAAAGTACCTTTGGCCCAGGGTACCCCAACAGCCCCGACAGAACAGCCCCGTCAAAACAGCTTAAAAAAAATAGCCTCTTGATATAATAGCTCCGGCGAAAGTACTTTTGGCCCAGTTTACTAGTTTCTAAATTTGGTTCAGTTTACCATTTCCCCAGTTTATCGTAACTCTATTTTGCAACTAAATCTGAAAATTGATGTACGCCATTCAGTGTAAGAAAATTGGTTTAACATTTGGAATAAGTAAATCCAAAGCGGCACTTCTGCGATTTCTCAACGGATTTTGTTAGGAAATTGTCGATACTTGAATACACTAAAATTTATCATGTTTAGGCATTGAACTTCTTACCTAATTCCGAGTTGGAAAGTAGAATTTTGAAAGAAAAGTTGAAAATTCTGTGTTCTAGCAAAATATTTATAAAAATATGAGCTACATTTATTTAAAAAAATGTTTAATAACAATTAAATATAAATTTAGAAAACAAAAAAATTGTGATCAAATTTGACATTTAAATTAAAAAATAAATAAAATATCTTGAAAATATGAAAGAAACTTTTTCTTGGGAGGTGTCATTTTTACAAATAAGATAGTAAAAATGATGAAAAATAAAAATGTCGTCGGAAAAATTTCCTATAAAACTATTTTTAATTAATAATAATTCTTTGGGTGATTTTTTCTTTGTGGGTTGATTTATTTATATTTTTTACTTATTTTTAAAGATTTTTATTTATTTTTTCAATTGAAATTTCCTGGTTTTGTAACAAAATTTTAATTTTTCTAATGGTGCATTTAATTACTTTCTAAATGACCTGTACAGACCGTGATCTGTATAATAAAAATTCATAAATATTTTAAGCAAATTTTCAACTTTTTGTTCGGAGTTAGGAGTTTCTACTCGATAGAATCGAACTCGATAAATCGATAGAAAGCTCAGGTGGATTGGATTTAGACACAATAGCTTTTGTACTAATTACAAATTTTTTCCAAATTTGTAAAGTATATTTTTTGATGATTTAAAAAATACGATTTTTAAACTATTTCGATGATGTCGTTGTTTTACTTCAAAGTCATTGCTACTGAGATAACCGTCGCATAACTTCCAAATTTTCGATTAGGGCTACAATGGGATGTTTAGTAAGTAAAGTTCAGCATGTAAAACCGCTCGAAGTCCGAATTCTGACCCGTGAGAGTCGGAGGTAAGTTAGATATGACAGCGCAACCATATTCAAGATCAAATTCAAAAAGGGTTTTTTCCGAAAATTTGTAATAGTCTTTCAAAATTATTTGAAGTAATTCAAACGCATTATCTTTCATAATTTGTTGAAAACCAAGATTTAAATTTCTGCACACTAAAATTTTGACGATTTTGGTAAGCTAGTTCATGACAATGAGTTATATTGCATTTAAAAATTTAAATTTGCGTTTTGTTCAAAATTTGGAATAATAAATTAAAATTTTTATAGCTTAATTAGACCGTCAATCTTAAATCCACTTGAAATGATAAAATCGTACGTTTTACTTTACAAACTAAGTTCTTTGAATATGATTGAGATTTTAAATGTTTGAAATATTAAATTACAATAAAAATAAAATTTCTTGGTTCACACAATTTGAAAAAGCTTTCTATATTTTTCGGTAACTCTAAAAATTATACATTAGTATTTAACAAACATTCTTTAAAAATATTTTGTTATAATATAATTTAATGATAACAAATGATTAGAATTCAAACATTCTAATTCGGAGCTAAATTAAAATGATCGCCTCCAGGGAATTGGTAAAATGTTCAAAATATCTAAGATCTAAAAATAATCTAGAAAATAATAAATCTTGGGCATAAAACCCTAGAGGAAGATGCAAAATATCTTGCAAAATACTCAAAGTTATGAAACTTAAGCCCTGGGGTCCTAGTGTCAATTGGTGAGCTGTTTGCAATGCATTATTTGGCTCCGGCTAGATTTTAAAAGAAATAATTGCAAATTGCGCAATAATTCGCTGTTATATGATTTTTATAGCAATTTCGTGAACTTTAAAATTAAATTGTGGGCTTAATATAAGACCTATCAAATTCTATTTCACCTTGAAACTCTTGAATTAATGTTTTCTTTCGTTTGATGAAGCTATTTTAAAGGAAAAGATGTATTTATTTTCAATTTTGGGAATATTAACTCTAACCAATACAATAATTGCAATTTTTTTTATTTTGACATAGTTGTGCAACGTTACGAAAATAGTTTTAAATTTTACTTTGTAAATTAAAAACAAATCTATTGCTTCCACAGTCAACATATTATTTACCAAATTTTAATTGATAATTAAAATAAGAAAATAGTAAACAGATTAAAAAAAAAAAATGAAAATAATTGCAGTGTCGAATAAAATATCCTTTTTATAATTCTTGATAGTGTCTAATGATTGATTATAATCATAAATAAAAAATGGTGGAAACAAAATGGCTAATTTAAATGAAAACAAAATTTCTATGGCATTTTGATAAAGAAATTTATATAATAACATTTTAGAAGATATGTATATAGAATGGCAGATATTATTTTCGTAAAAAATTATTTATAACCTGAAAAAGCAATCTTTTTATGAATATAGACATTTTTTTGATTGACAATAATACAACTGCTAAAAATAGATTTTAAGTAAAACTAATGCAAATTAGATAAAAGTAGTTTTATTCAGTTAATATTTCTGCTTTTGTAAATAAGACTTGAATTACAATTTTTTAATCTGAGTCAACAAAACTTTAAAACATAATATGTCGAAATAAATAAATTAATTAGGAAAAATTGTTTATGACGTTAACTATCAACACAAAATGTTCAGTTTCTCCTAATCTTGTAATTATACATTCGCAAATCTATGTATGTAAGTTAACTAAATTAATGACTACACTTAGATTTATCAAGCAAAAGCATGTAAAACTCCATAAACTTTCATTGATATTTTATCTTCTTCTTCATGTGCCATATCCGGTCACCCGAACGTTGGCGATTCAACTTGGCCGAAGCCAAGATGAATTTTACCAGGAGTATAATTCATGGGTGGTTTCCGTTGCCTTCCCCATAGTCCACAGATCGATATTGGACTTTTTGATCACAGCAGTGTATCTAACGCGAGCAGGGTTTGAACCGCGACTTACCGCGTCGTAGCCAACCCGTGTATGCTTTGCGCTATACTGCTGGTGCAGTGATATTTTATAGGTAGTGTAATTTTACCTAAAATCTAGTTACAACAACAAGAAATTTTAGTCAAAACTCGTATTAACTGAATAATATTTAGTGATTACCAGAATTGCCAATTGGATAACAAAAATTCTTGATTCAACTAAAACTTTTGTTAAAACTGGAATTAACGAGAGAGCTTTGTTAGAACTAGAATTTTCTAGTTACTATATCGGGTTTTAACTGATTTCGAGTTTAACTGTAACTTGCATAAAAAATGTTTTTGGTACATTTCTTACATTTTTGGTGAAAATAATAATTTCAAAATAATTTGTATGCAATTACTTTTTGGCTATCTCAATAAAATTTGTAGAAGTAACACACATAGAATTTTTAGAACTTGTGATATCTTATCTTTTCTAGTCACTAAGCAAATATTTTTTTTGGATTTATTTTGAAGTGATAATTTTGGTTTGCCTAATTTATATTTGCGATTTTATTCTGTGAATGAAATTATTTTGAATATTAGTTAAGGGATTGACTATAGATTAATCCAGTGCTTTTTAACTACAACTTTCCATGAAGAAAAATTTAGTTTACCCTCTAACTGCTTCTCTAGGGGTGACCCATACTATTAATTATTTTTCTGACTTTTATTTAATTGTTTGTTTTAAAATTTTAAGTTATCTTTTTAATTAAATTTATAATTCAGATCTTTAGAATCAATAATTAAATTATTGGTTGTTTTTTATAACATTTGCAAGCCTCCTGAGGGGTAGTTTAAAAACTGCTGACCCAATTAAGTTATTAGTATACAGTAGTATGCATAAATTCTAAAATTTTGCAATTATCTGCAAAAGGCCACAGGTTAATAATGGAAAACAGTAATTTTATAAAATTCGGGAAAATAATGAAACAGAAGATCCGGAAATCCGGCCAAATTCATTACATCTTCAAGAGGGGTGAGCTATAAGGGAAAATGCACAAAAGGCAATGGCCAACCATATCGATGTAATCTGCTATAAGAATGGAACAGTAGGTCCCCTATAACATACCAGAAAAACAAAGGGCTAATAGATAATAATTAATAATCCAGTTAAGCTGGAAAACTAACAAAGTTGCCCTGCCTCAAAAGGGTTAAGCGAAAAATATCTTAAACAAATTGCAAAATTTTAGAATCAAAAATCACTTTACATTTTGATGTTTTCATTGTATTTTGAAACTTTTGTTTAACTATTTTAAAACTTTTATAACTTTAACTTCAGTACATAAAAATAACTGGTACCTACTGCTTGTTATAACAGTTTTTGCTAGACAATTTTGAAAAATTAAAATAGAAATCCTTGTAGGTGGCTTTTTGTTGTTGACTATTTTTAAAGTCTAATTATTTTGCGGTTATTAGGTAGATAGTTATCTATCACTAATTTACAACAAGTTATCGACTTGTGCCAACTTGACATAATATTAATAAATTTATATGTTAGAAGTATTTTTTTTATTTTTAATGGTAAAAAATTGACGTAATATATTTGCTGGAGTTAATTAGTATGTAGATAACTGAATTTTGGTTTATCGATGCAAAATGTTATCCAAACAACCTAACACTAAAACTTTGTATTGACTCAAAGAAATGATCTTCTCATTTACGTAAAGAAAAAGATGAAGCGTTCGAATAAGTGCCAAAAGTCAAGTTAAAATATTATTTAAAATTCGATACTTTGCTAAATTTGACGTCTGCTGATTAATTGTAGCTGAAATGCTATTTACTCTAAAATAAAAAAGTTTCTATTTATTTATACTAAATTTCATAAAAAGATAAGAAGTATGCATGTACTCGATTAGAGAAAATGGGTACTTGATGTTTGTATAAAGTAAATAAAAGTATTATTGCTTGTAATAAATAATACGTAATGGTTGTTGTTGATAAACACATTTTAAATTTAGTTTTAGTCAGATTTAAAACATCAAACACATGTCAAAAAGCTTAAACAAAAACTGTGCATAGATGTTTAGCCATGAACTATTTTTGAATTCTATAAAATACTTAAATCATATAAATCAATCAAAGTCGTTATTAAAAGCGGTCAATGTAATTCAAAAGTTAATGTATATTGCTAAAATGTGCAAAATATAGGGTGCTGCTGTTTGAACAGTAAAAATTTTAGGAAGCTCATAGTATATCGCAAAGTTTTCTCTAATCATAACACGTCTTTCATCTAGTAAATAAATTACAGCTACGAACTGCATATCTATTTTATTTTACACTTGGTTTATATCCAAGCAGGTGCTGAGATCTTGACGTCATCAACGTCCGTTGACGAAACAGAAGCGTCTCTCATCATCGAAAATGCTGAAGAAATTGCGCAGACGTCAGAAAAAGACGCTTCATCTAAAGACGAGCCAACAAAAAACGGCGCGCATTTACAAACCAGTATGGAAACAAGTAATCGAGAAAACACAACTCTTACAGAACAAAACATGGAAAACGTTGCCGCCACCAAAATCCAAGCTAGTTTTAGAGGATATCAAGTTAGAAAACAACTTAAACCCAAGGTACCTACTTATTGTTTGTTATAATAATTTAAACGATAAAAGTTGTTGAGACAAATTTAAAAATTTTCCAAATCCGAAAAGTTTCAAGTATGTAACTAATTATCTACTAAGTGCAGTTTAATAATTTTTTTAAAATTCATTCTTAATTATTAACAAAGCGTAAATAATATTATTCAAATTTTGACATTCAAAAATTAATGAAGATGTGGTTATTAATGTTGGATGTAATCCAAACTATCTGTTGCAATAATTATTTTCAAGGTTAGGTGTTTTTGAAAATTTATTTACGTTTCACATTTTTCTTCATACTATATAAATTGTTAATAAATTCTTACATATCGACGTAGCAATAATGAAAATATTAAATATTTCTCAAGGAACCACAAGGTTAATTTCACTTTCTCGATGCTTTTATATTGAAAGTTAATTTTAAATGTCGATGAAAATGTGCCTGGTTATAAATAACCCAAATCCAAAGAAATTAAACAATTAAAAAAGCAAATTCTATTATAATACAAATCAACTTGATAGTAACTGCTTAATATGCTTGGTCAGGAAGACCGATGATATAGTAGCTTCCAATTTAACAACTCGCTTCCTTTTCATCAATCAGTTTTCGAAATTTAAATTTATGTTATGGTGGCAACGCATGTTACTTAGACAAAATTTGCTCAATCTAATTGAACTAATAAGTAAATTAGACTCTTTATTAGTGTGAGTGATTAAATTGTGCCCTCAAAAAGACTTCTGTAATATTGATATTGGAATTAATTGAGCGATGCCATACGCAGAGAACGTGAACAATAATTTCATTGTTAGCTTTGCAACGATTTATTTATTAATTTATTTAGCATCCACTTTAATATACAATGAAAATGGGTTACTTATTTATTTTTAACTAAGAAGCCTGTGTAGTTCTACTTATTTTTAATTTACTTTTCAACATGCATGTTATACCTACCGTAATTTTCAATTTGTTGTCATAAGTTTGTTATTTATGGTCGTTGGATTCCATTTTGAATCTTATACACAACTTTAAACTTCTTTATTGATTAAGCAAATGCAGATATTAGTAGTAAATATTGTGACAATTTTCTTGATCCAAAATTGTGCTTGTTCCTAGTTAGTTTACATTTCAATAAATAGCGTGCACGTCAAAATTTAAAAAACAGTTTAAGTTTTTGCATTCCAATTCTTGACATTCTGGCATTTGTGCAAAATTATAAACAAAATTGTTGAAATGGTAAAATTTTATTTTTGTAAAGCATAAAACGTTCATGTTATGTAAATAACTTTTCCTTTGCATTATTGTTACCAACTACCATGCTCAAAAATTCAGCGTATTATCCGACATTTTTATTGTTTAATTTGAATTGCACGCCATTGCAACATTGAAATTGTAGGGCACACGTTTCGAAACAAAAGCTTCAGTAAACAATGACTGTTAAGTTTTTAACTTTAGCGATAATATGAATAATTAAACCATTTAATATGTCAAGTTAATTTAAATTGAGAATTATTTTCTTTTACATATGGGTATCAAGAGGATCAATTGAATTATTTTCTGTTGGAGAAGATTCGTCTGTATACAAAGGATTCATTAGGGAGAAGTAATTCTCATCCATGAATTGGATGAAAATATTTTGATTTTTGTATGTTTGATCTTTGAGATGAATTCCCGGTTTCACAAACATTTAAACTGCGATTTCGGCTTAAATTTAGACTTAAATAGCATAGGCTTAAATAATATAATCGCAGTTTAAGTGTTTGTGAAACCGGGGATAAGTCAACCACTTGATTATGATACCCACACATCTTGATTCCCACATGTAAATGAAAATAATTCTCAATTTAAATTAACTTCTTGTTTTAATTGTTCGTAATCAGGATACATTGCAAAACTTTATTTACTTATTTAATTATTATTAATATAATAATTTATGATTTGAATATTAAGATATTACTTTTGTTCTTCATATTTAGATTCTGAAGATTGGCAAATCAATTGTGCAACTTATACTACTGCAACATAATGTAAGCTGTTATAGTTTTCCGTTAATTCATTTAAATCAAAACACGCAAAGCCCTATGATGACAGGTCATATTTTTAAAAAATAATTATTTTTACTTTTATTTATTTATTTTCCAACTGTCTACTGGAGAGTTAAGTAGCACTGATGAGCAGAATTGATCGTGATTATAATGCCCAGGGAACCCTTAAATTTGAACATTCATGAAAAGAATGAAGAAACGTGGAAATCTAGTTTGAACGAAATTAATTTATTCGAATAAAAGACCACCGGGAGAAAATTTTGTAAGAGAGATGATTTAAATTGAAACTGGAAAAAAATGATAACTGAAATGTAAAGGAATAGTGAAAAAGATTTAACATAAAAAGTAAATGAAAAACCAATGAAATATAAAAGTTATAAAATATAGTTAAAAAGAAGTTGAAAAACAAAAATTGAAATCGAAATTAGAAAAATGAAACAAAATAAATATAGAATCGAACATGAAAATTAAACAAAATTAAATCTAAAATGAAAACAATATTAAGAAAGAAAATTATGAAAATGAACAAGTTAACAATTGAAGAAATAGAAATTAATAAAATTAATTCGATAAAGAATTAAAGTAAGTAAATGAGAATCAAAATACAAAAGGAAACCTAAATGAAAAATGAAATGGAAATGAATACAATACTCGATTAAAATAACAAGAGTATGATAATTGAACTGAAAACAAGAATTAAATTAAGCAATTGAAAATTGAAGAAAATAACAAATACCAAATTAAAATTGATTAAAGTAAGAGACTGAAATTAGGATATGAAATGAAAAGTAACAGGGATAAAAAGGTTGAAATAAATTATAAAAGATGAAAATAAAAGCTTAAAGAAAATTAGGAAGAAAACATGTGAAACCGTTCAAAATCTAAAATTCGAAAAATGAAAGAATTAAGAATTAAAATATGAAAGAAAAAAATTACTGAAAAAGGAAAACAAAAGAATATTGAAAAGAGTAAAAGTAATAAGAAAAATTAAAAAGTAGAAGAATGAAATAGAATAACAAAAGATAAAAATTAGAAGTTATAGAAGATGAGAAAAAAAAGGAAAATTGGGGAAAATTGAAAATGAAAGTAACAAAAATTTGAATGGGGAAAAATTGATACTTTGATTAAAAAATACAATTATTAAAAAAAAATTGGATTAAGTTAAAATTAAGAATGATGAAACAGATAAATTGTAATAAAGAATAAAGACGAAAAGGAAATTAGAGAGGACAAAAGAAGAAAATGAAAATTAGTAAAATCAATTTGAAGGACTAATAAAAAAAAAATTAAAGATAGAATAATTGGAAAAAAGAATTTATAAAATACAGAATAATAATAGAAACAAATTGAAACAATCTAATTAGAGAATAAAAGCTAAATTGAGAAAATATTAAAACTTAGTCAAACAATAAAAATTGCTTAACAAAAAAATATACAAAAATTATGAGAATACATTAAAAGAAATAAATTTATTTGGAACTGTAAAAAATTTGAAAATTACAATTAATTTAAGAGGTAGGAAAATGAATAAAAAACATAAATAAATTCCAGGACAATCATTAAAAAGAACAAACAAAATTGAACAAAAGAAAAAATTAAATTAAGAACAAAAGGTTGAGACACCAATAAATTCTAATTCAAAATTAGGCAATTAACAAAGTATTACAAATTGATTTTCAGAAATTAAAATTTGAAAAGGAAAAGAAGAGAAAAACTTGAAAAAGAAAATTAGAATTTACAAAAAATAAAGCGTTAAAAACAGAAATTAAGAAGAAATTAATTATAAAAAATAAATGATTTAGAAAATGATTGAAAAAAAACTGGAATTAAAAAATTAAAGGCAATGAATTGAGAAGCAAATCAAAAAATTAGTTTAAAATTGCTAAAAAGAAAAACAATAACAAAAGAAGATATAAACTTATTAAAAACGAGAACAAGTGACAAAGAATTTTAAAGCATTAAATTATTAAACGCTCGAACGAAATTAAAAAACAACAAAAGATTCAAAAACATTGAAATTTAATTAAAAGAATTTTAATGAAAGTATCAGTATTAAAACCAAAACCTAAGAAAAAATTGAACAAACTTAAAGAATAAGAAAATGATTCAAAACAATGAGAATGAAAAATTCAAAAAATACGGGAATTTAGAAAAATTTAAGATAAATCTGAAAAACAATTAGATTGAAAAACCAACAAGAAACAAAGTGCAATTTGAAAAACAAATTACAAAAATGAAAAAATAGAAAATTTAAAACAAGAATTAAAACTTAGAAACGAAGTAAAAACTAAAAAAAATAAAAAGAAAAGAAATAAAAAAATTAAAAGGGAATTAAAGATTTGAAGAGAGAATTTAAAAAATGTAAAAGAATTAAAGTGAAAGAAACAAGAAAGTTATTGAAAAATTTGAAGTAAACGAAAAGGAAATTAGAGGAAATTAAAAATTGAATAAAAATTGTCGGCAAATAAAACTAATTCAAAATCAGGCCCGAAGTTAAGGGCAATGAAGTTCAAGAAAAATATAACTTAAAAATTTCATAAAAAATTATGAATTGTTTGAAGAACAAAATTAAAACAAAGGTTAATTAGAATTAAATCGTAAAAAAGTTAGATAAACTAAATTAAAAATTGATTAACAAAAATTTAAAGCAAATTAGTGCAATTTGAAGAAAAAAAAAAAAATAATTGTATTCAAAGAATGGATATTTAAAAAAAAAGTAAAAAAAATAATTAAATGACAAAATTTAGTAAAAATTAATGTATTGAATAATAAAATATAGAAATTAGAATAAAATTAAGTAAGCAAATTTGAAGGATAGATTACAAAAATTTCAAAAATAGTTAAAAATAAGGACAAAAATTAGGTTTGAACAGACAAATGAAAGAAAATTTAGAGTGAAAAAGAATTTGAAATGAACAAATTTAAATATTCAGATAAAAAAATTTAAAATACTAAAAATTAAAAAAATTAAACTTACATTCAAAATTAAAAATAAAAAAAAAAATTTAAATATTAAATGCAAAATTAGAAGGTAACAAATTTAATAAAATTTGGAAAAGTTAAAATAGAAATAATTGGATTAAGAAATTAATAAGTAAGGGTAATTAATAAAAACAAAAATTAAAACATCGGCATTATCTTGTAGATTTGATAATTAAATCGCAATAAATATGAAACAAATGAAAACGCTTTCAATTTAAAATAGAAAATAATAATTGAACAAAAATAACGAATTTATAACAGATTAAATAAGAAAAGTTTGAACACCGATTAAACAAATTAGATATTAAATAACAATATGATTGAAAAAAACAAATTTTAAAATTAGAAATAAGAAAATTGAATTCAATCAAGAAATGGACAGAATTAAAATTAAAAAATGTAAAAAAAATTTATTTTAAAAATGAAAAAAATTTTTAAAAAAGAAAAGAAACGGAAAATAATAAGATGCATAAAAGGGAAAATAAAGGAAATTACAAAAATTAATAATCAAAGTAAAACGGGATTAATGTAACCGCAAGAACAAAAATTTTAAGGAATTAAAATAAGTTATCCCAAAGATAACTAAAAAACAAAAGAAAATATAAAATTTTTCAATTAAAATTAAAAATCGGTAACTAATCTAAAAAGTTTGGAATAAGGAAAACTTGATTAAAATACATTCCGAAATTAAATGTTTAAAGTTTGGTGACTTACACACATAATTTTAATGTTTATTAAAATTTAAAATTTTTAAAAAACAAATTTGTTTAATTCATAAAGTTTATTAAAAAAATTGAATATCAAAATTACGAAACATAAAAAAAATAAGAAAAAATTTATTTTGATGGGGAAAGTTAAAACCAGGATAATCTAAAAAACCCTTAGAAGTGGATTGAACAAGGTATATAAACATTAAATTTGAACAAATATTTCAAGTTAAGTAACAGAAATATTAAAAATTCTAAGACCAAAAAGGATTATAAAAAAAGAAATTGGTTTACAATTAAAAGCACCACATTTGTTAATAAAAAAGGATAAAAGTGAAATTAATTTGAAATAATAGTTTGAAATGATAAAACACTGATTGATGGAATAGATAAAATCCCTTAAAAATTATAAATTTAAAATAATTTCAAAATTAAATACTAAATTATTTTAAAATTAGATGAAGAAATTTAAAAAAAATGTGCAAATTAAATAAAATAAAAAAGAATTTCTTGAATGATTAAAATAAGAAAAAGTTAAACATAAAAAGCTTATAATTTAAAATTTTAAAAATTTTAAAAAAAAAATTTCCAAAAGTATTAATTTATAGATATTTTTAAATTATATTTAAACAATATAAAATTTTGAGAAAAAATTTATAATTGACGAAAAAGTGATTTATTAATGTAAAAATTTATTAAACAAAATAATATTAAACAATTAGGTTTGAAAACTGATAACGGAAACAAATATTAAAAATAAAACAATAATCAATATTTGAACATGAGAACAATTATTTTAAAGTAAGTTGACTGAAATAATAAATTTCACTTAAGAATGAGGTGTGAAAAAAAATAAGGAAAAATTTTAATCATTAAATAATGAAGAACAATTAGGAAATTGACAGAGAATTTTGTGTGCTTTCAATTGTAATTTAAAAATCACCATTGATTCAATTTAAAACCAAATTTGTAAATTTTATGCATAATTTAATTTAGGGGGACAGTCATAATGGTCTAATTTATGAAACTTTATTTTAAAACCAATAAATAATAAATTTTTTAAAAATATTTAATAGTTTTTAAAATTTTAAATATTTTTATTCAATAAAATTTAATTTGTTTATTGTATAAAAGAAATTTAAAAATTATTTCAATTTAAAAAATTTTCTAACAATAAATTATCGAACATTAATGTTAAAATTTTAGTTTATTAATAAATATAATTAAATAAATAAAAACTTAAATTTAAAAGACTCCAATCTTTAAATTTTTTGGAATTACAGAGGAATCATGTAATTAAAATTTAAATAAAAATAATTTAGAAAATAAAGTTTAGAAATAATTTAAGATTAAAAAATAAATGAAAATAATATATTACTAATAATGTAAATGTATTAATTTACTAATTTAAAAATATTTGAAATTTAAAAGATATAAATTTTAAATAATTTATTAAATTCTTTGAACTTGATTTAAATTATGCTTTATTCAAATCATTAAAATTGTATTTAAACTTTTGATTTAAAAATAAAAATTTTTCATTTAAATTAAATATTTGTAAATAATTTGCAAAATTACAACACAGTTGGTAAATTTTGAAAAAATTTATTTAAATTAACAAAATATACTTTAATCAAAATTTTAAATTTAACAAACTTTATTTAAAAATTAAAAAATATAAAATAATTTATTGAAAATATTTAAATTTAAATATCAATATTTTAATTAAAATAAGAATCTACTACACGGCACCCCTTTTAATTCGTTTGGAATGAAAAGAAACTTATTTAAAATAAATAGTCATTAATGACAAATTTGTGGAAAATTAATTTAAATTTATAAAAATATTAATTGTTAAATAATAAATTTAAAAATTTATTAAAAAAGAATTATAAAAGTTATAATTATTAATTGCGCCAATACGATGTTCCAAAATTTTAATTCAAAAATTAAATTAAATTAAAAATAATTAAAAGAATTTTAAGGAAGAAAATTAGTTTCAATGAAAAAGCATTAATCTAATTTAATTAATGAAACCAATTTAAAATTTGTAAAATCGAAAAACTCAATGTAAATTACTTATATTTTCCGCGTAATACTTGCCGGGTAAAAATGGAAATTTACCCGATGTAATCATAGTGGAAATTAAATTTGTCAATATCATTCAAGATGAATTGGTAACCGATTGGTATTAATTTAAAAAGGCACCCGGTTTCCAATACCGTTGAAATTCCAATAGATAATAATTTACCGTAGATTACTTTATATAGTTGGCATAAATTTATGATTGAATTTAAAGAATGGTACATTTAAAACAAACTAGAAACTCAATTTAAAAAGGTTTTTAAAATGTTTTATTACTTAATATTTAATTTTATTTTTTAATTAAATTTTTTTTCATTTAAAATTAAGGTATAATTGAAAAATTTTATTATTTTTATTAAAAATTGAGAAAAATTTTTTGTTGGATTTTATTTTGTTATTTTTTATTTTTAATGAAATTTTTTTTCAATTTAATTTTTTTTGAAAATTATTTAAATTACAACGAATTGATAATAAAATTAATTATGAAATTTCTTAATTAATTTCTAATTTGGAAATCTTGAAAAGCCTTCAGGGTCAATTAAAATATTTTTACTTATTAAAATTTTAATTGATTTAATTTTAATTGATTAATTTAGTAAAAAATTGAATTTTGTATTAATATTCCCTTTCAGGTATAAATTTCTGCAATATTTAATTAGGTTAATAAATTAAAATTTCAAATTTAGCAAAACCCAAGTTGAAGAAAAGGAAAAGTAAATTTAAACAAAAAATAAAAAAAAGGGAATTTTTTTTTTTTTAAAATTTTTTTTTAAAAATTCAAAAAAAAAATTAAAAAATTTTGAAAATTTATGAAAAAATTTTTTTTTGGGGGGAATTTAATAAAATTTAAAAAAAATTTAAAATTTTAAAAGGGTTTTTAAAATAAAATTTTTTAAAATTTCCTTTTTAAAATTTTTTTTTTATAAAATTTCTAAATTTTTATTTAAATTTATTTTTAATATTTTTAAATTTTAAATTTTTAATTTTAATTTTTTTTAAAAATAAATTTTTAAAAATTTTAAAAAATTTTTAACCTTTTAAAATTTCGAAATTTTTAAATTTGTTTTCATTTTTAAATAATTTTAAATTTAAAAATTTTTTACAAATTTTTTAAATTAAAAATTTTTTTAAAAAAAATAGGGAAACCCCTTTTTTTTTTTTTTTTTTGATAAAAAAAAACAAAAATTTTTTAAACTTTTTTAAATAAAAAAAAACCCAAAAATTGGAATCAAAAGGGTTTAAAAAATTTTAAAAATTGTTTTCAAAATTTTTTAACAAAATTTATTTTTTTTAAATTTTTTATTTTTTAAAAAAATTTAAACACAAAAAATTTTTTTTTTTGGGCCAAATATTTTTTTAAAAATTAAAATTTTTTTAAAATTCCTAACCCCAAAAAAATTTTTTTTTTTTAAAAATTTGGTTTACAAAATATTTTTAAAAAATTCCTGAAAAATTTTTTTTAAAATTAAAACAAAATTTTTTTTAAAAAAATAATTTTTTTTAAAAATTTAAAAAATAATTTTAAAACCTTTTAAATGAAAATTTTGGGGTTTAAAAAAACCCAAATAAAGTTTTAAATGAAAAAAAAGTAAAAATTTCAAAAAAACAAAAACTTCAATTGAATAAAAATTTTTTTTGAAGTTTTTTAAAAATTTAATTTTTAAAAAAATTTTAAAAAAAAAACCCTTTTAAAAATTTTGGGACAAAAAATTTTTTTAATTTAAAATTTTTAAATTTTTTTGTTTAACTGGGTTTAAATAAATTTTCCCCAATTTAAAAAAATTTTAAAAAAAGAAAATTTAAAAAATTTTTAAAAAAAAATAAATTCAAATTCATTTTTTAAAATTTTTTTAAAATTTTTTTGGGAAAAAAAAATTTTTAAATTTTAAAACTTAAATTTTTATTTTTTTAAATTTTTTTCGGGTTCTTAACGAAAAAAAATTTTTTTTTAAAATTAAAAATTTTTTGGTTTTATTTTTAAACCTTTTTTTTCTTTAAAAAAAAAAAATTAAATTTTTTAAAAAAAGGGGAATTATTTTAAAAGGGAAAAAAAATTATTTCCAAAAAATTTGAAATTGTTTTTGGGAAAAATTTTAATTTTAAAAAAATTTTTGTTTTGATTAAAATTTAAATTTAAAAAATTTAAAAGGAAAACAGTTTTTTAAATTTTTTTAAAATCCAAAAAAACTTTTTTGGGTTTTAAATAAATTTTTAAAAATTTGTTAATTTAAACCCAAAAATTTAAAAATTTTTTTTTTATTTTCTTTTAAATTAAAAAATTTTTTTAAAAATTTAAAATTTTTAAATTTTAAAAAATTTTTGGGAAAAATTTTTAAAGATTTAAATTTAAAAATTTTTTTTTAAAATTTTAAAATTATAACCCAAATTTTAGTAAAATTAAATTTTTTCCTTTAATTTTAAGGGGTTTTAAAATTTTAAAATTTTAAATTTTTTTTCTCTTTTATTTAAAATTTTTTTTTCATTAAATTTTAAAAGTTTAATTACCCAATAAATTTTTTTTTAAAAAAAAAAATTTTAAATTTGACAAAATTTTAAAAAAAAAATTTTAAAATTAAAAATTAAAGAAACTTTTCTTTGGATTCTTTTAAAAAAAATAAAAAAAAAAATTTTAAAAAAAAATATTTTAAAAATTTCAAAAAAATTTTTTAAAAATTTTAAATTAAAAATTAAAATTTTTTTGGGTTTTATTTTTTAAAAATTTTATTTTTTTAAAAATATTTAAAATTTTTTTTTGGAAAATTTTTTTTTTTAAAAAATTTTAATTTTTAACTTTTAATAAAATTTGTAAGTTTTAAAAAAATTTTTTAAAAATTTTAAAAAAATTTTTCCCTTTTTTTGGTTTTTTAAAAATTTTTTGGGAAAATTTTGACTATAAATATTTAAAAATTATAAATTTTAAAAATTATTTTTAAATTAAAAAATTTTTTAAATTAATTTTTTTTTGGGTTTAAAAATTTTTTAAAATTTTAGGTTTTTAAAAAATTTTTTTTTTTAAAAAAATTTTAAACTTTAAATCAAAAAAATTTTAAAAATGGGAAAACCCAAATTTTATTTAAAATTTGGGGTTTATTAATAAAGGTGAAAATTCCAAAAAATTTCAATTTTTTCGTACCCGTGCTTGCTGTATTATCGGTCCTTACTGTACTACGTAAAACTTTCAAAAAGTTTCAAGAGTATACAACTTAAAATACAACATTTCACCAAAATGTAAATTTGCAATATTTATTCTACAAATAAGGAGTAGGTAAGATTTAAAAGATTATATTTACAAATTTATCATTTTAACTGCAGACTTGAAATTTTTTTGAATTTAACTAAAAGTTTACGTAAGCCCCTACCACACACCACTGAATATAACCACTATTTTTGATTTCATTTTTATTTTTATTTTTTATATTAAATAGTTTAATTTTTCCTCTTTTATTACAATTATTATGTTTTGACTTATCAAGTCTCCTCAGTTAAGCTTGCCCCTATATAATTGAATAAGAATTAAAATCCACTACTTTTTACTAAACTTGCACTTGTAAAAAAATTTTAAAACATAATTTTACAAGTTAATAAATTATTTATAAATATGTTAGAACCAATGAAAATCATACAAAGCCGTCCCTGATCACTGGTCACAAATAATAGAAATCGTACGTAAGTCGGTCCTGATCAACATCAGGACTAGTAATTAATTATCAACTGTAAAACCTACTTTATCTAGTTTTACCAAGTTGGTAAAACTTAGGAAGAAAGGTATATAAACAGAAGAAATAAAAAAAGGGAAAGAGACAAGAGAGAACAGAGAAGAAGAAGAAAGACGTGAGGAAGAATTGCCAGTAATATTATTTAATTTTTGTTGAAAATAAAAGACGATTCTAACATCAGAAGTGGGATTATAACCGACGTTTAACCACAACAGATAAGTAAAAAAATAATTTTTTTTTATTAAACCTCTTTTTAGGATTTAAACCTGACAGATAATAATATCTAGCCTTCAAAATGACCGAGGGAATATATGAGAATAATTTACAACAATTATTCCAAGGGCTTCTGGGGAAAATAGGGGAATTGTCAAGACCTCAACCAGCCGAAACCAGGGATTCCTCCCGAGAAAAAATAGAATTCAGGTTATCGACATTCCATCCGGATCAAAATGACTATTCTATGGAGGAATGGTTGGAAGACGTGAACGCAATTCGTACAAGCCTAAATATTAACGACCAGATTATGATCCTAAAAACCAGTGAAGCTCTCCGAGGAACAGCAAGAACGTTCTACGATGGATGGAGACCGACTATTAGAAATTGGGTTAATTTTGAAAACGACCTATTAATTGCATTTCCAGATGACACTACATGGGACATGAAATTGATACAAGCCGCCAACATGAAAAGCCACGAATTTAGCAATTTGAACGAATATGCACTAAAAAAGATACGCAGTCTATACCGATACGAACCAAGCTTGGCATGGGAGAAAATTCTGTCCTCTGTAATTGGTGGAATAACTCCCAAAAACTTACGAGAACATTTACGATTCCAACACCCAAAACCCAGGCAGAACTCATGTTACTACTTAAGCAATTCAAAACGGAACATGAAAACGAAACAAAAACAGATAGGCCACCTGCAAAGCGCTCTACACAACAATACAATAATTATGAAAGACCAGGTAAACGTACAAAATTGGGAACAACAGGCTCATTTTTTGGAAAATGTTTCACCTGCAACGAAATCGGGCATAAAGCACACGAATGTACTACAAAATCAAGCTTCACCAATCAAACCTCGCAATCACAATCCACACCAACATGTGAGCACTGTAAAAAGAAAGGACATACCGAATCACAATGCTGGCACAAAATAGGAAAAGTAAAAATAAACTGAACAACAACCAGAAAATGTTATTGAATTATGCCGTTTGCCGTTATACCGACAGAAAATGAAAACCATTCGTTTAGAAATCTCATCGACTCAGGAGCTGATTGGTCAGTGATTCATCACAAAGTAGTGAAGTCAGTAAACGGCACGATAACACCATCAATAGAAGCAATCTCAGTAGTTGGTAACGAAACTATACGTATCATTGGACAATGTCGATTATTTGTAACCCTTCAAGAAATAACACTCGAAGTTGATTTCTTAATTGTGCCCGACCATTCGATACCTGGAATCGATGCCTTAATCGGTGGGAAATCATTTCTCCCCCAATTAGAAGTTGTAAAAAGGGAATATGGTCTCGAGTTGCGACTCCCTTTGACCGCACCAGTTACATGCCGCACTGCGAAAGTACAAAATGAAATGTCAGGATTGGACGAGCAAATGAAAAATATGGTCATGAAACTCCTGGCCGATTCCCAGAAGCACACCCCAAAGACTGTAACCACTGACGGTTAGCCTACGCAGAACGAATCCAAGTAAAATCAATAATTCAAGACTTACTGAATGAAGGAATAATTAGAGAAAGCTTATCTCCATACGCCAGCCCAATAGTATTAGTAAAAAAGAAAAACGGGTCCCTTCGACTATGTATTGACTACAGAGAAATTAACAAGAAAACCATTCGAGATCGGTACCCTTTACCCAACCTGCGCGACCAACTAGACGCTTTGAGCAACGCAACCTATTTCACCACTCTAGACATGAAGGCAGGAATACTCATCTAGTAGAAGTACGAGACGATGACAGGAGTACGATCAAATTCTGAAGAAGGAGCTGGCGAACTCCAAGAGCAGAGAACGAGAGCTGATAGATTTGGTTCGAGAGATGAAAGAGGCTATGGAAGGACAGTAACAGTAGGAGCAACACCCAATGCAGAGGAGATATCAGGGAAATCGGAAAGTCAATCCTGTTCTTTTTCTTGAAGACTTTGAGTTATTTTGGGAAGTAGAGAAATTGATAAAGTAATGATAAGCTGCGTACCGTGATTAGTTGTTTGCAAGAGGGGGCGGAAATTTGGGCTAAACTAAAGCGAAAGAATTGGTGGGCGGTATGAGGATTTTAAAACGGAACTTTTTGGCCGGGGAAGAAACTTAGTATGTCAGAATATTTTATGAAACAGTTACGCGAGTTACAAACTATCAATATGCTACAGAGTGAGACTATTATGTTAAACAGGGTCATGCAATTGTTTCCCAAGTATGTTAGGTCATTATGGGCTATGACGAGAGAAAAAACTGTCGACGTTGCGTTAGAACTTTTAACAAGAGAAGATGAGAATGAGGATGATGATAGTATTGTTGAGCCAGAGAGATTTGCACCGTATAATCGACACCATCATTATCGGAATAAGAGGGGGTCTTTAGCAATTAGGGAAAATGGGGGAAGTAGTTTAATAGAAGAGCATCAGTCGGGAAGCAAGTCCAGGGCGAATTAAGAATAGTACGTTGTTAAGGAGGCACTACATGTTGTCCGGGGAATAGTACTTATTTTTTGGGAGAATTTTTAAATGGTATTTTGAGGAATGGTCACCAAGAGTAAATTGAGAATGAGGTACAATCGAGGTAGGTTAGAGTTAGTTTTGAAATATTTTTAGAGTTGATACCAAATAGGTAGAATCTGCACATGAACAGCTGAGACTGTGGCTGGGGAGTCCCCATGCCAGTGAGGTAGTTCCTGTTCAAACAATGACGGTCGGGGAGTCCCCGTACCAGTGAGGTAGTCTCTGCGCAATGACGGTCGGGGAGTCCCCGTACCAGCGAGGTAGTCCCTACGCAAACGATGAGAGCCGGGGAGTCCCCGTACCAGCGAGGTAGTCCCTACGCAAACGACGAGAGCCGGGGAGTCCCCGTACCAGCGAGGTAGTCCCTACGCAAACGATGAGAGCCGGGGAGTCCCCGTGCCAGCTAGGTTAATTAGTTTTGACAAAAATAGCTGCACATGAACAGCTGAGACTGTGGCTGGGGAGTCCCCATGCCGGTGAGGTAGTTCCTGTTCAAACAATGACGGTCGGGGAGTCCCCGTACCAGCGAGGTAGTCCCTACGCAAATGATGATAGCCGGGGAGTCCCCGTGCCAGCTAGGTTAATTAGTTTTGTTGTAGATTTTCTTGACAAGTTTTAGTTACGAGGACGTAACAATCGCAGGATGGCCGTGTTAGAACCAATGAAAATCATACAAAGCCGTCCCTGATCACTGGTCACAAATAATAGAAATCGTACGTAAGTCGGTCCTGATCAACATCAGGACTAGTAATTAATTATCAACTGTAAAACCTACTTTATCTAGTTTTACCAAGTTGGTAAAACTTAGGAAGAAAGGTATATAAACAGAAGAAATAAAAAAGGGAAATAGACAAGAAAGAACAAAGAAGAAAAAGAAAGAAGTGAGGAAGAATTGCCAGTAATATTATTTAATTTTTGTTGAAAATAAAAGACGATTCTAACAAATATTTTTTAAGGTTATTTAGGGGGGGGGGGGTTGAGTTCTAGAGACCCCAGGGTGCAAAAGTTGTTTTGAGTTTAATTTATACCGCTCACTAAGCTAATTATTTTATTATTAAATTTTGTAATAACTACTACCAACTGCCAGGAATAATAAAACTTGAGAAAGTTTAATAAAAAACTAATAAATAATTTTGCGCTCTTCAAAAACAATTTTGTGTAAAATAAAAATTATTTTGTAATAATATTTTATTTTATTTTTGTTGCAAATAGATACTATTAATTTAAGTACTGTAAAATATAATAAATAGGAGATAATATGCGGAACACAAATTGAATCAGATGCATTATTGTTTACATTGTTATTTTGTCGCTTTCATCAGTCATATTTTAGTGTAGCCCGTGATAAGAAGCTGTCTGACCTAATCAGGTCAAGTAGATAAAATTAGATTTACACCACGTGGATTAAACGAAATTAATGGGATTTGAATATCAAAGGAACCCTTATTTAATACGAATAGGATTTCAATAGATTCCAACGTATTTGAGAGATTATGTTTTCATAAATCTAGAATTACTCACATATTACACTGTAGAATTAAATAAAAATATTAATTAATATTAAAAAAATATTGAAATTATATATATTATTAACCTTTGAAATTAATATTCGATTCAAATTTTTTTAAATTATTATTAAACGTCTGATGACAGCAGTAACCATTGCTGAAAGCTCACAAATAATGTTTTGTTTTATTGTTCATTTAACCTTATAATTTAAAAAAATTTGAATCAAATATTAAAAAAATATTTGATGGCACCAAGAACTCATTGGTGAAAGCTCATAAAAAACAAATTGGTTTAACCTGTTAATTTTTAAAATTTTAATTTAATAATAATTTCAAAATTTTAGATTTAATTGTCTGTTATATTTTTTTTTAAATAATCAAATTTTAGAAATGAAAAAAAGTTAAGAGTATATCTTAATGAATTTTTATAAATAGATTAGTTTCTTGTCAAGGACTTAAAATGGCGCATTTTATTATTTCAGCTTCAGTGTTGTTTGAGGAATGGCATACCGTCATACAGGGAGTATTGAGAACAACGCTGTATGGCAATATTATGGCCACAGCTATTGAGACGAAAATTGACTATTTTCTTTTTTAATAGCAGCACCAAATTTAAATTTGGAAAAATTAAAAAAATTAAGAAAAATGTTAGAAATTTTAGAAATGCAAAAAGACAAACATAGTCGACCTAGTCTTTTTCAATAGTCGGCCTGAATTATAAATTGAAAAATCTTTTTTTTATTCTTTCAAACTACGTTTATCGCAATATTAAATAAGAAAGTACTTTATTAGGCCATTATCTTATAACACTTTCATTCTGTATTAATAGGTTTTAATAAACTTATCCCTACCAACACAAATTTTTATTTTTTTCTTAAATCCCCTTCTTCCGATGATTGATAACCAGAGGAAACCTCCCAAGAAAATTTTAAGTTTTTATTGTATTTAATAAATTTTTACTATTATTATATAATATATAGATAATTTATATAGATATAGATAATAATATATTATATATATTATTATATTATATTAATTAAATTAAAGAAAGATAGTTATTATTAAAAAATACTGAAACATTTAACATATTTCATGGTAGAATAACCAAATGGTATTTTTTGGTAATGAAAAATATCACACACATCAGAAAAAAAATTTTTTAAACGGTAGTTTGTCCAAGGGTACAATAGGGGCAGTATTTGTGTGTTACGATTTCTTATTAATTATTTCATGGGTTGTTTATTATTTTAGTACTTTTTTATTTCTCATTTCAATCAATAGAAAGCACAATAATTGTAGATGGTATAATTATCCAGTCAACTAATTCAATTCTCTAAACATAGCAGTTAGATATTGTTCCTGGTACAATTGCAACAATTTGAATACATTGTTGTAGAATTGCTACAAATGGAGTTGTCGATAAAATTACCAATTAATTGGAGCTACGGTTTAGTTTATCATAATTAAAAATTATAAAAATATATTATTTTGAATTTGAGGAAATACTGCTTTTTTCGTAACAAATTGTTTTTATTATTAGAACCACGTCCTTTTAAAAATTGTCAGTGTCCCTTTTTGCCAGTTTTGTTTGCAGGATACCTATAATTTTTGTATAAGAATTTCGGCCCCAAAAGAGGCTCTGCGTTCAGTAATACACGAAGAGTTACGAGTTGATAATAAAAGAAAAAACTCGACATCTCTATTCGAGGAAAAATAAATTTAAAAAAACAAAATAAATTTAAATAGGTATTTTTTTTATTTTGTATAGTATTTCATCGTTTTATAAATATATCAACTTTTCTCAATTTGAGATCTGTTACGTTTTTTTCGTTTTTTCATATTTTCATAAGCAAATAAATATTTACAATTCAACAAGGAAACAATTAAAATTTTGCTAATTTAATACAATAGTAAAATCATCACAAAAGCTCGCAAAAGCGTGCATTTCATTCAAAATAAATATAATATGCAATTCTATTACGTAACTAAATTACGACAATTATTTAATACTGATGCGGAAAGTATTTATAATTGAGATCATTGCTTTAACTTGTACAATAGATCATGGATAGCATTCAAATGTACGAGTGGAACAGCCATAACATCGTTCATCGGCTTTGCACATCATTCCATCGCCGCAATGTCCTAATATACCAAGAGGTCCTCCACATCTTTCTCCTGGACCCTATAACAAGACACAATCATTAAAACACCTTTATTTCATATTTGGAGTAATCTCCTACAAATAAATATTATTAATATCTAAATTTATTACATTTGTTATGTCGATATTGATAGCATTAGTAAATAAAAAGCATTACATTTTAGTAGACAATTAATTGATATGAATGTAACAATTAAAAATTTAACAACAATATAACATATCTACATTAAAGATGTTGTGGTACAATGAACTTTCGCAAAAAAATAAAATTTGTGTAAATAAAGTTTTATTTTTAATTTTATTATCGTATTGCACATTTTACTTCAACTATGGGTTGTCTAGAAAAACTCGTTTTTCATTAGGCGTAAAATTTTTATAATAAAAACAAAATAAATAGCAGTTAAAATAGTTTGAATAAAGCAAAATTCTACAAAATCAAATAAAAAGTTTTAAACTTTGTGTTTGATAAAAAATATGGAAGTAAAAAATAAAAACTTAATTGCACTTAATTTTAACTTTGCGTGAAGTGCGTGCAAGCTAATACTCTCCACCGTTTGATGTTTAACATCAAAAATGTTTGATGTTTAAAATACTTTTTTGCAATTGTCTTTTTTGCGTTTCGAGTACTTTGACGACAATATTTTGACAACTTTCTTCCTCAAGATACATATTTAGGTATTTTAGCCCCCAAGTTACAGGGTGGTCTTGGGTACAAATTTTTAAGCACCGTTTATTACTGTTTATAAATTAAAATTTCTTACCTTTGCACATACTCTTCTATTACAATAATCTCTAGTTTCTCCTAAAGTGCAAATTTCATCTGGTTCCTTTTCACAATCTTCATCTTGAGTGCATGGAACACATACCATTCTGGCATAAATCCTATAACAAAAAAAATTGATTAAAAGGTTATTTGGGACAATTTTGAAGAAAATTGTAGAAATTGATAATTTTTCAATTGCATACAATAACAATAATTATATTTACAGTTAGTGATAATACCGAATGTTGGCAGATAGAAGCAGTGTTCCTCCAAAGTTCAAAGTTAGAACCTTTGTAAGAATTTGTTGATATTTTCGACGAATTTGAGACACTTTATCAAATTGTATGATGTTAAATTAAGTAAATTATCTAACATACAGAAGAGTAAGTCCAACTTAAAAAAATAAATTAGTAAATAAAAAGTACACAGTCGTCGATAAAGCAACTAATAAATAATTAGATAGGTGCCAGTAAAAATGATGATTAAAAATCTAAAAAAAAGTGTATGTATAATTTTGTAATCTAATTACATTTTGTAAATATCGGAATCAAGAACAAACATTATTATTATGTAATTTTTATTTACCGCTGTCGAACTTGTGTCTTATGCTTTTAAAACGTAAGTGTCACTTTGATTTGTTAATAACGGCATTAAAAAATTTAAGTTGCTTGCTACTAATACTTACATATTCAAAAATGATAAAATAACAAAGGTAAAAATTAAGGGTAGGAGTAATGGTGAAGACCGCATCTCTTTGAAGGCGGTCGCACTGGGGTAGATACAACTGTACGTGTACGAACCTGTAAAAAGTATGTCAATAGTTAGCGAAATTATTACATAATACATTTTATTTATATTGCAAAATTGCAAAAGAAAGAATTGAAATGATACTCTTATTAAAAATTTAATTAACATCAATTAATTATTGTTTAACTTCCCGAACAATTAAAATAAGCAAAACTTTAACTTGTTTACATTAAAATTGGCTTAATGAGCAATAAATCGTTATATTTTCTAGTTTTACTTTATAAACAGTTAGCAAAGGCATATAGCATGTGTGTTGATTATTTGCCATTGGAATTTGGAACATAAACATAAAATTTCCTTGTCAAAAAGTTTTTCCGTGTATGGGTTTTTTAATTTTTAAAATATTCAATCAAAAATACCTGTTGTGTTTTTTCGCCAGGATAACTCCAATAGGCTTGTCTTCTATTCAATAGACTTAAAATTCCTACACAGGCACAAGCACAATAAATTTTTAAGCACATCTATACCGCAATAAGAAGCTTTAACAAAAAATCTTGAACACTTCAAACCGTAACTTGATCGAAACTTAAAAACGAGCAAATAATAATTCAAAAAAATTAATTTTGTATGGTCGCACAATGTTACTTTATATTTAAACTGTAATTGAAAGAGTAAGAAGCTTGCCCAAGTCAAACGCTACCCAAAGACTAATAATCCTTCTGGCTAGCTATCCACCACTTACTTAGCTATTATCAAACTCTACTATCAAATGTGAGCGCATGTTAACGTTTCATATTATGAACTTTTAATTTTACCATGTATTTACTATAAAAATTTAAAAGTCAAATAAACAAAAACTTTGCAATCGAAATCTGAAATTTGAACCATCGATATGTAATTTATATTTTAATAAAAAGTAAATAATAAAAATACTACACCATTAAGTACAAATATTAAAAATTTTAATGCTAGATCAAGCAAATAAAAATTATAATAATTAGAAAATACATTTTTTAAGTATTTAGTTTGGAAATATGTGATGTTTATTCAAATAGTGTATTTTTTATTTTGCAAAAAAAAATAATTTTATTTTCGACACTTTGATCGAAAAAAAGTGTTCCTTGGTCACATTTATACTTCTCAACGACCGATAAGAAAAACATTTTTAATAGGTGAAAAAGAAATAGGTTACCATACTTCTCTTTAATAAAAGTGAACGAATCGTCAAGCGCTTAGAGCAATAGCCTTTCAGGCCAAGATTCTTCGGTTCGACTCTCTCGCAGCATTTTTTCGCTAAATGTCTGCCTGCTGGTCACAGGTATCATTATAAATGGCCAAAGTACTTACTTTCCCTCTAGAAGTTAGGTTAGACCTTATAAAACTGTCTTAGACATGGATAGAGATTGATCGACGTTAGATTGATGATGTTTTATATTTCCAAAATGAAATTATTAAAATATACAACCTGATTGCTATGAGACATAATTTTTTAATTTTAGTGCCATGTGTAAAAATTGTTTGATATAAAATACGTAGATTACACAGCTCTACAAAAAAAATTTTTTTGTTGCCCTGGATATTTTAGCAAATTTTGATATTTTTACGTACCCAGATTATAAATTTATTCATGTAAGTATTGAATGTGCTACTGTTTTTATGATTATTGTATATCTTATATTTTGATCAATTATCGGCTTGTTAGTAATAAAATTTATTTTTTTAATCATGATTAGGGTTCTGCGCAGTTTTCTCGCGCATACAAACATCACGTGCTCCCCACTCTCAGGCCCTTTACCTCGCAGAACAGCTGAGATGGCTGAGATTTCAGTTATTGGAAAATATTGAAGTACTTACACGTGAATATGTATGTATAAGTAGTCATGTGTTAATACATTGTTTCATTTACTAAATGTTCATTCTAATATGAGTTCGTCACGAAGAAAGTGTAAATATAGTAGTGATTTATTTTGTTATATTTGTGGTGTTTATATAACAAAAAAACAAAAGAGAAATATCACAGATTTTGTTAAGGAGACTTATGCTGAATATTTCGGTTTTAAAATGGATAAACTAGATAAAACATGGGTTCCTCATAAAGTTTGTAAGTCTTGTGTTGAGTCTTTACGGATGTGGAAAAAAGGACAACGTGCTGGATTAGATTTTGGTATTCCTATGATCTGGATGGAGCCTACGAATCATTTTGATGATTGTTACTTTTGTGTAGTAGATGCGAAAGGTTTTAATCGAAATCAAACGTGGAGATATCCAAACTTACAGTCCACAAAATGTCCTGTTTTACACAATGAAAATCTCCCTCGACCTATTTACGTTTCAAAAGTAATTCGCATGCCCTCAGAAACAATGATGTTACCAAATTCACAACAATCGGTACAGTCTACTAGTGGAAGTGAATGGGAGGGTGAAACATCTACGCCAAAATTATTTTCTCAAAATGAACTCAGTGATTTAATACGTGATCTCAATTTATCGAAAAAAGGATCAGAACTATTAGCCTCAAGATTAAAAGAAAAAAATTTATTAGCACCAACGGTAATAATTACAACATATAGAACGCGAGAAAGTGAGTTATTACAATTTTTTAGTGAAAATGAAGAATTGGTGTACTGTAATGATATCTAAAGCTGCTTCTAGACATGGGCCTAGAAGAATACAAACCTACTGAGTGGCGCCTTTTATTGACAGTTGTAAAAGAAGTTTAAAATGCGTCTTACTGCATAATGGAAATAAATATGCATCAATTCCAATTGCCCACTCAACAAAACTCAAAGAAGAATACGAAAATATAAAATTAGTTTTAGAAAAAATTAATTACTCGAAGCATCAATGGCCGATCTGTGTGGATTTGAAAATGGTTAATTTTTTACTCGGTCAACAAAGTGGATACACGAAATACCCTTGCTTCATTTGTATGTGGGACAGTAGAGCAAAGCAACTTCATTGGAAACAAGATGTTTGGCCTGTAAGAAATTCTTTAACTGTCGGTAAAGCCAATGTAATAAGGGAGCCGTTGGTAAGCAGAAATAAAATCATACTTCCACCATTACATATCAAGTTAGGAATGATAAAGCAATTTGTCAAAGCGTTGGACAAGGAAGGAAATTGTTTTAATTATATTTGTAGAAAATTTCCGAAGCTTAGTATGGAAAAGCTGAAAGGTGGAATATTTGATGGCCCTCAAATACGGCAATTAATGAAAGATACAGGTTTTATCAAAGTTATGACAGTTCCAGAAAGTGATGCTTGGAAAAGTTTTGTGTTGGTAGTCGAAAATTTCCTAGGTAACCATAAAGCACCAAATTATGAAGAAATTGTGCAAAATATGCTCACAAACTTTCAGATTTTAGGAGCAAATATGAGTATCAAGTTACACTATCTCCGCAATCATCTGGATAAATTTCCGGATAATTTAGGAAATTATAGTGAGGAACAGGGGGAACGGTTCCACCAGGATCTAAAAGTGATGGAAGAAAGGTATCAGGGTCGGTGGGATTGTCACATGATGGCAGATTACTGTTGGTCTTTAAAAAGAGATTGTCCCCTGAAAAATTATAAAAGAAAAGCTTATAAAAGGCGTTTTATTGAAATATAACATATGTTTTCGACATTTTTCTTTCTGTTTATTTCGATGTATCCTTATTTTTCAAAACAAAACTGACATTAAAAATATATCTGATATTTTGTTTCATATTTTCTGATTTTGTAATGTAAAATGAAAATAAAGATTTAAAAAAACCAGAGCAAATCTTACAAAATCATTGATAGTTTCATGAATTGTGAGCATAAATATATCCAAAATCGATCTTATATCTAGAGCAACAAAACCACTGTTGACCAGTGTTACTATTCAGCATAAAATACGAAACGTTGACATTAATTCGCGTTAATAAAAGTCGCGTAGATCAAGGATTCGTGTAGTTAAATACACTATTTCATAACTTTTTGAAGAAGAACATAAAAATGTAAATTTAAAATTAAGAAAACCTTTGGAAGTAAAATGATACATCAGATAATATTAAAAAAGTCGTATTGATCTACGAGATTTGTTCAATAAGTAAAGAGAACTTGGAAGTAAACGTTCCATCGGTCAATCACTGTCTAATAAATAATTTCATGACTCTCTAGAATTGAAAGGTCGTAAGTAGTATCACACAGCTCATTCGCGGCTGGACGGTTTTGAACAAAAGGATAACGAAAGGATAAAGTTGAATTGCATACCTCATAATTGGTCAATTTAGTACTTATGCCCCTGACCCGCAACTTAATAGCATTAGACTACTCGAGATAAATTCAAACTCCCCTAATAACTGTAGCTTCAATCAATTATTTGTCTATTTGTTTTTAATGACTTAATAGTCAAAAAATTATCTAAATTTTTAAACTTGTGTTAATTTAATTTACACGAAATTGATTGAAAGACATTTTTACGAATGAAATTGAGCTACCCAAGTCACATAATCCAATTGCAAAATTGTAGACTTTGGCATAATATTTAAAACAATAATAATCACCTTGCCAGCCACGATGCTACGTTTAAAGATCGGCTGCAATAATTACAAAGTTAATGCTATATAATTTTATATAGCTCGCATATCCGCAGACATATTATTTCAAAATTATGAAAAGGTAGCAGATCATAAACAATTTATTAAATTTGATGTCGCCACCATCGGAAAGTACAGTTGCGAATGTATGCACATAATATATATTTAACTCTACCTAATAATTTAATATTGTAACCCAAATTTATAAAATTTAAAAACTATTTATTACAAGCAAGTGATTTTCAAAAATGACCTCACGTAAATTTACTATTTATTAAATTATTTAGTAACAATCATATAATTTAGCATACCTACTTCCTGTTTCATTCAAACTATTAAGCTATAAATATATTATACAAAGGTTTGTATTAGACACACATTAATCATTATAAAATATATTTATATGTTTTAATAAACAAATATTAATTCTTAAGTGATAAAATACAAGTTTCTTTTATTTAATATATTTTTAATTATTAAAGTACAACCATGCTTTAATATAATTTGTGCAAATCTGTTTTATTGTGTTTGTGAATAATTTGGTAATTTTACATACCCAATAACACTTTTAATTATGTAATTTTTGTTGTAGATAATTAATTTTGCTGTAAAATAATTTTATAATAATAATATTCACTGAAAATTTATTGCTCATTAAAAAATAAGTAATTATGAATTGATATGTACTATGTAGGTATACTATACGAGTATAATCATCTATGTACTATGTATATTGAAAAATTGACATAGCTCTTCTAAATCTAATACTTAAATATAATTGTGTATTATTAATTTGTAAAATATATAATTTAATAATATCAAGTTAAGTAAATTTTTTCCCACTTACAGTTTTTACGAAATATAAAGCGCATCTCGATATCGTCGACTATCAAAAGTTTCATAAAAAATAAATTCAATCAAAAATTTGCTTAACTTGAAATCATTAAATTCATCTTATAACTTATTAATTAGGTGTTATTTAAGGATGTTAAACAAATAATTATTAAAAAAACGCTATTTAATTGGTCGACGTTGCAATCAGTTCTTTTTGAGCTTCTTAAGGGCCAATTACTCGGGAAATCCTGTGCAGATGTTAAAGTATATAAAAATTTACTCAATTCTGAACACATGAAAATGAGAACATTAATCTCATAAAACGGAATGCACAGGATTTGCCGTGTAATTAATTTTGAAGAAACTCATTAAACAGCTAACAATAAGTTAATCGTCGATCAATTAAACAGCGTGTTTTTATAATCTTTTGTCTAACGTCTTAAAATAACTCCAAATTAATTTTTTATATACATACACTTCCAGTTTGCAGGAGTTGAATTCCTGATAAAAAAAGATTATATATCGTTTATTTGTATTATTATTTTTATATATTAAAAATGTGTGAAATAACTTAATTAGTAAAAAATTGTAAGTAAATAATTTTACTTACTGTTAAGTAATTATCATATAGTATAACCAGGGTTAAATTTTTAGCGATTCTGGCATGATTTTGGAGTCCTCTTCTTGCGGTGCCTCTCCGTTTCGGATTTGGCAATTGTAATTTTATTTGTGGCAGATCTCAACAGGCCCATCAACCACGTTTTTAAAATTTTCAACCATGATATGCGTCTTCTCCCCGGTCCCCTTTTTTGCATTCACATTCCCCTGCAGAATCAGTTGAAGCAATCTATATCTTTGGCTGTTCCGCATGATGTGGCCCAGATATTCCAGACTTTTATCGTGACAAGCATTCTTCTTTCTTTTCCCATTCTTTCAAAGACAGTAAAGTTAGTAATTCGATCTGTCCAGGATATCCTTAATGTGCGTCTGTACAGCTACATTTTGAATGCCTCCAACTTTTTGCAAGAGGCCTCTGTTCGAGTCCAGGCCTCCACCCCATATAATAGAACTGAGAAGACGTAGCATCGCAATAATGTGATGGTTTTTCTTGTCACTGAGAAATCGTGACATTTAAACACTTTAGACATCTTCAGGAACGTGGCCCTGGCTTTTTCTATACGGCATTTTATCTCTACAGAGTGGCTCCACTCGTTATTCAACGCTGTCCCCAGATATGTGTATTTTTGCAATTCTTTTATAATTTGATTATCCACCTGCCCTGGATGGTTATTTTTCTTTGAGATCACCATATATGTTGTTTTTTTTACACCACACACCTCGCTTAATTGTAATGGGGTAAGGTAAACTAGACCAAAACACTACCTAGAAATAGCAAACTGAGCCAAAATCAAATTTGACTAAAATTTTAAAAATGGTGAACTGGGTAAAAAACAAAATTTTAAGAAATTAATTTTTTTTGATGGTAATTAAAAAAGTATTCCTTTTATTTAGTTCTTTTGTTGGTATTTAAAATTTTTTTTCTGAAATTGTGTACTATAAACATAAACCTACCCTCAATTTTTATATGAAATTAAACTAAATAAACTACAAGCAAATAAATCTGCACGAAAAGATTGATTGGGCTGTAGATTAGAGTTAGTTTTTTGATATTTTTTTAGAGTCGATACCAAATAGGTAAAATCTGCATGATAATGTAGATATTTTTTTAGAAATAATACCAAAAACACTAGATCCCTTTCTTTGCCTGAAGTTTACCTTCAGTCCAGTTTACCATTTTCTAAATTTTGCCCAGTTTACCACTTTTACAATTTTTGTTGGAAATACCTTTGGCCCAGTTTACTATTTTATAAATTTGGGCAAGATTACCGTCACCCGAAATTCTCTTGTAAATTATTTTTAAAAACAATTTCAAAATATTGCTCATAAGGTTTATGGTGCAAAAGTCCCCCAGTGCTTGACATTTGGTTTCTTTAGCAGTAGTATGAATGTGGGCCTCACCCACATTTTTGGTATTTCTCCGCTGGAGCATATCTTGTTAAATATTTTTGTTAGCCAGGAAATGCCTTCGTCATCGAACAACCTAAGAAATTTAGCATGAACGCCATCTGGTCCAGAAGATCTACCGTCCTTTAGTTGAGAAATTGTTTTGTTGACCTCATCTATTGTTATTGGCAAGCTGTCACTCTTTAAGGTGGTCTTCTCCGTAGTCTTTGAACAGTTTGGTTACATATGTAGGTTTTCAAGGTATCCGGTTTCTCTTGCTTCTCAATTATAACCTTCCTATTTGCATCCTGCAGCTTACCCTCTGTGTTGGATCTGTAGTATATTCTTAATTTTTTCTTCATATTGAACAAATCACCTTTTTTATTTCCTAACACTGCTCGCTTGTCCAGTTCTATTTTGCTGTCCTTATTTCTCGCTTTATTTGCTTTTGAATGTTCCAAACTGTCATCATGTCGACTTTTAGTTTCAGTTTTCTTCTTTCCTGCATTAGTTGAAGTATTTCATCTGTCATCCATCTTTTCCTTTTTTCATTACTGCTCACCAAGTGCTTGTTGTCAATTTCTTTGAGTGATTCCGACAGCCAATTTCTCCAATTCACTGTGTGCCTCCGATACTTTTCTTACCATCGTTTCATGTGTTTCCTGCTCTTTTAGTTTTCTCATGTCCCTCCGATTATTAGCTATATTTTTTTTCTTTATTCTTTTGAGTTTAATTCTAAATTTTCCAACTAAAAGACAATATTCAGATTCTATTTCTGCTCCCCGGTATGTTTTGATTGATAAGCAGCTGTTACGGAAAATCATGTTTACAATTATGTAGTAAATTTAGTTCCTCACCACATTATCAGGTTGGTCGTCTCGGCGGAATTTTGTAAAAAATGTTGAGAATCACGAGTTCTTCTTCTGCGAAAAGTTTTAATCTTTCTCCTCGCTCGTTTCTTTTGGAGTAAGTACTCGCATTGTTTTTATTTTTGTGATACGATTTAGTTGAAGAAGTCATTTATGGCTTTGAAATTTTACAGCGTTAATATATTTTTAACAGAAATTAAATTAATCAGTTGGTTGAAGGTCGTGGTTATCCAAAGATATTCTTTGGGGTGAAAACTTGTATAAACGATGACCCTGATAGTTGACGTAATCGTTGTTTTATGGAAGTAATTGTGTTAGATTGGACAAAGTACCTTGTAATTGATTGGAGACGTATTGGATGAAAACTACATGACTTTAAGGAAAGCCTATTTAATTTGTATTGTCGAAAAGAAAGGAATATAAATGAAGTAAATTTTTCAGTTGATGCTAATTTTTCGCTAAATAGTAGCTGATTTCAATAGTTGATTATTAGTTAGCTAGCAGTTATCTATTACAGATAAAATTTGATATAATAGAAGCAATAAACACCTAACACCTAGCTAATAGCTTTGAAAATAAAGTTTGGAAGTTTTATAAAAAAAAGTTTGAAACAAATTTATTAACATTTTTAGAGATATTTTTTCTCGGGGTGTGGAATACCCTCAGGACCTCTGCAACGGAGATCTTCGATTTACTTCTGATAGAAAGTAAACTACTTGGTCTGGGAGTTCTGCATGTTCTGCAATGTTCTTCATTCCAAAATTTATGCACTGGAGGGTGTTCCACACCCCAGACCCCGGATTGAATAGTTTATTTTATCAGAAGTAAATTGAAGATCTCCCGTTGCATAGGCACTGGAAGGTGTTCCACGTGAAGAACTTCATGTACTTCACATGAGATGTCATGTACTTCATGAGATGTGTACAAAAACTTTACCAGCGGTAAACCCTTGTATTTTTTAATAAATCTTCGGATACGTCAACCTTTTTTTTTGCAAATTCCACTTTTTTCTGCCATTAAAACTTTTTATTGTGTTTTGTTTTTGAGATGTTCGTAAATTTTTTAAAATGGCAACCCCTATTTTTCTTTGCCGATTTGGATAGAGCACAATTTTCTGAGTATAAAAATGTAAAAAACGTTGAAGAGAAAAGTTTTCAACATAAGCAGTGTAATATTGTACAATTTTTGTTCAATAAATTGTGCAATGTAATATTAAATTATTACTTAATAATTCTGTAGCAGTTTGGAACAACGGCCTAAGTCAATTTTTTCACATTTTGAGATATATATGTCAAAATTTTCATTTTTTTACCCTCTATTAATCTGTAATATTGGTTTAAGTGATTTCACAAAAGTTTCGTCTGTATATGGGGTGGGAGTAATTTGGCTAAAGTCAGTTTTAAAGGAAAAACATTACAAATTTGAATTGGAAAAACGAAATAAGTTCCAAAATCTCAAGTATTCACCTTACTAATACACAAAAAAATTATAGTAAAAGGATATGTTGACTTCATTAGATGAAAAAAGCGTGAATTTATTTTCACCACTTCGCCATTTTTGTTCTAGTGTAAAATCGTGTTTTAGACCGTTGTTCCGCACTGCTACAGAATTTATGGCTGATAAATTAAGAACTTGAAAGTTTCATTGCAAAATCGGTGCCGTAGTCATATTTTTTTTGAGGTGATATTTACCATTATTTTTTCTATTAAGGCTGTGGAGACAGATTACTTGTATTTAACTGCTTATCTTAAGGAAAGGCAAACATATTTCATTGAACGTTTTCAAATGCTTTGCAAGGCCGGTCAATTGAGGGAAAAAAAGCATGGCTCTTTCCAAAAAACCTAGGAATATTTATTTTTTATTATACTTATTATTTTTGAAATGCCCCTTTCTCCTTGAAAGCAAATATATGACCGCCTATAATAAAAAAGGTTTCTTATCAAAGCATGCAGCAATAAACAAGCAAATTTTGAACTACAGAAGTAAAAAAAATCGTCCAAGTATGTGCTGGTTTTTCTACCATCTCAGGTAGAGTAAAAAAGAAATATTTTCTTACGTTTTTAAATATAATAATTGTTAGGCAATCGGTTGCAATATCTATCTAAATATAGATTTTTCAACACGTCGTTTATCAAAAAGCACAAAAAATACAAACGTCAAAGATTCCTCAGAATCAAAAAGAAATAATAGATAGCATCAAGACAGAAATTTGTTCACAATCCTTAATCTTAGGCGAAATTCAATAAAGTAAAGAATTATACAATTAACACTAAATATTGATTCGAAAAAATTCATTCCAAAGGTTAGGCGATATTCTCTTAAATAAGTTGACAAATTACAAGATATTAAAAAAACGAAAAAGTATAATTGGGTTTTGTTACATTTTATTTATTTTTTTTTGATTTGACATGTTTAAATCAGAAACTATTATATTTGATTATACCATATTCAATATTGTTGTACTCCAATTTTTCTTGTCGATTGTGAAATCAATAATGAACCCTGAAATAATCGTTCACAAAAATGATTACATGTTTAATGATCATTAAACTCTCAGTGTGTCGAGGGTGTAAATCACATTTCAATACCGATTGCATTCTTCTTATATTATATATGTGTGTGTGTATTTGTAAAAAAAAACTATTGTCTGGAAATATTTTACTTTTGAGTATTTTACAATAAAAACATGTTTATCATATTTATAATTATATTTTACGTCTCTAAAGTATAAATTGTGCTAATAATTAATTCCTCCAAGCCCATATCTCGAAAAGGAAATAACTGACAAAATCGGTAATACACTTCAAATAATTACTGTGTGCTCAATTTCAATTGGCTTTTGACATACTTTTGATAGAAATCTTTTCAATTCCAAATATCTGAGTTAACCCAAAGAGTAATGTTTATGGTGTTTTGAGATATCAACGGTATAGGTCACAAAGAAGATTACCAAACTAAAGGCATTGAAGAAACTAATCAAAAACATTAATCCAGACAGAATCGAGGTTTATATGATAAACTAATTTCATACGATTGAACAAACCTCGCTTAACTCCGAATCTTGTTCTTTCAGACTACCGCATACTTGGGAAAGCTCAAAGAACATATTCTTTGAAGTGGATATATTGAGAGTGATTATATTTACCAAACTTGTAACGGATTGGCAAAAATGTGTAGACTTGAAGGTGATTACGTAGAGAAATTAATTTTCTTGGCGATAAAATAATAATTATTTTGATTTTAACCTATTTTATTAAAATATTAAATTTAATTCAGTTCAAACAACAAAATTTTTTAAATATTATGAGTGCTTATTGAGGTCAAAACCTTATTTTTAAATATTACAACTTCTTGTCTCAAAAGTTTAAAACACTGTTTTGAACTATTGTATACATACAAAGTTCTACTATTCTTCATAGATAGTATGAAGTAAATACTAAATCTATTTAAAAATTTTATGGTAGAACATTAAAGATGAATTTAGAAAATAATTGTTGAAGATTTGCCAATAAACGCTGATATAGACTAATAAAGATGAAGTATGAACAGTGCAAAATAACAATTTCGTGCATTCTTTTTACTTCTGGCTAGAAATATTTGAGCGGTTATGTACTTGGTCATTAACCAATGGGCTAATAATATATATTCGAGATCTAAATATATTCACACTCTTTTGCTTTGATTCGCGCCGATATGATATTAAAATAAAATTCGAATTAAAAAGAAAATTTAAATTGAGGTCAAAACCTTATTTTTAAATATCACAACTTCTTGTCTCAAAAGTTTAAAACACTGTTTTGAACTATTGTATACATACAAAGTTCTACTATTCTTCATAGATAGTATGAAGTAAATACTAAATCTTATTTAAAAATTTTTATGGTAGAACATTAAAGATGAATTTAGAAAATAATTGTTGAAGATTTGCCAATAAACGCTGATATAGACTAATAAAGATGAAGTATGAACAGTGCAAAATAACAATTTCGTGCATTCTTTTTACTTCTGGCTAGAAATATTTGAGCGGTTATGTACTTGGTCATTAACCAATGGGCTAATAATATATATTCGAGATCTAAATATATTCACACTCTTTTGCTTTGATTCGCGCCGATATGATATTAAAATAAAATCGAATTAAAAAGAAAATTTAAATTCGTTACCGAACCTCGTGAAAATATAATGGAGTTTTAATAGCCTTCTGGACACCTGAATGCTTAATTTAATGAGAAATTATTATATTTATTTGTTTAAAAAATTGATAAATTTAATTAAAAGGATAAGTAAGTTTAAAGTCTAATTTTTACTTAACGTTAAAAATAAATACGGTGACCTTTATATTATAGTAAAATCTTTTAGAACATAAACCTCGAGGGGAAAATATCTCAAAAAGGTTCCGGATAGGCAGTACATCAATAATAATTTATCTTAACTATGATAGATTATATAATTGCAACACTTGGAGTTTTGGCTTTAAATAATTTAAAAGAGTTCATTATTATAAAATGTATTTGGCATTACTGGCAGTACGTTTGTAATGTACATCAATTGCACTGGTGGTATAGCAAAGCTTTTCAGCATCGATAATAAAATAGTAACCTTAATCACGATAATTTGTTTTTAAAAGAAATTTTGTTTGCGTATTCTAAAATTTCAGAATTGGTTTCGTAATAATATCATTTCAAGTTATACCTATCTGTTTAGTGATAATTGATAACTTGATACCATTTCCTTCCAAAAATGCTATGTATAGTAGTACTCGTATATTCCTATTCGTTCTTTGTTGATATAATGATATTAGTTGATGTAATTAAAATTAAACATTAATATCTTCTAGATTAAACAAATGCAGTTTTTGTAAAAATTAACAAAATTAGTCAACACGTAACAGTCAACATATGAACATTCTTTATGAACCTATACAACCAGATCAAAATTGAAGCGTACTATTAGCTCAATTGGAATTTAGACACAGAGTATAGCCAATCGAGTAATGTGTCTTAGCCAAAGCTTTTTAATTAACTTTATATGTATATTTGCTTTCTATTGATTTTATTATAAAATATCTTAAAGGTTATCAACTGTGCTTGTATTGAAAATGCATCAATATTATCAGTTTTATTTTATTATAATTCTTCTGGGCAAAGGGGAGAAGTATGATTTGGATCGTTATCCTGTAGTAGCACAAAATCATGGCCGAATGTCGATGCTCTAAGGCTTATTTCTTTTTGCGTCGACTCAACAAAGGTTTTTTAACAGCAACATAGACTTTTAGATTCAAACGACTTTGCTGTCATGAGTGCATGGTACTGAGTTTAATCGGCTTCTATTAACGTCTGCATAGAGCATTATAATCATCTATTTCTTTTGCTAGTAACTACCACGTGTTGGTCTTTTTGAGAAATGGCCACTTTTAATCGTTCTGAGTAAGCTGATCACAATTATTGCCAGTGCTCTTAAAATAATCAATTGTCCACATTTATAGTGCAAGTTCCCTTAAGTTTAGGGTTCATGAGTTTCCCATTGATATTATAGCTATAAATTTAAACAACATTTTTAAAATGGTTGTTACTCTTTAATAACTAAAATATTACCTCTAAATTTCATGGTGATATCTTAAGAGGTTTCTTAATGTCTATGAAAATAAAGAAAACCCTTTATTTTTACTATTTTTAGTCATTTAAGAAACTCCCTAAGTTATCCCATGAAATTTAGAGGTAATATTTTTGAAATTATTTACAAAAGCAACAGCTATTTTTCTAAAATTGATTTTTTAAACTTTTAGGTATAATATCGATTTTAAAGAAAGATGGGGGGAACTCATAGAGCCTAGCCTTAACGGGCATTTCTATCAAGCAAACATTTCATCGAGTATTGCTTTATAAAATAATATCTCTAGAATATTGTGTTGTAAAATTATAGTTTATAATAATATATGGTTTGCCATATTCTAGTTGTACTTTAAATCTTAAAAAAATTGATTTTTACTGTCCAATTAATTTGTTAATTATTAAATTTTAATTTATCTTACACAAGTTTAAATTATGACAATTAATTTAAATCTGTAATTACGTAGTAATAACTAAGTAAATTATAATAAATATTTTTTCTAAATAAATTTTCCAATTTTTTACAAACATAAAAACATTAAACGTTTTTCTCCCCGAAATTTGATAAAATAATTTTATGGTGCTTAAATTATTAAATATAGTTTCCTCACTTGTTACTTGTTAAATTATAAATTAAAATTGTTGTTATTATCAACAATAAAATCAATTATTGAGCACCCTTTTTTTTACTCTGATTTTGGGTGGGAACAATACTACAATGATCCCAGCGGTTATTGTACGATACTAGCAATTTTTGTCTTGGTCACCATAATTATTCTATTAGCCCAGTCACCCTATTATTCGAGGTCATAATCGAATGAACAGAAAAAATTTAGATCTATCTATTATTTAAGCACGCTCTTTGACTTGGAAATAGTAAAAACATTGCCATTTTGCAATTTATTGCAAATTTTGGGAATTCCTCGTCAACTATTGAATTTATCCAAACTTTATTAAATTATGAATAATCCTTCAATAATTATACTTGATAACAAAGATTTATTATGTCCTTTATGCATTATTTTGAATATTCAAAATTATCTTGCGCCGAATTGGTGTGGCGCCAAATCTGGTGCGCGTGATAAACAAGAAAAGAACTTTGAATGTATTAAAAAACAATTATTTAGATAAAAATAAATTCAATTTGTTTCAAAAATATTTTTCTGAAGTTTTGTATAGTATAAAAGTTTATTTTATGTAAGTTCAGTTGTAGTTGAAGAGTAACTCGAGCAATTTTATACATTACAAGGCGATAAAAAATTATATCAACGATTTTAGCGATTAAAAATTAATATGGGTTACCTCAGAAATAATTATTCTTATACATTTAATGTTTTGACTATTATAAATTGATCATTTAATAATTATTACATAATTTATAATGAAAAACATATTATCAAACTGAAAAGATATAATATCGAAATGCATTATCTGTCACTTTTTTACAGTTAATTTTCATACCGATTTTAAGTAAACATTGCTGTCTAATTAATCATTTTATGAAAACAAATATTTAATTGCAGGGTCAATCAATAAATTGGCATATTCTCATCGCGTGCTAAGCTACATTATTATGTTTACATTTTATTTTATTTTTTAATTAAATTTTAATTATACCACTTGGAAAGTATGTACTATATCTCCAGTGGTAAATGTAAAAGATAATATTACTGGGTTATCGGGAATTTCACATCAGCGTTTCGTGTTGGCAAAAATTCTGCCAGAAATTAACACTAAACTCATTCAAGGTTTGATGTTTCCTCGTTTAAGTTTTCCTGTTCTTATGATATTGCAATTTCAAAAATTTCATTAAGTTTGCCAAAATATCTTAAATACAAAGAAAATTATCACCTACACTTCGTTAAATAATACCAATCATAATTTTTTTAATTTCGATAAAATAGTTTTTGCGACGTTAAAGCCATTTTTTGAAAAATAATAATAATATGACGTTTGTAAAATTGAGATCGCATTTTAAATTGTGCCTCAGTTTAAAAATAAAAAATAGTCAAAATAAATCGTAAATACATAAATATGGAAATGGTATAAACAATTTACATGAAAGAAAAGCTCTATGCGATGCCGATGGTCTGAGAATTAATCTGATTTGCTTGCCAATACATATCGAAACGAAAGAATTCGGTATTTTCATAAACTTCCATTGCCCTTAATTTCAAGCAATAACAAACAATATTTAAAATATCATTTTGCGGGGTTTTTCGAAAACCTTGAAAAAAGTACCGTGGTTAATGTTATTGAAATGTCCGATGAAAAATAGAAAAGTTCGCTGTACTGAAAAATATTTTAAGAAAACTGACAGAAATATAATATCATTTTAAATCTCATTTGATGTGTTGATAACTATTTTGAACTTTTACGTTGAGGTCAATAAATTTAATTTATATTTAGATTTTTACAAACGACATTTAAAGCTTCTTGCGTTATTTTTATAAAATGAAATTTCAAAAAAATTAACAATTTCACACTGACGACAATATAATATGACTAACTTGTTATTATTTCATGACGTGAAGATTTATTTTCTTGCATGAAATATTTTGTGAAAAATAGTATCATGCAAAACATTTTTCATCCAAACATTCGTTGGAATTTCAAAACCTTCCCTTCCGTTTCAGTAACATCGTTATTTGTACTTGATTAAATTGTCATTTCCTAAACATGTCTTCTGTTTACTTCTATGTGGGATGTTGGAAAAATTCATTCATTTTTGCTTTGAAACAACATGTTTACTAAAAATTGGTTTTAAAAATAAATTAAATATTTATATTAAAACGTGCACACATGCACAAAGTTACGAATTGTTGATTTTTCATACGATGGTTGCATTTGCCAAAAGTCTATGACGCACAACGTCATTTACAGTGGGACGACTGGGAACAAACAAAACACGATTTTTGGGAGTCAAAAATAAAAGGAAGCACATTGATACGCAGAATTTTGTTTGAACGCGTTCATTCAATACTAAAGTCTCGGTTATATTTACATCAATTTCTAGAATAAGGTTTAGTGCGCCAGACATGTTTTAGACTTGCAATAATTTTTGTGAAGTGAACATTACAAAAATGGGAATGATTACAAGAGTTAGAGGAAGATTACGGAGTTTTCAAACGTTGGCCAAATTGGACCCACAAATCCAAAATGAAAGAATTGCCGAAACAGGTAAGCATAATGCACACATATTTTATTGTTATGTACTGCAGAATTATATATCCATTTTTAGTATAACAACATTGATAATAATTAATAAGTCGTTATTTATTTTCTTAGAATGTTTTGCAGATAAGAGCCATTGGCTTTTCCAATTAATATTTATTTTTAATTATCTGAATATGAAAAACATATAACATTTTTTTGCTATTGCATTTTTGACTTTTAAAAAAACTCGATAAACTGATTATTATTTTCTGCATTGCTTTAATGAGGTTTCTTTAAATTCATCGGCTAAATAACAAATTTTATTTAAATCGAAATTTCTAAGAATAGTTCGTCGGGATTATTTATCATGTTATGAAAATGTCCTTATTAAATAAATAATTTTAAATGTTCGTTTATTTAAAAATGGTTTTCTCAATAATTTGTTATTATTGTTCTTGAATTTAACAATGCACTTGGAATGACCAATGAGTTTTCAACGGAAACCTTGGCCAAAATAAAAAAGCTTTTGTGAATCATAATAATATTAACAATTTGAAAAATGTGTTTTCTGTTTTCATTTTTAGACAATGTGTTTATTACTTACAATGATTTTCAATTATTTGAAAATGAGCCTTGAGACGACGTAATAATTTTTCCAAACCAGAATTGTTGAAACATTTAAAGCATGTTAATATTACTGAATTCCTGTCAAAAAGTTGTACTCTCCTTTATTCAAAAATGTTCATCAAATCATATTCAACAAATAATGTAGTTGCTTTTTAATATAAAGGTCATCGAGTATCTGGTAATCCTTCAACTACTAAATTTAAACGTTTTTTTAACTACTAAATATCAGATCAACTCAGTTTATTATAATTTTGTTAAGGTTCATTTTCAAAATAAATAAATTGGGATAAAAATTGAGATATCACGTACGTTTACTGTATATCTAATTCGAAAGTTTCAAAATATTTCTAAAGCCAAACAGAACATTTTTTATTTAAAAAATTCGGAAGGTGCAGTAAAATAATATTTTTAATCTCAGCTCTTACTCTGATTCTCTCAATCTCTGCACATCTCCTGTTCAATACAAGCCAAATGCAAAATACTATTTTTTTAATAACCAAAATTCAAAAATCACTAAGGTAGGTATTTTATAAAAGCAAGAAATTTTTTATTCTAAATAGTTTTTAATCACGCGAGTTGTGCCATTATAAAATAAAAACTATTCAGTCAATAGTTTAATAGTGTTGAAGTTTAGTTTCTTAATGTAGTTTTTTCGCATTAATTTGTATAATAATGTGTTGCAATTAGCATTTCAACAAAATACTACTGTCGAAAAAAATCCCTCCTGCTTCCCGCTTGCATTTTAATTAAAATTAAAATTGGTAGTTGGTAGAATGCTTAACGAGTTAAGCTTCTGACTGTTCCCAATAATCATTACCAAATTATTTGTCATGGTTCAGATTGCACGTTAAACATAAATTATATTGTTTTGTCCTAATAATGAAAAATTTATTATTTTGAATTTTTTTCAGTGAGTCTTCTATCCGTTGTACTACTTCTACCATACTGCTGTAAAGGACACGTTCCTCTCTTATTAAGTCTTGGCGGAATGTGGCTATTGGCCTATTCGTGTTTTGTGATACCGTTACTAATTTCGGCCAATTACAAATATCCAATGCGATGGTTACGTAATCTCACATGCAAAATACCAGGTATGTCAAAAATGTTATTTTATTTAGTTAGTTCGTAAGAAAATACTTACAAACCGTCAAAATGCCTATCAAATGTCCCTAAGTTTATTGCTTGCTTAAGTGATAGCAATAGAATAACAAATGACCAATTTTCGTACTTGATATTTTGATTATGATTGAATATAATGTCGAATGGTAGATGAAATTGTTTTTGAGTACTGGAGTACTCAATAATAACTGTATTGTGTGATATAAATACTTCAGTAGAGTAATAATCTCGAGCAGTCATGTCAACCAACTTCGTCTGCCAAACTTAGAACAATATATAAATAGATTTTTTAACTACAAATTCAAAGTACTTCTTTGAGAAAATGATCTTCTCTTTGTTATTCTTTTTACCAGTATAAATTTTATCAATTTTAAGGCACGTGGAAGCAAACATATCTCTTAAACTTTGGAAATAGTTCAGAAGAAAAATTAAAAACCGATAGCAAATGTTGACAATTTAGGAATATGTTTATTATATAAAATATTATAAAAAGAGATAAGCATAAATAGTTCTAATTATGTAAGAAACACATTTTACATATTAATTTTTGTTAATATCGAATACACTTTCAGATGCAAAAAGAATTAATTGGCATAGTGTATTCTTTTTTTCACTTGATATAATATTTTAAGAAAGCTTTCAATGCTTGCATGTAAACATCCGCAATATCGTAAAAATTAAAAACTTTAATATTTTTATCTTCATTTTATGGAAATAATATCTGATGTACTTTCCAATTATGTCCAAATATTTCAGGATTTTTAAAATAAACCTAATCTTTCAATTTAGTATCAGTGTTTTGATGTTCTAAATTTAATAGATTGTTTGGGTGGCATAATACTTAAAAAAGTCCATACCAACATACCATAAATACATCGTTCGCGATTAATTTTTTTTATATTTGACACTTCAATAATAATAAAATTATCCGTTCGGAGAAGAAAAATAATTTTTTGGCATAACAAATGTGGGTTCAAATACCGCATCCGCCTGTTGGGCAACGACCACAGTCGTTTAAGCACTTATTTAAATTAAAGAAATAGTAAAAGCCGTAATTTTGGCTTGCTGTGTTCACTGGTTAAGTTACAGAGTGGAAATTCTGAGTTCAAGAACACAAAGCTAGTTACGAATTATTAAAAAAAAAAAAATCAGATGTCAGTGTTATGATTTTATACTTACTACACTTCATTTAATTAAATTGTACATACATCAAATTTGACTGATTATAAACAAAAATGATTTTTTTGAAAAACTTACCTCGAAGTTCTTTCGCTATCGAAGGAACAAAGAAATGTAAAACAAAATTTGAAAAAAAATGTTTTTATAGTTATTTAACGCCCTCGTACCTTAATTAAATATTTAAAATATGCATAGACCCTGCTGTTTTTTGCTTACATATTTGTATTCCATAGACGTAGTCGTTTTTATTTCAACCTATAGAAACATCGTTGGATAAGTGGTGTTTCGATAAAAACTGATTTGAAATATAACCCAGGTTTATAGTTACACAGACAATATTATAAACTAACAGGTCGGTTTCATTTTGGAGTTTATGATTATTCAATTTTAAGCTTTGGTTTCAAAAAAAGGCTTTCATTCGTTTCATTTTAAAGATGTCCTGGAAATATAATTTTTGTACGCCCCAGGAACTCAGTTTGTCACATCGTATTAGAAAAATGAAAAAGCTATTAAAAAATAATGTGTAAGTAATTAAGAAATTGCAAATTAACGCCGAATATGTAAAATGCAAAGTTTGAGACCAGACGACATCCATGACATTATTTTATTTTAGCCACGTTAATTTTTTTCCTAAAATAGCACAAGTCAAATCATTTTTTCACCACTGATAAATTAGGCAAAATAAATAGACGCCGATATTTTTTGTAAATTTGATCTCAATTTAAAAAATTGTTTTGAAAGATGTTATTTAAATAATAACAATTTAAAAAAAATTATGTTAAGATCAAAATCCTTAGTGTATTTGTACTCACATAACTTTAAGTCGAGATGTGATAAGGCAAGTAAACTTTATGAGCAAGGATCACCTTAAATTGATAATTAAATTTAAAAAACCGTTGTTGCTAAGCCAAGTTCTATGACTTCCGGATACATCTAGACCTCTTTATCTCATTTACTTATTTATAATTGATAACTAACAAATCTATTTTTACATCGTATTTATATGAATACTTTGTGGGAGTCTCGATTTATATTTGGGTATTATGACCAATTCAAAAATGTAGGTACCCAAATAGTCAAATATGATGAAAACAAGTAACTGTCTCAGCGTAATTGGAAAGATTAAAAATAATATTTTGTGTATCATTGCTTGATAATGAAAGGACAATTCAAAATTCTTTCGTCCTGGTTAAAAGTATGCGTAGGCGAACTTTATGTCACCAACTTTTTAATCCTTCACTTTTAATGCTACAACATTAAAAATTATTATATTAAAAAATATCTGCGACAGGATTCTCATTATCAAAAATAATTATGCTCCTAGTCGTTTCACAGCTTTTATTATTTATTTTTTTAAAAAAATTCAAATTGCTAAGAAGTAATTGTGATATATAAAATAATAAATGTGCAATATTTTGAATTTTAACAAAGAAATTATACACTAATTAATTTTTAAATGGCTCAAGGTCGGTGGTGCGAGTCCTTGGTTAAAATTTATTATCCTTGCAATATTTTTAATTAGTGAGCTATAATTTCCTACCTAAATAATTAATATTTGTTTATGTTTCGGATAGTTTTTTATTTTTATTGATATTTAAATTCGTCATTAGGAATATAATTTATTTTTATTAGATTTATTTGCTAATTCCTTATATTATATTACTGAAGGTAATAATAATTATACTAATTAAATTTTTTATTAAAAGAAGATGCCAAATTTTGTTAATTTTGTCAATTTATTCTTTTGTTCCTTGCATCTCAGATTGATTATTATTTCAAAGTGAATTTGGAAAGGATTACAGGACATTGGCAAAATATACACAACATAATATATATTTTTTTAAGATTATTAATTCTTCACTTTAATTTTAGAGTTTTTTAACAAAATATCTGGTCCTGTGGTGAATGTACTTTTACAAATATATCGTCCTGTTGATCGAGTCGAAAAAATGTTTATGAAGATTCCTAATATTTCTAATATGACCATGCAGGTTAGTAGTTTTTATTGTTATATATAGAAATTAACGCAATTTTCATATCACTTTTGTTCCACTTTTTGGAGAAATAACTTTGTTTTGATAAATTGTTTATTTTAATGATAAGGAAGACTTAAAATACATACGCAAATAGGGCATTTATTGTTTACGTCCTTACATACAATGTCATAAATTGTGCCGTTTATTGGCTTAAAATATCAATTAATTACCAATAATAATTATTTAACGTTTACTCCATGTAATATATGAAATCTTTTAATTTTAGCTCGTTTTCTTCACTGTGTGCGATCGAGTATTGCTGTGCAATTTCGGTGGATACAACTGTCCGAAGAAACGCTTAACAGGACTTTATTCCTTAATGTTTTACAACGTGATAGCGTACTGTGTGTCGTATATCAAAGAGCTGATCGAAAAGGAAGATTGGTCACCATACGTCAATATGACTCAGCATAGCAATTTAAAACACGTTGCAATGTCTGCCACAAAAATTGTTTTGGAATGGACCAAAGCTGTTACTTTCATCATCACGGTCACATTTATGTTGTTGGTCTTTGGTGTGGGACAAGGATTGGAATATTATCAACCCACAACATTTTATACGTTCGTCACGTGGACTTATTACATGTGCACAGAAAAAGTTTTCGTACAATTTTTTCCAACCGTATTATTATTTTTACGTTTAAGTATGTTAGAAGCTTTGGAAGCTTTGTACGCGCCAGTTATCCTTCGTTATTATACCATTTCGTTGGCTATAACATTAAGTACTATTTTATTATGTTATGGTGATGTTAAGTTTGCGTTAATTGCTTTATATTTGACGGTATACTTAAACGTGAAAGATATGTTCCTAAATAGTTTAAAACAATTAAAAGACGAAAAGTCTGTTTTAACTAAATTTCGCCGCGCTTCATTCGAGGAAATTAAAGACTGCGATGACGTGTGCGCGGTTTGTTTAAGTCCAATGGAGAGGGCTCGAATTACACCTTGTCAACATTTTTTTCATGCCGATTGTCTCAGAAAATGTCTAAATTCTAGCCACGCTTGTCCTATTTGCAAAAGAGAATACATTTTCATTTGATTTTGGTAATAACTGCATCATTATTTTCCAAAAGAAAATTGATCTCACCATTCGCTACCGTCAAAGTGACGATTAACACTAATCGAATCAACTTTAGTATTAATCTTTGATAATTTTTATACCATAAACTTTTTCATTCGTCTATTTGTACTTGTGGCATTCATTTCACCTTCCTTTTGCTTCTTTCTGCTTTTTCCAATTCATCCAATTCGTCTCATGGCATGGGCTGCGTCATTTTCGGTACTTACCATTCAGAATTTGAATTAAATTGTCATAAATTGCAAATATAAAATTTAAAAAAATGTAGGTACTGTGTATCATTTTATAAAAAAATCATGAATCAATTTTGTATAAAATTTTCAATTTTTCATCACTATAATGTAATTTATTATAACTAACACAAATGCATTTAATTATTAAAAATATTAACAAAAATAATAAAGAACTAAATACGAAATTAAAAAACGTAGTCGGAGAGTCGGTGCACATTTTGAGGAGTCAAATCATAACATAATAATTCAAAAATGTTCACTGATTCTTAGATTATAAGCTCTTTTCAAAACTTTAAAACTACGTATATTTAAAATATCATACAAACTATAGTTTTGATATAAATAAAACTTTTTTCCACTACTAGCCATAAACACTATCATTTCAACGTAAGTTATCGAACTGTGAACCACGCCTTCTGTCACCTGAGGTGAATAATATTTTATTATTCACTAGTAGTTAATAATGAACATAAATGCGTAGTCCGGAAACTTCGGGCCATTTTGAAAGAAAATTTATGTGTAAAACGAATTAGCATAACCAAGAAATTCTATCAATAGTGTTTAAATAATTAAAATCGGTCTATAAATAAGATTAATTTGATATTTAAAATGTTGATTAAATTGGAATTTTGTGACGTTTAGCAATTAGGCGAAATGAGAAAACGAATTAATTATGACAGCTAATTATGACTAGAAACTTTATAAATCGATTATTAATAATTATTACAATCAATTATCGTTACAAATAGTACACTTATTGACAAAATAGTTTTCGTCAACTATATACTCGCAAAAACTTACAAATATCAAAATATTTAATGTAACCTTTATGTCAAAATTAATTAAACATTTTCAAGCAAGTGTCAACATCAAAACAAAAAACTATCATTTGTTTTATAATTTGAAATAAATAATTAAAACGATTTACTTTATTCATTAACAATTATTATTATAAGAGTAAACAATCCTAGTAGTGGAAAAAATTGTATATAAACCACGGTAGTGAAGCGTGTTATAACCCGCGCCTTAAATCCCGCGTGCTACGCACCTTGGGATTTAATCTGGCGCTAGGGTTATAACACTATCTTCACTACCTTGTGTATAATATACTATTTTCTTTATCACAATTTATTGTTATTTTTATGTTCTCCAAAAATAAATAGTATATTTTTTATTTTCAAATGTCATGTGCTTGCTAAGCTATATTAAAACAAGTTCAACAATTTTTAAATTGTTTTTATTGATTTATTATGATACTTAAAATAAATGTCGGGTAAATATTTATATTGTAACGCATAATTTTAATAAAAATTAACATAATATGTATTTTTTTATGTAGGTACTGAGGCTATGTTATTTATGTATGTAGTGTATAGAAAATTTTTATCAATAAATTTTGTAACCTATTAACTCTGTTGTACATCTTGATTTAATTGTTTCTCATCCAAATTTAAAAAAACACTTAATCCAAAGGGAAATATTAAGCCATAACAAGACAAATCTATTTGTTTTTTGGAAAAATGTTTAGTTCTCCAAAAACACAATTTTTGTACCCTGAATTTTGGTATCCAAACAAGATGCAGAAACAGCCACGTGACAAAGAATTTTCTTCAGAGAAACCATTGGAATTCTTCAAAATTTTTTTCTTAAATTCAAATTAAAACTTGATTTTTTAATTTTTGCAGACATTTTTCTATATTCTTATTCGTTTCAAGCAACTTGAGCTTAATTAAACACTGCCGAGATGTAATTACTACGTTAATCTTCTATAAATATCAAAAAATGTTAACTTCCTTCCACTTCTGTTGTGTCACCTATTAGAAGATTAAAACTCAAATTATTGCAGCAATTTAAAGATTTACTTTTCAATTTATTTGTTGTAAACAACTTGTGCCACGAGTTAGATTGCTTGTTGTTGCAAAAATACTTTTCATTTAATATCAACTTCAATAAGTAAATAGCTATAAAGAATTTCATGTTGAATTAAAATCAAACCCAAACAACAAAGAAGACACATAAAATGAACTCGATCCTAACTTTTGAACCCCACGACAAAAAAAGAATTCAAATTTAAAAATGATATGGGACATCAGACATCCTGAGGGACTATAAATATCTGCCAAAATAACATATCCACCATTGAGAAGAAAACAATTTCTAAACATTACAACTAAAATAAATGATAATCCTAATTTAAACAATCAAAATAATCTAAATGTTTACTCATTACGTAAATATAACAGCTCCAAATTGTCATTCCACCTTCATAACCTCTTTCAACAAATTTACAAATATACCATATTTTTAATTAGAAAGTATTTTCTCAATAATAATGAAGAAAATGGAAACATTATTAAATATACTCACAACTATGTTCTCCAAAATCCATTATTAAGGACAGTCTAATTCAAAATCGCAGTTTTGAACGCCAACAGTTTAGCCAATTAAGAAATTAAAATGTTCCTAACGAACCATGACATCGACGTAATACTAATAATATCTGAAACGCACTGTACAACTAAAAATTATTTCAAAATTCCAAAATACAAAATATAATAAGGAAAAGGCAAATGTGTTTGCCGAGGGGTCAACCGCTAGAGGAAATCGTGTACAATTAACTTCATACTTCACGCAATTCATGATAATTCTGCATACTTCGTACTTCGTATAATTCAGGAATTTATAATTACTCAATTTATAATTAATTGTCAAATTACGAATTAAACACATTTACTTGACCATAGCTAATTTTAATAAACTTGAAATATGCTTAAATATTCACTTTTAATAAAAATAAATTATTTAAACCGGAGTGTGGAACACCCTCCAGTGCCTCTGCAACGGGAGATCTTCAGTTTACTTCTGATAAAAAGTAAACTACTTGGTCTGGGGATTCTGCATGTTCTGCAATGTTCTTCATTCCAAAATTTGTGCACTGGAGGGTGTTCACACCCCAGACCCCCGGATTAAATAGTTTATTTTTATCAGAAGTAAACTGAAGATCTCCCGTTGCAGAGGCACTGGAAGGTGTTCCACGCCCTCTAGACCCCCCGGATCGAGAAGTTTACTTTTTATCAGAAGTAAATTGAAGATCTTCCGTAGCAGAGGCACTGGAGGATGTTCCACGTGAAGTACTTCATGGACTTCACATGAGATGTCATGTACTTCATGAGATGTCTACAAAAAACTTCACCAGCGGTTAACCCCACGGTGTTGACTAAAGTTTGTAAACCTTTCCAAGCAGAAGTTCCCTATGAAGACAATACAATTAATAATTTTCTTTAAGTTTTCTTTCCAATAGGATTACCTGTAAAAAAAGGAAATTTCACCCTACAGTAGCGGTCATAAAAATTGCATCGCAATTTGAATTTCGCGAAATCTAAGTTTAAATTCTCATTACGTTAAATTTTAATTTAATTGGTTATGGGCGTATGGCTAATGGGCATTATTGTAAATAAACACTGGTACGTTTTAAAAGCAGAATATTAAACAAATTATGATAATTTTTAATTAAATTGATAATAGATTAAGGTGTAATCAATTAATATAAAAAACGTTTTTATTGTAATTTAAAAATTTCTTGCAGCTTTGCAAAATAAAATACAAGTTTTAGGAATCTTTTAAAAATCATTTATTATTTTGCGCCCCCCTGCTTTTGCTTTTAACACCACAGAAACTCGGGTCTGTATCGATAAAGTTAAATTTTCTATTACCTTTTTTTGGAAATTTTTTCATATCATGCTTTTTTTATTGCATTTTGTAGCTCTTCATTTATTTTAGGTCTCAATTTTATGATTTTAGCCCCAAAAATGACCCACAAGTTTTCAATTACATACTTTTAAATCGGGAGAATTTTTAAGCCATGGTAGTGAAATAATCTCCTCGGTTTCTTTAAAATTAGTTATCTGCAAAATTTTTTGTATAGTTGATACTGCTTAGTAAAAATAAAAAAGTATTTATTGATAGACGGCACCAAACAGGTTCTTTAAATCAGTGAAACAAGCTGAAACGGTACAATTTCTCCGGCTAGCGGTTCGAGAGCTTAATCGAGCGGTGGCCATGCAATGGTTTCTAGGTTGGTTTATAATTAGTTAATAAATACGAAACTATAGCAGAAAAGAATGAATATATTTAAAGTACATTTACCACAACTTATACCCTACTTAAATTAAAAAAAAAACACAGATATTGACTGAAGACCAGCTTAGTGGTATTCAGTTCAGTTTCCCTAACAAACAACTAAACTGCTTACCGCAAATTAAAAAGTTGTTTACTAAATTCACTATTTACATTTCTGGAGTGATGATTTGTCTTGCGGTTGTCCTGATGATTGGAAGCAATAATAATAAACCCCAGAAACCCCCGAACAATGAATTAAACAAGTTTTACCGTTAAAATAATGAATTTTTACTCTAGTTGAAACTTCCATCTTTTTTGCAATATCTACTGCCGATTTTTTTGACAAATTTGCTTCAGACGCCTGTCCCGCAGTTTTTATGTTTCTCGTGGTGGCCCACTCTCGTTTTTGCAATCTGTAGTAGTGCCCTGGCAAATTTTCTTCAATAAACGTGCAACAGACGATTGATTGCAACCGCTCTCGCTTTTATTTTTTTCACTGAATTGCTCAAATTTTGCCATATTTCAAATAAAATACTTCTAACGCGCATTTTTTACACAAAATCAAAAACAACTAAGTATAATCTTACCTGCTACCACCCTATGTTATAATGCAACCCCTACACCGATTCATATTTCTTAAAATTGTAACGTTTTTTCCAAGAACTTTTTAAATTTTAAGCCCATGCAATTTTATGGCCGCTACTGTACATCAAAATGCATCTAAATTTAAAGAAACCCCCAAGCTCCGATTTCATAACTGCAAAATTTTTTAGAGAACTATCGGACAGGGTAATTAAGTTTGTTACTATGGTGTTCAATTCTACCCTGAGATCTTATTCTACTCAAATTATCTTAATCCCCAAACCAGAAAAACAACTTACAGAAACTACCAGAAAAGTAATATTTAAAGAAATTATGGTTTGATATTAGGGTAAGAGTGGGTCAAACGGACACTCTAAGGGTTTTATAGTTATATTTAATAAAAGCAACATAATATTTAAGAACTAATTATTTGGTTTGATATCTCAATTATTAAGCTAACAAATGATGAGATTAAAGTTGAAAAATAGAAACAGTTTTGAGAACTTAACCTAAAACAAACATAGTGAAAATGTCCGTCTGCCCCACACTCCTGGGCAAACGGACATAAGGTTTAATATACGTTATAAATAGTTAAATTCGCACTTTTAGTCGCAATGAATGATGATAAGAACGCTATTCAACTTATCAGCTGAATTAAGAGCCATTTTATCTTTATTTACAGCAATTATGACAAGATTCATATTTTCTTGATTCCACGAGCTTCCACGAGCTCCTCTCTGTAGTTCTAATCCGGATCTGTACCATTTTTCTGTAAACATTGTTTAAAAAAGCATAAATACTGTACTATCCGGTTCAATCAATATCAATCAATCAATATCAATTTCAATCAATATGTCCGTTTGCCCCGCATCGGAATTTTTTTTTTTTAATTCAAAATCTAAATAAATATTAATATTAGGACAATGAAATTACGTGGCAGTAATTCCAAAGACACTTGGTTTTAATTGACCTAACTATAAGTTTTAAATTTTTTACTAAAATACTTAGATTCTAAATAATTTCTAACAAAAATATAACAACACGTTAATTTTACTTACATTTCCTATCACTCCTCACTTTTAACATGCAATAATAGCCTTAGATTGGAAAAATTTTAACAAATTACTTTCTTATTAATTACCTCAAATGTCAACGACACTAGTAATACTGCAATAATAACGCGGCGCCTTTTCTGAAAAAACTTACAAATTTTTTCTAAAAATGTCCGTTTGCCCCATGTCCGTTTGACCCCATCTTACCCTATAGGTTGTAAAAATCTGAGCTGATTGTGAGCAAAACTTGGTGTAGCAAGAGAACATCCTAATATGACAGTTGTTGGCATTTATAGGTTACGTTTTCCTGTCAGGCTTATGTCGCTGCCTACGCAAATTTGTCTCGAGGATAAAACAAAAATGTTTGACATATTAGGCTAAAAATTGATGATCAATTTATAAAATCTCGATTATTCTGACACTTTTCAAAATTTTTTGTACGCAATGCTTCAAGAACCTTCAAATGAAGAAGCTACCTTTAGTTTATTAACGTATCCTTTTACAACAATATTTTACAACTTTTTAAGTATTATTAAATTATTGCTACAAAATTTAAAGTAGAAACTGTATTTATAAATTTTAGGTTGTTTAAAATCATTATGTGAAATACTATTTAATACGTTAGCGTGTCTTTTATACGAAATCGATGCAATGGAAAAACTTTTTATTAGTATGCACAATATATATGGGTTTCTTTGCCAAGTAAGTAGATCGCATGCAAATTTAAATTTATATAGAAATGCAATTCCATAGGTGAGTATACCTATAGGGTCAGACACTGGAAGGGTTTCAGTAGCTACCACCTCTTTTGCGTGCAGTATTATAAATATTTTTTTACGTTTTAGCTTTTATTTTTTACAATGTGCGAAATTACACTACTGGGTGAACCCACAGACTTGTCAGTTAATCAGCAAGGAATAACGGGCTTATCTACACTTTTACTTTACACTGTTATTGGATTTTTTATATCGAAAATAAAGAGCATCGTCGAAAATAATTGGAGTCGAACCAGTACTCAGTTTCGTTATTCTTTAACCTACTGCATGAGGTGGATAATGAAGATATTCTTAGAATGGGCAAAGGCTGTAGCCGTCGTTTTATGTATAAGAGATAAGGGTATAAATTACCATCCGGATCCCGTTTATACCACAGTAACTTTAATATATTACATATGCACAGAAAAAATATTACGTTCTATAATAGTGAAGAGTTTGTCTTACCTTAATTTCAGTTGCTTTGATTCCATGGAACACCTTTATATTCCCATCATTTTAAATTCGTGTTCACTTCTATGTGCAGCTGGTATTACACTTCTAATGACTTTACAACCGCAAGTATTATATGCAGCTTTTGCTTCCTACTTCGTTATCTATTTACGTGCAAAAGATTTATATTACAATTATGTAAAAACGTTATTGATTGAGAATGAAACATTTGCATCATTTAGACCTGCAACCAATAACGACATTGAAAATTGGGACGACATATGTGCAGTTTGTCTAAACAGTATGAGCAGAGCAAGAATCACTCCATGTAATCATCTGTTTCATCCAACTTGCCTTAAACAATGTCTTAGAAGATCTTTATATTGTCCATTATGTAAACATAATTTTATTGAATAAAGTTATGATGATCAAGTTCCATTTAATTTTTTCAGATAGTAATTGTAGGGATCAAAATATATTTTGTTTTCTTTTACTGTTATCAATAAAGTTTTTGGTGTCGTGGTTCAGTCGAGATCTATTTAAAATTTTATGGTTATAAAGAAGTAAATATAACTTCTAACTAGATTTTCAAAAAGTATGTTATTTATTTATTTAAGAACATAATTTACGTTGCGCGTAGAGACTGTAAAGTATACCCTTGATTAACTTATTGGTTATAACGAAAAATGTTCTACAAAACATCGTGTCATGCAAAAAATATTGTTAGTTTATAAATTAATTAAATTAGAAAACATTACACTACATATTTTTCGCATCGTTCCTGTATATCGACGTGTGGAGCCATCTTGGTGTATCAAAGAGCACTCACATGTCATTTAAATTCGCACTTTACTTCGTCTTCACTATTTTGTATTTTTCACTATATGAATTTATATTTTATAAATATATAAGAAGTTTACTTTGAAATAAATAAATTACCTTTAATTTTATTTTTTTTGGTTTTTGATACGATAAAAATTTACGAAGTTATGATTTTTTAACAGTTGGTGTTTTTTTAACCCCCGTGTAAAAGTTAAATTTTAATGTGCGTTTTTTAAGATTTGCTCGAAAAAGAAGCCCGTTTAAAAAATTAATAAATACAAAGTTGAAAGTAATTTAAATTCTCTGTAATTTACTGTTTTATTTTACCCCCTACGGAACCAATTGACCAAGTTATGACTATTTCTTGTTAAGAAAGTGTGCTTTGAAGTTTACGCATATGATTTTTTTATTAAAAATACTAAAATTATTTGTTTTATCCTAAATAATTTTTTTTTAAATAAAAGAATTAATTTTTTTAGCAACTTCGTTTAAAAAAAATTTCGTTTGAAATTTTTTAACATTTTTTTCTTAATTTAACTTATAACTCAAAATCTGTTGATTCCAGATAATAAAGGGTTAAATTTAGTTTGTAGGTAAGCGAATGCTCTTTAAAAAATTACTAACATATTAACAGGAAAAAATTATTACTTTCGGTGCTACAGCTGTTTGAAGACATAAATTCAAAATATTTTATTTAAAATTTCTCATAAAAAGTGTCTTCTACCTCAAAGATTCTCAACGGAGACAAATTGGAAAATTCTGCGTTTCTTAAAAATAAACGTTTTGGTTCAACATTATTATTTCTTGACATTTAATAATAAGATATCAAGTAAGTCGGTAAAAGATTTTATAAAAAAGTTAAATAATTAATTCACTGGAAAAAATTCACTAATTGTTAAATTTAACTAAAATTTCTTTTAACATGTAATAATTGTTAATTTAATAATTAAAATATATTTTCACAAGTTACAAAATATTTATATATAATAGAAAAACATAAAAAAGTGATAATAAATTTAAATTGAATAAAAGGGCGCAACTAAAGATTAGTTGAAATCATATAAAGAAATTGATTGAATTTTAGCCATTGAATCAAATTGGATAATTCATTTAAACTAAATTGGATGATTTTAAGATTGAAAAAGTAAACAAATCATAGAAATAAATTCGTTGGATTAATGAATTTGTTTTAACGATTTGATTAAATAAATGTCTATAGTTTATTGAATCGTGATGGATAATACAAATACAAAAATTAATTGAATGTTTGAAATGATTTCTTTGAATTAATTAATAATATTATATATTTTTACACTTCGTGCAATTTCCATTATAGTTTCAATTTAATACTGCTACAATGTAGAAAAAAAACAAAGTAATTTTTTTAATTGTTTATGTAATTGAGAATTATAGACAATTTTCTTCAACTTAAGTATTTTTTAACTTTTTTTATTATTTAATTTCTTACACAATTTATACAAATTATTAACATTTCAACATTTATATTTACACATTTAATTATTAATTACTTGTATATTTCCTATGAATTTCTTTGCCGCAGTGAGTATCTGAAAATAATATTTGGAAATTTCTATTATTAAAATTATACCTACCTTTTTTTCTTACTTACCTTGACCGGGTTTCGAACCGCTGCCGCATTTTACAGCACCTTAAATCCATTTGAAAAATACAAAAAAAAATTTCAAAAAAAACTATCATTTTGAAATGTGAAAAATATTAACATTAAAATATAAATTATAAAAACAAAGATTTTTTAATCTTGAAAGTTTTATTTCGAATTTAATTTTTCAAGATTTCTCTTGCGCTCGGTAATATCAACGTATTTAAAGAGTCGTTTAGTTAAATGGCCAATAGAAAACGGGCATTTTGTATAAAATAAAATATTACACGTGTTTATTGCACGTCTTTCTTCTTCTTCTCAATCTTTATTGCAACTTTAATAAACTTATTTAAAATAATTTAAAGTATAATTTTCAAGTTCCAAATCAAAATATTTTATTTATTTTAATTCAATATTAATATTTTTAAACTATGAATTGAAATTGAACTAAACTATGAACTAAATCGTTTTTTGAAACAATTAACCGCTCTAAATAAATTATAAAAAACTTTAAATAAACCATACAATTTCCATTCATTTTGTGTAATAATTTTTATAAAAACCATTAAATTTAATTCGTTAAACTTAAGAATGGTGTATATTATAAAAATCAATCTATTTAAATATGTTATCTACAAAAAATTGATGAAATAACTACTTATATTACAGTCAAACCTGAGTAAGAGAGAACTGGGTAAGCGAGAAAACTCTATAAGTGAGAATAATTCTCAGGTCCCGAACTTTGACCCCCCAAAAACCTCTATAAGTGAGAAGTAAAAACCTGTATAAGCGACAGTCTTTTATCTCGCCGTGACCTCTATAACTGAGAGTCTCTCGTGCCTGAACCTCTATAAGCGACAATTTAATACTAGCAATGTATGACTCATTCTTTATTTTCAGGAACTGTGTGTGTTTTTGTTTTCTTATACAGTTATTATATGTAGTTCGAAGAATATAATCAACTATCCTCACTAATTTGTAATGCTAAGTACAGTTGATAAACTAATTTCTTTAAACTTAATTACTCTAATAAATATTTTGCATATTTTTTTTTGCATATTTTGCATATTATTAAATAACCTCTGTAAGTGAGAGAGACTTCTCTTGTACCTCTATAAGCTAGAAACTCGGATTAGTGAGAAACCTCTATAAGCGAAAAAAAAATGACGGTCCCTTGAATTCTCTCTTAACCAGGTTTGACTGTATATAAATCATTGAAATTAAATATTTAATAAATATTTAATCATAGAATGTTATTGAATGAATCAATGACAATGATTTATTGAAATAATTATTTTTTATAATTGATTTAACTAAAGTTGAAATGTTGTATTATCTATTTTAAATTAGATAAAATTACTAAATCAGTTGTTTGAAATTTATAAATATTCTAAATGAATAACAGCGCGTAAGTGTTCAAGTCGAACGCGGCCATAATGAGAAGTTTCCCCTTACCTGTCGTATATCAATTTGTTCGCTTAACAAAGAAATATGTTGCTAATAATTAATTTCCATGACGTCTCTTTAATATTTGATATTAATAATACTAATTTATTTTCAGGTTATTATTTCAATAAAGATGGCGGCACTCCATGAAGATAATCGAGCAGCGGATGGCATACTCATGCAAGTGAAGATGGGTAATGGCAGTTATTACGAAGTATGTTGAAATTATTATTATATTTTATCACTTGTTAATTTAAATCAAGAACCGCGGTATAAATAAATTGACAGGTAAATTTTAAGCCATATAAATATGGCAACTCAAATGGTGTTACCAACAATTTCCAACGTCGCGCGTCGACTGCAAATTTAATATTCATAGCAGTGCCACATTTGAATTTGGAGAAATTAAAAAAAAAATTATAAATAAAATTTTTAAAAACACAAAATAGACCAACATAGACCACATTAGTTATAAATAAAAAAGAAATATAGTTGAGGTGACAATAGGCATACAAATTGATAAAGTTTCCTTATAAATTTGCCAATATTTAATTTCGAATTTTGACAAACCTCCACTGACACAAGAGAAATTGGTCTCTCCCATCTTTGTGTGAAAATGTGAGGTAGACGCCAACTTCTTCACCCAAGTGAAGTAGCACCATTGTTTTTTGAAACACTGTTTTTTTCAACTTCGTAATACTTTGGGCGCATCCAACTTTAATAGAAAATAATCAGATAACGTCAACAATTTTATTACCATTAATCATGTACAATCTTAAAAAATTGCGGTTGGTATTTCCATTAAATATTAAATCTTGAGTCATTTTCGAAATTTATTCTTTGAGAAAAATTTTACGTCGAAAGCTTCAAATTTTCTCACATTTATTGTAGATTGATGAATAATAATAACATTAAACCCTTCATAATTTTCTTTTTCGCATCAAAACTACGCCATTCCTTTCGGGAAAATCTTTTCAAGAAAAGTTACCATAATCCTTACAATTTTTTTTTGAATTACAATTTTTATTTTGAAATTATTTAATTTTATATTGTTAGTTGTCAATTTATAAAACTTTTAAATTAACTGAATTACTTGTTAGCCCAGGAAAATTGAACTTTTTTACCTACACCTTGTTCATTATTTTCAGAATTTTTGTGAAAACAGTTGGTTTCTTAAAAAATTTATTTCACCAAAGTTGTAGCCCGTTAAATTATCTATCCGATTTGGGTCATTAGTTTTTCGAAAATGTTTGGTTTAAGAGATACCAGGGATCGCAAGAAAAGTAAAAAATAAAACCTGAATTTTTTAAGATGTTTTCCTTAATTTAATTTATAACTCGAAATCCGTTGATTCTAGACGATAAGAAGTTATAACCTAGTTTGTAGATAAGCAAGTGATTTTTAAAGAAGTTCTAATTCATTTAGACATCCAAGTCTAAAAATCAATAATATCGGATCTATGACCGTTTGAAATCAAAAATTCAAAAATTGCTTTAAAAGGAGGTCCCTCCAAAGGATTTGGACTAGGACAAAAAATTTTTTTTTAAAATTTGTCTTAGGAGAGTGTCTTTATCACCATCTCAAAGGTTCTCCATGGTCACAGGAACACCCTGTAGTGTGGCGTGTGTGTGTGAGAGAGAGAGAGAGAGTGGAAGAAAAGAGATAAGAAATAGAAAACGGAGGAAACAACAAAATACATGGGGATGGAAGGACATTGAGAAGAGGGCCGTGGAATGGAAGAACATTGTTGAAACCTAGAAAAGTAATAGAAACTAGCAAGAGAGCTGACAAGGTTTTGAAGTGGCTTCTCTGTGGGAGATAAAATGGAGAGAAAAGAGATTTAGAAGGAGATATTGCTTGTTTATATACTTTACGGAAAAGTACCATGGAATAGTTATAGTGAGAAAAATTGGTTGACCGAACTTATTTTTAACTAACTTCAAAAAAGAAGTTTTCAATTTGTCGGAATCTTTTTTATGTATGTTCAGCGATAATTTTAGTATTATATTTAATATAAAGTAGAAGGCTTTGTACTGATTTACGCGTGCATGACTATTGAATGAATGAATATTAGCACTACAGCCCTAGCAGAGCCATGGGTTTCTTTGACACCGTATTCCATTTTTCCTGTTGCAAGGGTACTTTCTCCTGCTTTTCAACCTGATTTCGTTTAATTCCTCGTGCACTTCGTTTTTACAATGGCTCCTTGGTCTACCTCTTCTTTTTGTCCTTTCAAATTTCAATTTCCAAATGTCATTTGGCGTTCTATCCTTGTTCATCCTCACCAGGTGCTCCAACCATATCTGTCTCTACGCTTTCACACATCCAACTATGCTGGGTTGTCCATATAACTCGGCTAACTCCCGATTTGACCTTGTTATCCATTGTCCATCTTCATATTTCCCACCATATATTTTTCTCAATACCTTTCTCTACCATACTTCCAGCATCATTTGCTCACATTTTTTCATTGTCCACACTTCCGCTCCATACATTACCGATGCTCTTATGATTGTTCTGTATACTTACTCTTGTCTTAACTGTCCTGACCTTATTATTGAAGATCAATTTCAGTGCGAATGAACTTCTTGTGTCAGCAGCCATTTTTGCCTAAACCTCCGCCTCGCACCCTGGTTTCCTCGTTATTACCGTTCCCAGGTACGTAATGGTTGTCACTTCTTCAAACTGCACTATTTCGTTTCAGACTGGTATACTTATGAAATATTTTTCCTCAAACTTTCTATCATTCCATGTCATGTATTTTGTCTTGTTTTATTTATTTCAGTCCAATTCTCCTGTGCACGACTATTATCCTAGTTATATTAAAATCAAACAAATAATTAATGTTATAATCACATTCGTTTTTACATTTTTAATTACGGCATTTCTAATACGAATTAATCATTTGAAACTTGCCACTATATTTAACGTGGTGCCAATTAAACTAATATCAGATGATAAAACATTCGCCATACAGCAATAAAATATACCAGAAAATATGTTATTGCATGGAATATTCCAAAATTTTATCGTGAAAGCACCAAGTGGGTATCTACAATAGAAAAACATAAAGAAAGTAATAATAAATTTGAATTAAAAAAAAAAAAGGCGCGACTGCACCTTTGTGTTTTTGACGCACCCCAACAACGAAAAACAAAGGTTACGTATTCCACTTCCAGATCCGCGTTGGTAGTGGGCGTGAATGGTGTCTTGGCGATCATCGTGCTTTGTATTAAGAAATAATTTTTAATTTACGAAACAGTAAGTTATAAATATTCTAAATTTTTCCAAATCCTATTTCACGAAGCATTGTTGTGTTTAATTATTCCAAATTGTAGCAAATTTGCTTATTTACGGTAGGAACAAGATGGCATACCCAATGTAATAGTAAAGTAAGCTTCCAGCATAACTGCGTTGTAATTATTAAATATGCTTTCTTATAACAAGCAAATCTGATGCTAATAATTATTTGCATAATGTTTCTTTAGTATTAACAAAGTGTATAATACTCTTTGGTATTAATAATATTTTATTTTCAGGTTATTACTTGAATTAAGATGGCTGCCCTCCAAAGAGATAATCAAACCGCGGATGGCATACTCGTGGAAGTAAATATGGGTAACGGTGGTTATTACGAAGTAAGTTTAAATTATTTTATTTTTTATCACTTTCTTGATTTATTAAATAAAAAATTGATAGGAAAATTTTAAAGCATTTCAACATGGCCGCTCAATGCTGTAGCCTACATCGCCCAACATCGTCGCCCCTCGGAGTTACAACTTGGGCTCGTTTTGCAAATGCTGTCATTTTTTTCATTTTAGATAAATTATTCAATTTCAAATTTCGTTGATCAAAATTATAATATTTAATATTAATTTATAACAAATTCTTCATTTTAAAATTTTAATTTGGAGTCTGCTGGTTTTACAAAAAAATAACCAAAATGTTATTTTGTGGTGATCGTAATAAACTTTTGTTGATCACTCAAGTATGAGATGAATCCAAGAACAATCAAATCGGGAGACAAAAATCTCTAACGAAGTTGTTCACTTTAAATCAATCTTTTTCAAAATATTTTTTGCAGATGAACTTTTCCTTTCTTAATTCTCTCCCATAAACTATCTTGAAATTTAATATTTGTTTAGTAAGTAAACATTGTCCACTAGGTAATTTAAAATGGATCGGGGACAGAATTTCGATTGTTGTTCCTGGAGCGGCGCTCAGTTACCTGTGGAAGCCAAAAATTCTTGGAATTTAATTTATAAAAATTCTACATGCTGCTAGAATGTAGTTAAGTTACTGGGGAATCCCTGATTTGACATCTCTTGACTACCCATTTCGTATAACATATTACATCAATAAATTGTTTAAGTTTATTAGCACACAATATTTAATCAATTGTTCGTGTTATTGAGTACCATAAACTTAGTGCTATCAATTATATTTGAACATTTCTGATCTTAAGAATTGGAAAAGCTTTCAGCACTTTTTTTATGCGGTTTTTTAAACTTAATGTAGTTATTTTAACTTACGGTTTTCGGATAAGATGGAACTTAACATTATCTCAATTTTACTAAAGGAAACATCATTTTTTTACACAAATTTCTGAAGATCGTAGTATGTATGTATGTATCTACCGTGTGAAAAAAAAATTGGATGCAAACTAAAAATCTTAATGATCATTAAGATTTTCAGACAAGCTTTCATAGTTTTAAAAGGCTCACGCCTGATTTTGTTTTCATTCGTTTTTGAAGTTGGAGTTTCAAATTGCAGTTTTTAAAGGATAACCAGCTCAAGTCATGACAGTTCCTACACCAATCGCGGTTTGTTTGTGAAGAAAAAGCACAATTATTGTAATTTATTTACAAACTAGAAAGCAATTAAAATGAGTATTGGCATAAAAACTCAAAATTAGCAGGCATCTATCTACTGTGCAGTAAAGAAAAAAGAAATTTAAATCAGTATTTCTTTTTTAAATTTAATATTGAAGTTTTAATACAGAACAATAAAAATTTTCACCAGAAAAACATTTAATCTTTCGACTGCTCTGAACTAATATTCAAAATTATTTTTATAGGGTTTCCTTGTGGATATTTGCAAGAATGAAGGAGTGATTCGTTTTCCTTACCGGTAAGATTATTATCATATTATTTCGTACATCGAACCACTAATGTCCGTACTTGTAGCCGATGTTTAGTTTGAGCAATGCCAGAGGACGACTCGAGTACAAAATTGACTATTTTGATTGGTCCATTCTGTACTTTTGTCATTCTTAAGCATGAGATCAAACGAAGTATCGACTAGGATAGGTACGGCTGTTAGTATTGTTTTTCCATGTTGAGTTAACCTCCGACTATATGTTGATTAACTTTCTAATTCAACCAATGAAAATTTCTACTTGATAGTTTAATTATTGACTAATTTAAAGTTTAACCGAAAACGCGTCTCAAAACTTACTATTTTTTTGTTACAGTTTGAATACTGAAGAAAAATATCCATTTTCAAGCATACGTTTTCCTCCTATGGAAGCTACAAAAGAATCTGACTTACAAAAAAACATGATGGCAGAAGTTTTGGTTGCAAAAGATAACGCACTTTATCTAGGGTGGTTCAAATGTTCCATTAACGTAAGCTGCATTATTATATTATTTTACCCACATTTCCTGTTTACTTTATTCTATTATTAAGTAATAGGAAAAATTATTGTTTTCGTATGTTGTTTTCAAAAAACAATAATAAACCATTTCCAAAAACTATTGGGTATAGGTGTGTGTGTTGTCAAATTTTGGATGAACTCTACCTCACAAATTAAATAATAACCATAAATAAGTTAAATTATGCCCGGTTGTGCACCACTTTTGACTTAAGTAAAACTTAAGTTTTTTTTGACAGCGCAAAATTTAATATTTCAGAAATTTAAAAACTTTTAATTAATTTTCCCGTTTGCATCGCACTATTTAAGAAAAACTAAAGTTTCACAAAGTCGGACCCACTAATAAAAACATTTGAATTATACAATATAAAAGCGAAAAATTAATTATTAAATAAAGTAGTATAACAAAATATACTCATAGTCGTTTGTCAAGACGAACAAAATGCGAGCGCTAAAGAAATCTTATATTTGAGCACAATACTTAAGTTGCATGCGAAATAAACTTGAAAAAAATTCTTAAATCTAAGATTTTTTAGCTATCATATGTTGTTCGTGTTTACGAATGAATACAGTATTGTTTTGACATAAGAATTATAAATTATTGATACAGAATAATTATTAATGCTTTGCTTTTATGTTGTATAATTCAAACATTGTTTTTTGCAAATTCATACGTATTTTTTTTGTAGGCTCTGATATCAGCGTTTTGTGAGTTTAAATATTTGAACAACACAGATGATAACGTCGATTTTGCGAAAATCACTAATATTCGCAAACCGAATATGAATCCACCAATGTCTATGGACATGTTAAATGTTCACACTATAACCATCCCCGAAGAACTTCGTCAATTGTAAGTTAACGTAATCTTAATTTGATATGTTAAACAGTACCTAATCAATTTTTTTAGCACTGATTATAAAAATATTCAAAGTACATTGAAGTCTAATTTTAATGGTTCTATATTAATTAATTATGATATTGGTCGCGATGTCCTTGTTATCATTTCTCGTTATCAATCTGACATCTTATATGCTAAAGCCGTTGAAAATAATTATTTCAAGCGCTTGGCTCAGAAATTCCAGCCATTACAAATTCCAGGAAAAATAGATCAAGAATTATCGACTGCTAAAAGTGGCAGGTAAGCTAATTAATTATATTAATACTTAAACACTGTCGTGCGGTCACCATGACCGCAATGAATATTAATTTTTGTATTTTTTTGTTAAAATTATGCATTTGGCGTCTTATGCCTGTTTGCACCGATTTTTACTCAAGTAAAAACTTAACTTTTTCTGACAGCGTTAAATTTATATTTATAGAAAAAAATTTTTAATTAATTTGGCCGTTTGAATTATATAATATAAAAGCAAAAATTAATTATTTTGCATTAATAATATATAATGCTTACGTCAAAGCAATACTCGTATTCGTTCGTAAACACGAACAACATACGAACGCTAAAAACTCTGAGATTTAAGAATTTTTTTAAAGTTTGCTCCGCATGTAACTTAAGTTTGTGCTAAAAAATTTCAAGATTTTTCTAGCACTCGTCTTTTGTTTGTCTTCACGAACGAACACGAGTATATTTTGACTGCACAACAGTTTTTAAGTGTTAATAAGAAATACACCACTTTCGATTTAAACACATGCAAGTCGTTGTTTAAAACATTTTTTTTCAGAATCACTGCGGAATTTACAATTCCCAAAAATTTCCTAAGAGGTGCTTTAGGAAAATGTCATGTAAATCTCTACGCAGCAGAAAACATTAAAGGGGTTGTGAAATTAATAAGAAGTTCAAATAAATTCATAATACAGGGAGAGGTAACAAGCTTACTGAATGCAAAGTTATTTATTGCATTTTTGGCATCTATTTTTTTATATTTTTAAGACCGAAGAAGCAGTGAGTGAAGCTCGCAAGTTATTGGAAATTTTAACCGAGTATTATCCTATACCAAAAAATTTCATGAGGCAGTTGGTTGGAAGAAAAGCAAAAAATATTTATTTGATCATAAAGGCAACCGGAACGGTTAGCTTATTACATCGCTCAATTTATATAAAACTAAATTAATTTTTTAATTTTAGCTGAAGATATTTATAGCAAAACCTGAAAATATGCCGGCAAGTGTTCAAGTTAAAGAAGACGACGTTATTCTTGCTATTGTTGGTTCTACGGATGCAGTTAAGAAAGCAAAAATATTAATTGATGTTAAAATAGCTCACATTTATGTAAGTAGTTTGTTTTTAAAACATTTCCAAATTAATAAAAATACATATTTTAGGAAGTACAATGTTTGAAACTGACCGGATTCAAGATCCAAGAAAAAAGGAATGAATATTATAAAATCATTAGAAAATATACAAACCACTCACTTTCTACACAGACTAAGAATATTAATCAAAATGTTGAATATGATGACCCAACCGAGTGTCTTCTGTCTGAAGATTCTAATGATGATGAAACTACCAATGTTTGTTCTAGCGAAACAAACTTGGATATGTCCACGGAATCTAATCAAGATAGTTCTTGTAAAACTATAACAGCTGTTACAGAAACACCCAACACATTAGAAGGATTTTCTAAGATTAACAAAAAATCTTCTAGTTATTTAAAAAAAATCAAACGAATCTGATTGTGAATCTATTCAAGAATGCAGTTTTCAAAACTTAGAGTCCACAACTATGGATATTGATAATATTTTCTCAGAAGAATTACCAAGTGTGCAAATGCATGAAATAATTTCAGAAGCTGTAAGTAATTCGGAAGAAATAGGTGATTCTCAGAAAATTGAAGAAATTCGTCTACAAACAAAAGATGAACATTTAGAAAAAAAATTTAGCATTTTAAAATTCTTTGACATTATTGAAAATTTTAAAGTAGAGTATGAAACTCCTAAAAGTTTGGAATTGGATGACCAAATTTACGAATCTACTCGAGTTGCTCTCCCTTCATCAGGTAATTTAAAAGTTGAATTTGCCATCCAAATGCACAAGGAAATGTTAAGACATAAGTTGCAAGCTTTAAAGCAAAAGGAGAAACATCTTTTACAGACAATAGGCATACATCTATTGATAGTAAAAGCAATATGATTTTTGATTCTCACTATTTTAACAATGTTCATTTCTTACAAGCAGCAGTCCATGAAAATAGACCCCAAGCGAAATTAACAGCGTTATGGTGCGAGGATCCAGAACCTAATATTTTTTTACCAACGGATGGTGCCCAAAGCTCCTTAGATTTTGCTTATGCTTCTGGAGATATGTATGTTGACAGTCAGGATAGTACTATCATACTCGTAGATGATAAAACGTAAGTATACCACTATTAATTTTGGCAACTATTTATTGTGATTTTAAAATTGATTTAGAGATTCTATTGGACGTCAAAGAAAAAAATCTAATCTTGTAGATTTGTTAAAGAAAATTGGGTAATTATGGCAATATTTTTTTAATAAACATTTGATAATTATTGTTCTGGTATTAGATATAAAGGACCTTTGCTCATCAGGACAGAATTGAAAACTGCGTTAAAAGATGGTCTAACAAATTTTGAGTTTAATCGCCTTATTGTTTATTTAACCGATGAACTGCATTTCCTTAAAGCAATGAAAACTCGTGTTACTGTTTTAACTAAATCTGAAAATTGGGATGTATTTTCTGTTGAAGTAAGACAATTTATGCAGGAAATCGGTATGTATAGGTATAATATATTATATGTAAAAATAGTTTTAATTTTTTCTTTTCAGGATGCCCTTATCAAGATTTGCTTACTTATGAGATCGGAGAAGGTCTTAGAAATTACAGACAAAGAATTTTATTAGTAAAATTCTTAGGAGCAGAGGTAATGTGCAATCAATTGCTTCGCAACGATTGTCAAAGAAGACAACTGGAGATTTATATGGTAAATAATTTTTAAAATATGTTTTATACTTCTTACAACTCATACTTGTAATTTTAGAACAGAAACTATCTGATTCTCAACAAAGATACAATATGTAGTATTCTTGATTTGCCTCTACTCCCCACACATGCTACCGTACAGGCGTTAGAGAGAGAATTCGATCGTTATTACGATAGCTCATCAAGTGATGATGAAGTAAGTACTATTGCATGGAATGACAGCCCGTGGACAGGTGCTCACAAATGATTTGAAAAATTCACTTAGAAAAAACACATACGCCATATTGTGTGGAACAAGCATAAAAATATTATTAAGGAATCACTTCTTCTATAAGTAGATACTACCTATCATTGTTGCAGTCAACGCATGTATTCAAAACTAATAATAAAGTTATTTCTACCTCATCACTGCCATTTAAATTGATATTTTTAATTTTAATGTTTTGGAATATCCCTAAAATTCTCAGTGTGTATCGAGATAATGATTATGTAGATTAGAGTAAATTTTCTGATAGTGCTCGAAAAAATCTATATGCTTAAAATAAGTTAGGAATTTGTGGGTTTTTCTGTCTTCCGCATATATATTTTTGTCCTGAGATGTTGTTAAAAATGAGGTTCTAATGATGTGAATTGTATAAATTATTAAGCCCTAAAACTTCGTGCCTCTCCCCTGTACTGCGGAACCTGTAAGGACCTAGATACAATACTGTTGAAAGTTTATTCGTTTAACTTAAAGTTATGTATTTTTTTTTATCTTGTCAAAATTATCTTATTACAAGTCTCAAAAATTAGACTGGAACACTTGATGGGGAAAAACTTCAGTGTTTCAAAATTATTCTTCTCGGAGTGAGGTTCAACTAACATTTTATTATTATTTACAGGTAATGCAAAAATTCTTAGCTAAAAAGAACAATTAAATTCTTCTTCAAGTTCGTCTCAAATTTCTTACTTTTTTAGTTTGTTCTTAAATTTTAGTTTATATTTTTTTATTATTTTAGTTTGTAAATGTATTTAGGAATAAGTAGTGTATATCATTGTGAACTAAGGTATTTGCTGAGTGGATGCCATGAATCCCCCCCGGATCTTTCCCTTAAAATTGATGTTATATCTAGAAATTAAAAAAAAACTTTTGACAATAATTACCAAGTGCTCTTCTAAATGACTTCAAAAATATTACCTCTAAATTTCATAGTTATATCTACAGGGATTTCTTAAATGATTAATAAAAATAATGGGTGCGTTTTTAATTTTTGTAGTCGTTTAAGAAGCCCCTAAGATATCACTATGAAATTTCGAGGTAATATTTTTGAAGTTATTTAGAAAAGCACCTGCTATTGTTCGAAAGTTGATTTTCAAATTTCTACGTATAATATCAACTTTAAAAACATCTGATCTTGATTTTGAACGGATTTAATTTAACAATACTATTTAATATTAATTTTAATTAAAGTTGAATTGTTTTTTCATGTAAAACTTGGTAAGATCCATTAAATTATGTAAATAAAAATCAATTTTGTTTAATTTGGTGTATATAAAACTAATTGATCAATCCCTCCTGCGCTTCCTTAAAAGAAGACCTGCATTAGTCAAATATCAAAGTTAGGATAATTAGCACTTATTTGGACGCTGATAATATTCCAAATCTGGTGACACCCAAAGTAACGAAGGGTGCTATACCTAACTGTAAAAACGAAAAATTCCAAATATATTTTATCTATGGATTATTTTACCTGAATTGTTAATTATTCAAAAAAAATTTCGTATATTATTTTTTTAATTTTTATGTTTAAAAATTATCTACTAAAAAAATGTTTAATTTGGAACCCATATATATTCCCACCTTTAAGAATGCTGTGCCCCATCCCAAATGGCTCGGATCGTCGCTTATGTCCGATTTCTTCACTCGTAATTAGCGACATGAGTTAGCGTCGGGTTAAATTAACGAAATAACCGATCGCACGATAACAAAATGAATAATTCAATCATCTGATTGGTTATTTTGTCAATTTCACCTGAAGTTTGCTAACTTCAAATTGGCGATTAGAAATTTTATTACCAATTCAAAAATCATATTAACGTAATTTTTGGACATTTTATTATATTATCACAAAAACTTGATCCTATTAAAATACAAAATAATGCAACATACATTTAAATTTATATAAAAATTATAATGCAATTGTGAAATTTTAAACATGAAGTATTTTCAAGAATAAAGCTGTATTAGCATCCTAAAAATTAAGAACTTCAATTAACATAGCAAAATGAGTAATCCTTTAATTAAAATTTGAAGTATATAATAATGTACTTTGATGAAAACAATAATTACAAATTATGTTATATTAATTTGCTCATCATGTATTAATTTTTAGGTTGTCAATGCAGCTTAAGAAAAATTTTAATCAGGTAATTCGATCTACCTATCGCTTATAATATTTTTACACATACATTCTACATCACTTTAGAAGTGAGCAGCAATTATAGTTTGTTAACTTAATGCAATACATTTTGTTAATTTACATAATTTCTTCTAATGTGGAAGATTCTCAAAACAACTTTATCACATAACGTCTCATTTTCAAAAAAATATAAATTGTATTTTAACAACAACTACTCTAACACACCTAAAAATAATAAAAAATAGAGCCTATCATGGAAATTTAATATCACAATGCAAGAAATAACAACTTAAACATTACCTTGACACACTACAACTAGAAATATAAGATCAATATTAACAAGAATTAAAGGTACCTTACACTTTACAATTCCTTATCTTTAAGCGACTGAACTGACCATCCAAGCACACGCCTATCAAACCCACAAGTAAATAAATTTATATTACTGCTATAATCTTCTGCCCAAGCAACACACGAAACCATACGATTATGACCTTGACCACCTTGTCTACTCGATCGCGGCAAGCGAGCTAGCCTTTGCCCACTTAAATCATACAATCTAACGTGACGATTATCGTGGGGTATTGCTATAACCCCATTAGATGAGACGGACAAACGATTAATTGCAGAGTCTGTTCTAATTGTGGCCACCGGTGACCTCATATTACGCAAATCCCAAACCTTAACTGATCTATCATCCGAACCTGATACGACTTTATCTTCACGTGTAAAAACCGTAGATGTAACACTCCTGAAAAAACATCTATTGATTTCCTTATCCCATCATAAGTTCACAAAATACTTACTCTGAGTGACCTTGAAATACTGAAACAGATTGTACGGATTCCCTGAAATCCCACAGACGAAATGTCGTATCTCGTGACGATGTTACTGCCAATCTTTGGGTAGGATGTGTGGATGCATGCGTTAATTCTAAATCGTGACCCGTTAGTGTGGTTATAGTCGAACCTGTTTCAACATCATGTAACACTGCTAGTCGGTCCCAGCCTGCGGTGATTACCTGTTCTGCTCCTAATATAACAAATTTTTAAGTGTAACATAAAATGAAGAACTTTTATCCACCATTAAAGTATTAATGCAATCGCAAAAAATTTTGAAAAGTATTTTTAACCAAATTATTTGCTTAAAATTTTACCTAATAGCCATTCTGCCGTTGAAATTGCACCTGTATGACCTCCAAGCTCACAAACGGGAGTACGAAGCGATGCTGCTTTTGTGTCACCTCGATCTTCACAGTCTTCACTTAATTCCAACTCTTCTTCAGATGAATGGCCTTTCTGTGAATAACAAATCATGTAAATTTTACTTCAAATTTATTGTTAATAATTATTGCAATTCGTGCCAAATCTAATTAAAGCTAAAACCTAAAAAAATAGCTTGATTTTGAACATTTAAGAGAAAAAGTTAAGGGATCAACGAAACTCAGATAGATATACTTAAATTCTTACTCTTTCGGAAACCCATGAAATTACCCCGAATTTAAAAGCACATATCGTTTAAAGAGAAAAAATTATACTTTTTTGTATGTCATATTTCAACGTATTTTTTACGATTCGCTCTAAAGGAAAAAGTCCTACAAAAAAATATTAAATACAAAAATTGAAAGGCATTTTAATTCCCAGTCATTTTGTGTATTTTATCTTGATGTTGTTACCTTTTTAAGAAAATCGCGAAAAATACTCGTTGAAATTTGACTTTTAAGGTTTGAAAAACATCAACTCTTAAAAGATTCTCAAAAATTATAAATAAGCATTTTAATGCTAATCGAATGCTTTTCGAACAATAGTAGATTAAAAACGTTTTAAATCTCTCTTTATCAACCATGTAGTTGTCATTTAGTCAGAAAACTGAGTGATACAATTAATACAATTTCTTAATTCATTACTGCACTTGTGATTAAAATCTATTTAGTAAGAAATATGATCATTTACAAAAAGAAAGCGAATCTATTATAAATGCGAATGTATAAATTAAACTAAAAGATGTTCAATTTAATAATTAAAATAATAGTGTAATTATTGCAATACTATTTATACAACATGACATGTAACACCACCAACAAGAGGTAATATCTAATTGAATTATTGATGTGGTTTTTATTTTCAACAATTAAATATTTAGTCAAGGACATTGGTTAAGAAAAACTCGCATAATCATTAAGGCAGACGTTAAAATAATAAAAAATCTAATTAACATATTCTTCAATTTTAAATAATTATTTTGTTATTTACATTAATGTAGCTGAGATTAATATTAAAATAAAATCACGAGATTTTGTTTTATTAACAATTATTTTGCTTTTATTTAAACATTATAATTTGTAAAATAAAAAACATACTACGTAGCAGTTAATTTATTTCTTTAAGTAATCATTTGTATTTGAAATTATTCATCATTTTGAATATTGTTGTTTATATAGTTTATAGTATAATAATAAGTATTATTACAACTTTAATAATAACCATAATTTATTTTAAAATTTTGAGAACTGAAAAATTCCCTTTCCGAAAGCCCCGCTGCAAAGCTTAATTTAAATTTTTAACAACAATAGAAGAAAAAATTTATATTTTTCCTTTTCCTTTAAAATTATCCTTCTTCTTCTTCTTCACGTGCCTATCCGTTACCGGATGTTGGCGATCATATTGGCTATAATTACTTTATTGACTGCAGCTCTGAAAAGTCCCGTTGTAGTTGTTCCAAACCACGTTCTCAGGTTCTTCAGCCACGAAATTCTTCTCCTTCCTGGTCCTCTTTTTCCATAAACCTTTCCTTGAGTATCAGCTGGAGCAACCCATAGCGCTGGCAGTTTCTCATAATATGGCCTAAGTATTCAAGTTTCCTTCTTTTAACTTGATTCATTATTTCCATGTTTTTTCTTATTCGTTCCAGCACCTCTTTGTTTGTGATGCGTGCCGTCCATGGAATTTTTAGCATGCGTCGATACAGCCACATTTCGAATGCTTCGAGCTTTTACTTGATGCTTCTGTCAGTGTCCACGATTCGACGCCGTATAAAAGTACCGGAAATACGTAACAGCGGAGGAGTCTGACTCTGGTGTTTATATTGAAATCGCGGCTCTTTAGTAATTCACCCATCTTTATAAACGCACTTCTTGCTTTCTCTATCCTGCATCTGATCTCCAATGCATGATCCCATTGGTCGTTGATTGTACTACCAAGGTAAGTAAATTTTTCCGCCTTGTCAATTGTGTTTTGATTTATGTATAATTGTCCTTGTGGTATGGGATTTTACATATCGTCATATATTTTGTTTTGGCTATATTGACGTCAATACCAAATTCTCTGCTCTTTTCTGTCACTTTGTCCATCAACTCTTGCAAATCCCCAAGATTTTCCGCAATTATTACGGTGTCGTCGGCATATCTGATGTTGTTGATTCTTTCGCCGTTTATTTGTATACCTATTGATACATTTTCCAGCGCATTACTGAAAATTTCTTCCGAATATATATTGAATAGCAATGGCGACAGGATGCAACCCTGTCGAACACCTCGTTGGATTTCTATCTCTTTCGATATTTCACTTTTGTGTGTTATATGTGCTGTTTGTTTCAGTACAGGTTCTCTATAATACGGAGATCTTTGTCGTCTATTCCTATTTTTCTTAGAATCGGTATTAGCTTTTGATGTTTAACTCTGTCAAATGCTTTTTGGTAGTCCACGAAGCATATATGCACATCGCAGTTTACATCTCTACATCGTTGAATTAACACTTGAGTACAAAACAGCGCCTCTCGTGTTCCGGTGGCTTTTCTAAATCCGAATTGGGTGTTCCCATATATTCTTCGCATAGTGAGTATAGTCTTCTATGTATGATTTTAGGAATACTTTTAGTAGGTGGCTCATGAGGCTTATTATTCTATATTCATTACACGTTTTGCGGTTTTCTTCTTAGGGATTGTTATAAATGTAGACTTCAACCATTCCTTGGGGATGTTGCCTGTGTTGTATATATTGTTGAATATCTTGGCGAGTCTCTGGACGTTTGCATCGTTCAACAATTTTACAAGTTCCCCATTTGTTTCGTCCGGACCGGGTGTTTTCCGTCCTTTATGAGTGATATTGATTTCCTTACTTCTTCTTCTGTAATATCTGGACCAGTGACGCATTCTGATGTTTGAATGCCTGGGCGTTCGTCTTGAAATAAAATTTCTATGTAGTCCTCCCATACCTTTATTGCTTTTTGCTTATCCATTATCCAGCGGCCATTTTCGTCCAGCAGGTTACCAGGGTGCCTTGTTTTATATATACCCGCCGCTTCCTTAACTTTCTTGTGCATGTTAAAATTTTTGTTATGCATGTTTTTGCATGTTAAAAATTATCCTTAGCTTTCTAAAATAAATATCATAACATAACAAATATCCAGTGACGTTATTCTCTTATAGGATAGTTTCTACTTTACCTTGGGTTCTAACTACCCTAATTATTAATTAATAATGATGGTTAGATATTTAAAAACATACTCCGCTTCGCTACGTTGCGCCTCTTTTAACTAATCAAATTTGATCAAATTTTAACTGAATATTTTAAAATTTTAAAGTTAAAATTTGACCAACTATAATTATTGTTAATTTAATTTAATCATGTTAACATTTTAATTTTAACTCCTTATTAAATAATTTCATTAAATTACTCAAATGCAGAAAGTATGAAATTCATTATAAAAGAAAGTTAAAATGAATGCCGTGTGCAATATACCATAATATTTGATTTTATAATTACAAAATCTATATTTCACAATTTAATGTTTTTCTATTGCACTTTACAACAATAACTTTAAAATAAATTATGAATATGCAATAATTTTACCATCCATAAACATTTTCAATTATCATAATATTCTGAATGTAATAAATAAAGTTATAATGTAAAATTGGTAATAAATTATGATAAAGAGAAAATTTTTGAAGTCGCAAAACAAAAGATTATTTAAAACTAAATATAATAAAAATAATTACCGGCAAATCCCAACTAACTACAGCTTGCCAAATGTGAGTAGAACAATCACCGCTTGCTGTTAATACCAGATCTTTGGAAGGATGAAATCTAACAGAATTGACTGACCCATTATGGCCATGATATTGTAATAAGCATCTCGCACCATCGATACTCCAAATACAAGCAGTGTGATCTAAAACAAAAACATACCCACTAAATTAGCTGCTCTTGTAATACCAATAGATAAAACAATAACAAATTATGACCTTTAAACTTATTACCAATTGGGAATGCTAAATTTGACGTCAATTGTAATTAATAATAAGATTTCAATTGACTTAATTTTCCAGTTCAGCAAACCTTAATAGCTGAATAATTAATATAAAATTATCTACTGAAACAAACTACAGAAATTTATGGAACGTTTAGCAAGAATTGATTCATTTAATAAAATATTTGAAATTAAACCCTTACTCTTCAGTTAATTGAATAAATTATATAAAATATTTCAATTATATTAACTTGTTGATTCATTAAAAGGTCAATTATAACTTTGCATTTTTAACAACATTACATAATTAAAAATAGAATACATCAAGTATGCTAGTAAACCATTAGGATCTAGTAATACGTAGTTTTACTCGATATCAGTCTGTTTGGTTAATTATTTAATATTATTTACTTATTACTTAAAAAAATCTCTCTACGAATAATGTCCATCAGCATTTATAAATCATATCTACACTAAAAATAGTATTTCCATGTAGAATAATTTACAATCAATACATTGGTAACATTAAAAAAATATTACTTATTTATACATTAATGGTGTACAAATAGGTGACAATTAGTTATCTGATAAGTTTTATTTTTTCAAATTGAACAAAAAAAATTGTATTGGAACATTTTTTATCATGACTTTCGCTATCGTGAGTCCAAGTCAACCAAAATATATAATTTTGGTTGATTGCTCGAGAATTGTGGTACTTTTTTTGAGGAAACACAAATTTGTTGCAGCAATTTCTACAAATAAATCTAACTTTTATCGAAAATCTGCTTAAAACTATTAAAACTGAGAAAAAATTTTTAAAAAACGTTTTACATATTTCTAAAGCTTTACATATGTTCTAGAAATTTTGAGCATGTGAAATTTTGGACATCACTGTAAATAGCATTAGTACTACCTTAATACGTAGACGGGCAACTGTAATGTGTGAGACACGAAACAATGCTAACGTTGCCATCGACGAGACTCGTACTTATGAGTAATCAAAAGAAGGCCAAAATGCATGATATATGAATTACAGATTAACGGAAAGTAATCTTCATAATTTTGCCAAAAGAAAACTTGAGGTTTTATGTTTAGTTGTTATAGCACTCTCTACCTCCCATAATAAGCATACACCTGCTGATTAAAACGCAAGAAACTGTGGTTCAAATCTACTGCTATGATCTGAAGTCTAAGATCGATCCGTGGCTACCACCCGATCTTGTTCGAAGACCTCCACTTCAAATTTCCTTACACAAATAAAAAAACATCTGCTTGCAAACTTTCAGCTCTCTAAGTGGAATAATTATGACACCAACATATAAAAATGGTTTTATATGCTAATGTAAAAAAATATGATGCCTAAAGTAAATTCTGCATCTTAGGAGAAAGTTATAAATTACGTAATTCAAACTCGTGCTAACAACACAATTAAGTACGTTGTTCACTGTATCGGGATTAACTTTGTTCGTTATATAGAGGTCCTATGTGCACTCAATGTTAAAATTTCCGATCTTCACTATATGCAGTATTCACTATTTCGACTGCGTTTATATTAAATAAAAAGCTGCCTATTTGTGTGACAAAAATCATGACAAGGATTCAGAAAATTTTTTATCCCCTAAATTAGATAAATATGCCACCTAAATTCTCCAAACATGATCATGTGTAATAAAATTTTTAAGCAATTTTATCGAGACAGATTTCTTAATAAAATTTTATCCAACATTAAAATTTAATCTGACATTAAAGTTTAATGAGAGAATGAAATCAGAATTGACGTATCTCATTGGTTTATCTGATTCTAATTATGCCATTAAATTTTAATGTTACATAAAATGAAAATTATAAATAATGATGTATGTGGGTACTAATAAATAACCAAAATTTAAATAAATCGTACTTGTAGTAGGTTTTTTACAATTAAATACCGAAATTTCCACTGCATTTTAAACATCCATTATATTCCATTTTATTAAAATTTTATGAACAAAAAATAGATAAAATAAATTAAAATATTTGTTAGGATAGAAATAATGGTTTAGGTACTAAAAATGAAATCATAAATATTATTTTATTATTACAGAAACTAAACAGTGCTTCTTCAAAATATTGATGTTTTGAAGCATAAACAATTCGTTTATGAATTGGCGTAAAAAATTTGATTGATACTAAAAACTGCATAAATAAAACAGTTTTTGGGAGTTCGGTGACCTTTAATCCTTGTTTCCAGCAAGTCAAGTATCACTTTTCCCTCAAAAGAAAGGGGTCTCTCAAAAAAAGTAAGTTTTGTGTCTCATAAAAATTGTATTTTGTAAATTTCAAACAATATTATTATATAATTACATATTTTAGGAGATATATTTTGTTAACCAAAAATCTCTTTTTAAAATAGTTTGATCACAATTTACAGTGATCTAAATTTTCTGTGATTCTAAATTTATATTTCAAATTACACATTTAAAAAAAAAATCTTAATTTTTTATACGCCAAACGAATGAGTTTTTATTGTACTTTGATTCTACATAATTTCTAAAATCCTAATTTCTTTTCAAAGGAATTAATTTAATTTGCATAGACACAAATAAACTGTTTTTTATCTTTATAATGTAATTAATTCTTTACAAAGAAATTCCAATATTTTTACAATAAAAATTATGCGGAATCAAAGATCAAAATAAAAACTTGTTTGTTTAATGCATAAAAAATTAAGATATCTTTTTTAATCATGCAATTAATACGAAAGTAAACTCACATTTCAAGTGTAAATTGCGGTCAAACTAATTTTTTAAAGAAATTTTGATTTTGAAATATGTAGTTCTATAACAATATTGTTCAAAATTCACATAATAACGATTTTTTCTGTATATTTTTGAACTTCAAAACTAAAAATGTTAGGTCAATTGTTTTGCAGATTATTTGTCCGAGTAAAATTACACAACTTTCCCTAATTTAACAGACTTTGACCGAGATTCAAGGTTGAAAATCAAAAAAATTATTGAATGCCTCAAAGATATTACAAGCACTTTATGAAAGAGTTGAAAAATTCAATGTATGGAAACAATCCAAAAAGTGAAAAATCAAATCGACAACTATGGCATACAAATCCAATGCTGTAACTGCCGTCCTATAACCGTGCTATTTCACATTCCTTTTTGCAGCACTTTTAGTTTACTCATTTTTAAAGTTTGTACTTTTGTTGTCAAAAATTGAAATTATAAATAATCCAAAAAAAATTTGAGGCCATGTTCTAGGACATGACCGTTAGATTTTACGTGAATACACCATCGCGGTACATCCATTTTGCCCGGTTTCACCGATTGGATAAAAATTCCTAGTGACTATTAAACAACATTAATATTGGTCGTACACACACACTTTTCGTTACATATTTTTATTAAATTTTTGAACATGTTACCGATTTTATAAACGTATTCACGTCAAAAAGTACTGATTATTATATTTTCATTAGTAATACACGTCTATGCCCAATTTCAAATCTATATTCAACTGAAGCGATTGAAAATTACGCCCTACATACCTCATTATAAAAGTATAAATTATTTTTCAACATGTTAAAATGACGAACGTGTTGATTCTGGTTGCGACAATTAAAACTTAAATACCTTAAAAAGATCTAAAGTAATGGTCAGAATCGCTTCCTAAAGAATAATTGAAGCAATACAGGCTTTAAAAAATTGACTTCTAATAATGAACGAATATTTTCTAATTAATGTTTCTAGCTTGATAAATAAAAAATAAACAACATTTTCCTACCTGCAGAAGCAGTTCCAATGATGGGTTGATTAGATTTGGCAACAGAAACTTCCCAAACACCATCCTTATGGCCACAATATTCCTTCATCATTGTACAATTTAAATGAGGCCCTTTGAAGCTCGACACAATTTTGCTAGTCTGAGCTTTTAATTTATGAGCAGTCTTTAACTTTTGTGTAGAAGTCATACTCACTAAAAAATGTATACATAATAAGAAAGAAATAACTCAAATCGGTGCAGTCGCTTACATTTTTTACTTAAAACCTTTGAAATATTGTTATCAAAATCTACACAATCATAGTTTTGTTTATCATATGCATCTCTTTCAATTTTTTCGTTTAAAATTTCCACCTTATCGTGCACTAAAATTAGGAAATAGTTTTACGAAACAACAAATTTTAAACTTACGGTTCTGATTTTCTTGATAGAGCAATTCAAATTCTTTCTCAATTTGTCTAAACAAATTATGTAATCTAATTCTGTAAGCAGGCGTTAAGGAATCGTTATCAAAGTCATTTCGTAAACTCGAATAGACTTCATCGATAGCACTTGGTGGCCGAGTCATAGAACTTCGTTTACCTTTCAACGGTTTACCAGTAGGTGTTGTCTGATTAGCCGACATCCTGAAACAACGAGTTGAAACTACAGACTTTAGACTGCATAAAAGCATTAATAATAAATAACAAATATTTGATTGAAATCAATACAAACACAAACACCAATATTATTATGTAACTTGTTGCCTCATTCTTACCTGGGGGACAATATTCAAGGTTTTGTTGCACGTCAATTATATTAATAACATTTATATAAAATAAAATCGTTATAATTGTTATTGCATTAATATTTAGTATTTCAGGCAAGATTTACATTTTTGACATTTCGTTGACGGAAATCAGCTGGAATCTGATGAGTGGCACCAGTGGCACCGTCTAACCACCAAGCGGCACTGAAGACGCGCGGCGCCCAATGTTGGCGGTTTAAATATTAAAATCTAACTGTTAATCGATATCATTTTAAATTATGTATTGTGTGTAATATTCTATTAACCAACATCTAGTATTTTTATGTAAACACGATAAAATAATCCCGTAATTGTATTTTACTAACTTTTAAAAGACCACATATTATAAGATTTAACATGTCAGAGCGCAGAACCGAAACTAAAACAGCATTGAAAATTTTAAACTCGTAATTAATAGAATGAAAGGTATTTACGTGGGGGAAACGGGACATAAAAACCGTTCAAACATTGAAGAGCGAAACGGAACTGTGACTGTGATTGCTAAGGCCGAGTTTATATTATCATCCTTGCTTTATCTGTCACGAAAATTGAACCGTGCAAGGGGCGGACTGGAAATTTAGATAACGCAAAAAATTTCACGTCAACCGTCTCTCTCTCTAACTGGCTTGGATAGCTTTGGTTGGTGACATCATTAATTTAAAATTTAAATCATAAAATGTAAAAGAATGACCAGAATCGTCCCTTTCGTTCCTAAAAAAATTTAAAGTCAACAACAAATTATTAAAAATATCACTGTTTTTGAAAATAATTCAACTGCTTTGTTTAATAAATTAAGCTGTTAGTTAATTTAGTTGAATAAAATAATTCAACTGGTTGTTCAACAATTCAATATTTCTGTTTAAAATTTAAATGCTTTAGGTTTCATAATTCAATTGTTTTTGGTTCAATAATTCAATTATCGTTGAACAACTCAACTGTTTCTTTAACAAAGAATTCAACAATAATTCGAATGTTTTTTCAAAAATTCAACTGTTTTAAGCAACAAAACTGCTACTTTATCCAAAAATGCAATTGTTTTGTTAAAAAATTCAACTGTTTTGCTCTATAACTCTGCTGTTATGTTTAATAATTCAACTGTTTTGTTCAGCAATTCAACTATTTTTGGTATAGTAATAATTGATCCATATTTGATTTTTGTTTTGAACCAAGTTCTGAAAAGTCAGGGAAAATTATTGATGTTAATCAGGAAAACCAAAAAAAGTCAGGGAATTTGTTGTGGAAAATCAAAATAATAAACAACCCCGAAAAAGTGAAAGGTCTTCGCCATATTTTAATTCTCTATTTCGCGACTCGACTGACAGTTTGATGTCAGTTTTATATTATGGTATTTGGTTTGTTTGAATTAAGAACACTAAACTTTATGAATGACAGTTATGTCACAGCGTAGTGTATTCGAAAAATTTTATTGGAACTTGGTTATGAAGATGTGGAGTCTTATAACCATTTGATCCTTTAGAATCTTTAGTATAAATTGGACCACTTGATGGTAATTTGGAGGTGAAATTAGCTTTCTTTTTTTGAAAACCGTCAACCAGACTTTGGTAACAGTTTCGCCCCTGTGGTGCATAATTATTTGACATGACTTCAAAGTTTGAGAACCTCTGCTTTAAAAATTAGCACAACACATACCAGCTGATTGCCACTAAGTTTGTTGTGATTATGTTACCGTAACATGTTTTGATGATTTTTAACATTATTCGACGATGTCTGTGTTGTAGTAAAGTACCAAGTTATTTTCATTAATTTAACGAAGATGTCTGCAATAGATCGGGTACGAATAATGGTGCTAGGAGACTCGGGAGTAGGTAAAACCTCATTTGTATATCAAGCGACCCAAGGTGAACCTTTAAAATCGCCAAGTTGGACAGTGGGTTGTACGGTGGAAGTAAAATTGCACGAGTATAAAGAAGGCACCCCAGAGCAGACTGCATATTTTGTCGAATTTTGGGATGTAGGAGGCAGCCACAATCATCGCAATACGAGACACGTTTTTTACAATCCTTGTCATGGTGTGATATTGGTGCACGATTTAACGAACAGGAAATCTGAAGATCATTTAAGAAAGTGGTTAGACGAACTTATTAATACCGATAATCATTTAAATAGCATCTCTTTGAATTCGATGAATGAATGGGATGCCGAGAATTTTTTGGGAACAACTCAAATCCCTATATTGGTAATTGGAACTAAATTGGATTTAGTGGACGATAAGAAGTTAAAATTAAGAAGTAGTAAAGTTGCTGGCGAGTTAGGGGTCGATGAAATAATTATGGATTGTAGGCAAATGCGATATTTAGCTGCCGGTACATCTAATGCAGTTAGATTATCGAGGTTTTACGATAAAGTGATAGAAAAAAGATACCACCAATCCAAGAAGAACTTATCATATTCTGAAAGGTTTGGCAATAACGCTGTCTCGCCTACGTTATCTTCGAAATTTTATTCACCTACACATCAAGATTAAAATGTTATTTATTTGTTAAATTTACAAGCTAAAGAAATTTATAAATTTGTACAATTTATTTTATTCACATAGCCTATTTTAAACATTTTTAAATTGCAAACCTATCATTCAAGATCAGTTTTTCTCATTTTTTATTAATTGCAATTCTCGAAGTTCTGCTTCCATTTCCTTAATATGACTTGCATTTAAAGCTATTAAAGGTTTCCTCGTTGCTCCCAAATTGAAAGGTGCACATAAATTCATAGCTGCTTTCATGGTGGGCACCCACGAACCTACAAAATTTTTATTAAACTTGGACAATTTTTCGATTCTCTTCAAATCCGAATTCATTAGCAATATTTGAAATACTTTAATGATATTTTTTATTTTTCTAAGATTAGGTCCTTTTGCATGGAAATAACTTCACGACGTAATTTTAAAATTAGAAATAGAAAAGTTTAAATTTGATTTTATTACCATTTTTTGTTATAACTGCTACAGCAGAATTCAACTGCTCTTGGACACTTCGGCATTCATCAACTTTTCCATTTTTCATTAAATTTAAAATTTCTCTACCGTAGTGTGGAAATATGTTCAGAGATGTTGCAATTGCTGAATCAAATCCTAGTGCATAAGCACCTGCCATTAACTGAAAAAAGAGTTGCAGTGAAAGATTCATGCCAGGAAAATTACACTCACTGTATCTGCTCCCAAAAATACAGCAAACTTTTGATTGTGAGCTTTAACTGCATTAATTCCTTCATCCAAAGTGGTAGACGTAAATTTTATGCCACTAAATGTTGGGACTTGGTCAGCAATTTTATTCAAAAAAGTTCCCATGTTTACTGAATTAATATTTCATCAAGTTAAAGATAAGCACAATAAATGTAACACAAGAATACTTACTATTGACATTAGTCATACTGGGTATGTGATAATACAGTAGAGGAGTGTTTGGAGCCGCTTCCCCAATTATCTTCAAATATTGTATCAGTTCATCACAACTTGTAGGTTTAAAATAAAGCTCCGGTAAGCAAAGCAAAGAATCGACTCCAATTTTTTCCGCATGTTGAGCCTATAATATTATCCTTACAATAAATAAAAAATATTTAAACAATTTTTATCAGTTGTTACCATATTGATTACATCTGGCAAGCAGGCACCTCCAACTTGCACCATCACATGTTGATCCTTTTTGGAAAAATGTTTTTGCCAAGCTTCTGCAAGAATTTTCCTTTCCGACACTGTCAGAGCCATCCCTTCGCCACTTGTGCCATTAACTTAAAATATAAAAAATTAAACTTTAAATTGCAATAGCTCTACTATTGCTTACCTAACACTCCCTTGATACTTCGATCAGAAAGATACTTTGAGTATTGAGGTATTACTTCCAAATTGATACTTCTATTTCACAAAAAAAAATAAGTTCATTATAAAAACTGGTTAAAATCGAAAGAAACTTACGCATTTTCGTTAAATGGTGTAAATATGGGGGCTATAAGACCACGGAAACTAAACGCCTTCTGAAATTAATTAATTTAAAATTAAATTACATAATAATTTAGTTCAAAACTTTTACTAACCATTTTATTAAGTTAGACAGACAATGTTAAAATGAACACAACAAACAGAATTAATTTGAGTGTAACTGATAAGCTTATCACTACTCACAAATTTATGCTGTTGTTAAGCACAATTTAAATAGAATAACAGATTTTTAACATTAAATAAAAAAACAGTTTTTTATTTAATTATTAAAATAATAAATTCTACGTACCCATTCCAGGCACGGCTTTGCCCACTGCATGTTATCATTGTTTGTGGGCTTTATATCCAATTCCAGTACATCACTGCAGTCCATGGTGTTTTCAATACTTTCAGCTTCTGCTAATTCTTGCAAACGTTTTTCCTTAGCTAATTGCAGAGTTTGTCTATTCTTTTTCTTAATTGAAAACGTAAGTTCTTGTTTCTTAAGTGCTCTCTTTGGCTAAAAAAAAATGTTTATAAATTAAACGTGCTTTTACATTGTTACAAAGTGCTCAGTTTTAATTGGCTTTACATGGGAATTTTGGTTTATCATGCAAGCTACAAATGCAATACAAATATTTTGCTTTATGCAGGAAATGTAACATAATCTTCATAAAAATAAACAGCTTATATAAAATTTTGATAACAAATCAAATAAAAATGTATAAGTAAAGAACAAAATTTTTGTTTCCTGAACCAGACGATAGTCTTTTTATATAATATAATAATCTTTATTAACGGAATGATTTTTTTTACAAAACACATAAAAATAAATAAATTTAAATCGATTACATATTTAGAGCAAGCCTAAGAGATAATTTCATCTTAGTTGAGGAATTTGCGAAAAAGTCAGCTTCGGTCCTGTTTGCAAAGCTCTGCAACCTTGTAATAGGTGAGTTCGGGTGGACCCAAACATTTATCGACTGTAGAAGTGACGGACAATCAATTTCGTTGTTGAGAAGCTTAAACAAGAACAACAAGTCCAGGTATCTTCTTCTGGTATCCAATCTTGACAAACCTAGGTAACCCAAAAGTAAATCGTAATCAGAGTCGAAGCTTATATGGAACTTGAAGCAGATGAATTTAACATATCTTCTTTGAAGCTTCTCTAGTCAAGCGATGTGCGTGAGACAGTATGGATTCCAAACTACTGAACAATACTCAAGGTTTGAACGCACATAAGCAGTAAACAACAGATTAAGAACACATAAACTGCTGAATTCTTGAGTGTGTCGCTTAATAAAACCCAACATTTTGTTACCTCTACTAACAATTTCGTTCATATGTGAAACAAAGCCAAAATTAGTTTTTAATTAGGTACTGATTTTAAAAAATATATCATACATTAATTTAATCTATTAAAAAAAATTCAAATTAATTTTATAATTATTAATCGTTTAATATTTTTTCAATTGGTCAATAATTTAACAGTTTAGCAGTAAAACTAGTTAGGGTCATAAAATTTAAAATTATCAGTAAATATGGTCAAACTCAAACTTACCAAAACTAATTCGTGGTTGTGCTTTAAGTTCATAGCTATTAATTGTAACGATTGACCATCCGGAGAAGCTTTAAATCGAAGATAAACGGGACAACCAATTTTCTTTAGGCTCCTAAAAATTCAATTTAAAATTTATATAAATTTTGAAACAAAATTACATCTATAAAAACTATAAATACATTGACCTAGCCACAGAGAAGATATCCTTTTTGATCTAACAGAGTTATATGACTTCGAAGTTTATGACTCCGAAAGATATCACTTTGAAATTTATCAATAATATATTTGAAGTTATTTGGAAAGGCATCTGCTATTTTAAAAATTGTTTTTAAATTACAAATTAAATTTTAAAATGTTAATTTCATTCTTAAACTAGCGTGATTGTACAAATCGACTGAAAATTCTAATCTGTGACAATGTGGAATTCAGAACTTCCCTCGTCAAGCGTTTATTTGTTTGTTTATTTTACAAACATAATTAATTGTAAGATGATTAAGAACAATTTTTATTTTAAGTTTAAACCAGTAGTTTATATGCGAATTTGTAATAAATTTGGAAAATTTTACGTTATCTTTATTCAAATATGCTTACATAATTAGCTTAACTGTGAGATGAAATTCCCCACGTTGCATTATTTCTTTGTTTCTTGAAAGTAAATTACTATTTTAACATAAATTAGTGTTTGTTATTTAATCATGCCCTGAAATTATTTTAAAATATTGCTAATTTTTTAAATAATTAACTAAAAGTTAATTACAAATGAATTTCCACTATAAGTATATACAGTCGGATCCAAATACATTGATTCTTACGTCACTAGTTAAAAAGGATTAATAAACTTGTCTTTTTGTCTTAACTATAATTAATAATATGCGTCAGTTTTTTAATCAGAATATTGTAACGTAAATATGATTTCTTAAATTTTGTGCCCAAAAAAAACCATTTGACATTGAATAATAAAGAAGTTGCGATGAATTAATCTTCGCTAGTCGATAATTAAATAATATCGTCGTGTATGAAATTTAATTTTCCTAATATCGGCATCGTAAGTGCATCATTATGACCTATATGCGAGCGGCGTAAGTGGAACTTTTGTCTTATGTACAAGTTGCCATGGACAGCGGGTAATAATTATTTACTTTTTTTCCCTAGGGAAAATAAGTAAATAACGAAATATATGTAATAGACAGAACATTTATTTATGCTCAATAATGGTTAAAGTAGTCTACTATAACTAATTGATTAACGCAATTAAAAATTTCATGAATTTATTTAATAAATAATTAATTTAAACATAAAGAACAGAACATTATTTATAATTAATTTAAACATAAAGAACTGAACATTATTTATTTACATGAAAAGTGAAAGAACAATTAGAACAATTGGAAATATTTATTCGAGAATCCTTCTTTTTCAAATTTTTTGTTAATGTGGAAGTTCAATTTGACTCTTGAACCATAATATTATTATTTGCAGTTGAAGGCTGCATTTCCGCTAAAGTGACTGATTGGTTATTATTATACAAAATTTTATTGGTCACCTCTACTTTATTTTCTATGGAATCTGCAACATAACTTTCCGCTATTGTTGCAGATTTCCATCCCCCATGCCGTTTTAGACCAAGGACATCAATTCCGGTATTTGCTAACAATGTCGCAGATGTTCTTCGGAAAGCATGTCCAGTATAAGACATTGGATTTTTTAAATTAAGAAATTTCGCGATCTGACTAGGTATTCTTGAAAAAGTATTTTTACCAACCGGCTGATTAATACATTGTTCTGCTTGATACCTCATAAAGAATCGCCGAAGATCAGTATTTTTTGGTCTGGCTTCAACATATTTTCGAAAAATTGCAAGAAAATGAATATTGTCGCCATCTTTATCGACTATAGTAAACGTACGCGGAATGTTGTTTTTTGTGTCAGGTATATTAACTATTACAATGTTATTCGTATCTTCAATATCATCTATCGTCATTTTGACCAGTTTGTCTGTTCGACAAGCTCCAGCCAATCCCATTATTGTAACCACCTGAAATTAAATAAGTTACGTATCCATTATACAGCAAAGATATTACATACCTTCATCATTAGGTTGATATCATCAGATGCCTCAATTAAAAATTTATCAATTTCTTCCCTACTAAATACTTTTGATTTTTTTGGCCGATAGCCATTGTTTTTTCTTTTCAGGAATGCTTTCAGTTTTGGGTACTTCATAATATCTATATTCTCGTTGATAAATATAGTTGTCTTCAGCATCGAGTATTCGCACCACAAGCTTGCTGGGGATTTCAGTATCTCTGATCTTTTTAGAAAATAAGCCAATAGTACGTTTTCAACAACACAATTAATTTTTTTCTCCATGCACCAGTTCTTAAAAACGTTGTACGTCATTTTATACCTTTTTTTTAATTTCTCTGGGAGCAGTGTATAGCAAGCGATATTTGCTGCCTCTTCTATGTCTGCACTAACATTCGAGTTTTTATCCATATTTTTCAAATAATATTGTTAAATAAAAAATGTTAAAATATTTTTCGATTAATAACAATTTTTTGTTTGTTTATATCGCTAACACCATAGTAACAAGGCGTAATGCCAACTAATATGCAAAAATATTAATTAATTGTTTGACATTTAATACATAAGGATATTATAGTAATACATAATGTAACTATTTAATTTTAAATTTTTTGGCCGCTATTAGGAAAAACGTTGTATGAACCACGGTGCGTAAATAACTATTTTTTCTATGGTAGATGTTAATGAAAAAGATAATAAATCCCAAATTCAATTATTATTTAACATAAAACAAACTTTGATTTTAATTGCAGTAAAAATAAAAAGTACACTAGACACGCAATACCATGAATTACCGGCTAACGTGAACATGTTTTCTTCACGGATCTCTGTGTAACGTGAACAACTATACCATATCCTGTATCAAATACAATTTCATCAGAAGGAGCACTAAATGCACTTAATGTTGAAATTAAATTTCAACATTAAGGGGTGGTGAAATTACGAGAAACGACAGTTCTGAAAATAATTGAAAAATCTAAAAACCGCAAAAACACTGTCAGATTATTTCTCTAAATTGTAATACCTAGTTATTTATTAAAAAAAAATATTTGCTAGTACATATTCTGTCTGTCTGCAAAGTAGTTTCCATTTTCAACCGTTTGCCGCTTATTTGTCATAAAGTGTTACTTGTTACATTATTTACAGTCAAACAACACGCATTTTAACATCTGCTATAGAAAGAAATAAATTGGATTCTTTATTTTATTTACTTCGAAATTTTTGAGCCCGTGGTTTATATTATATCAAGGTTCTCACCGAATTTTCTAAAACAAATTTCCTGCCTTTTTCAGGTTTTTCCTGATTAAAATTGATGTAATATTCCTGATTTTTCGAATCTTGGTAAACAAAAATCAAATATTTTGACGGCAGAAAATAATGAAAATGTTCGTCTCATGGCAAAATCTTTGCTCCTAACCCAACGAGGCTGTTATATCTAAAACTAGTCGAATTGTTAAACATAACAAGTGAATTGTTAAATAAATCAGTTAAATTATTAAACAGAAAAGTTGATTTATTAACAAAACAGTTGCATTTTTAGACAAAGTAATAGCTTTTCTGCATAAAACAGTTTCATTGTTTTGATGAAACAGTAGAATTCTTAAAAACTTTATTAAATTGTTATACAAAAAACAATTGAATTATTCAACAAAACCCAAGTTAATTATTATACTAAAAATAATTAAAATGTTAAACCGATCAGTTAAATTATTGAACCAAACAGTTGCATTTCTTGATAAAGTAACAGATTTTTACATAAAATAGCTGAATTGTTGAAAAACATATTAAAATCGTTGAAAAATCTGTTGAATGAAACAGTTGAATTGCTGAATCACGGTAAATTAAATTGTTGAATCAAAATTATTGAATTGTCAAAACTAAAACAATTGAATTATTATACTAAAAATAATTAAAATGTTAAACCGATCAGTTAAATTATTGAACCAAATAACTGAATTTATTAAACAAAACAACTAAATTTATTTAATAAAACAGTTGATTTTTTGCATAAAACAGTTGAAAAATCTGTTGAAATATTAAAAAAACAGTTGAATTGTTGAATCACGAAAAATTAAATTGTTTTATCAAGAATAATTGAATTATTCATCAAACAATTAAATTATTAAACCAAAAATAATTAAAATATTACGTGCCTTCCGAAGCACGGAAACGGTCATAGATAGAAAGAGTCAGAAAGAAAACTTTCCTTTGTATACTCCTCCCGGGTTCGAACCGGGTGCCTTAGCATCAGTAGTCGATCGCTCTAACTACTAGGCCAGTGACCGTTTCAAAAAAAATGTTGAACCGATCGGTTAAATTATTGAACCAAATAACTGAATTTATTAAACAAAACAACTAAATTTATTTAATAAAACAGTTGATTTTTTGCATAAAACAGTTGAAAAACAGTAAGATTGTCGAAAAATCTGTTGAAATATTAAAAAAACAGTTGAATTGTTGAATCACGAAAAATTAAATTGTTTTATCAAGAATAATTGAATTATTCATCAAACAATTAAATTATTAAACCAAAAATAATTAAAATATTGAACAAAGCAGTTAAACTATTGAATCAAACAGCTGAATTCATTAAACGAAGCAGCTGAATTATTGAACAAATCAGTTGCATTTTTTAGGCAAAACAGTTGTATTGTTGAATAAAAAACAGGGTTTACACCAAACTTCTCAAAAAAAAAATTTCTAACTTCTCTAGGTTTTCTACGAATAAAATTGATAATTTTACCTAACTTTTCGATATTAGGTCAATTATAAAAATTAAATATGAATTGACTGAGCAAAATACATCGTAAGATTACAATAACAGAACAGCTTTAAACAAATTTTAAAAAAATAAATCAAAAACGTAATTTTCATGATTAATTTATTTTTTTTAATTTTCAAAGAATTTTCCATGCCTAAAATTTTAATTTCCTTAATTTGTTTAAAAATCAAAAATTCCCGAACTTTTCCATGACAAAATTTACACAATTTTAAATTCCAGATATTCCAGGTTTTGTCAACGAGTGGAACCCTGTGTATATTGCACCTCGTAATTTTCTCTATTTCAAATTAATAATATTTACTGTACTTTTTTTTTGCTGCAAATTATAATCGACAATAATATTCAATTATGTAAATTTTTATAACTGTTGCACGATAAATGCGGTATCGTGTGGTTCTGGCCTAATTTGTACAATATAATAAGTTGAGCCACTTCCACTTGTAATAAAATCACGCGAAGGCATGAAAACCAAAACAATAATATTTACTTACTCCTCGCGAGTTCGAAATCTTTCACTTTGCGATTTAAAATCTTTTCCTCCATAAATACACGTAAATTTCAATTCGTAATACATCAGATCGGGATGTAGATATTTAATAACACCAAGAGCACGAGATGAATTTATTGTTCTTGCATCTCGTTTCCAAAATTTGCATTTATTTTGGGCAGAAAAAATGTCCAACGCTTCTGTTAGTGATTTATAGTTTGGAAATCGCGTTCCAATTTCAAACGAATCCATTTTTATATTAAATTATGCCAATGCGTCACCGTTTACGTTAGATAAAGCACTGCCATTAATACAGCTGTGTCTCACGTACCTACAAATTTAAAAAATATTAGAGCCAAATTGAATTAAAATAACTGCAAATATTACGACAAATTTAAATTTTCCATTACTTAATATCGTAAAACTTTATATTCGGCTACAATATATCGCCAATTAATTAAAAATAAATCTTATTTTACCTTTATTGCAAAAATGTAAATATACGGCAGAATATGATCGCAAAAAACAGGTGTACCCACTTTATTTTGACGTTTATTTGACTTTTTAGGTTATGTCCACGTTTGCAGTTTGTAAATATTTTGGAGAATTAATATAAATTAAATTTGTATTCAAAATGGTGTTAAGAAAAATTAAAGGTTATCAAGACATAGACGGATCGACTGTAGGTGCACTTCATAATGTTAGCGAACCGATTGATAATGTTGCACAAAATATCGAAATGGCATCAGTTTCTGTTGTTCCAGACGGTAATTTATAGTTATTAAATTTGTTGCATTTTGAAAAACATTCATGTTTTAGATACATTTACGGTTACACAAGCAGTTAACGCTTTAGGTTTTGGTTGGTTTCAAGTCAAATTGTCCCTATGGACCGGTTTATGTTGGATGGCTGACAGTATGGAGATGACAATTTTGTCTATCTTATCACCTGCTTTACATTGTCATTGGCATATATCCAGGTTTGTTTAATTTGCACTTACACCACTTTGCAATTATTAATGTTATCATTAGGTATCAACAGGCTTTAACGACTACTGTAGTGTTTTTGGGAATGATGCTTTCTTCTACATTTTGGGGTAATCTAAGTGATAGGTTTGGACGGAAACATGTAAGTCTAATTCCACAACTTGAACTCAGCCGAATAAGTCCATCGCAAGTTACAATGAAAACTGACAAAAAATGAGATCGCCTATTTTCAGAATTGTCGGTAGTTGAAATAGAAGGTTTCAGAAACGGATTTCATATTGTCAAAAGTATTTGGTACTTGAAATACTTAAATGGTATTTGAAATACAGTGAGACCTCGTATGTGTTTCTCGACGACAGCACTAAATGAAACGGGGTTAAACGAGGTCACTTTAACGACAATTAAATGCCGGAATAATTTGAATTGGCGTAAATTGTTAGTTTTTAGGTTTTGAGTAGACTACGTTATATCGCATCAGGTCTTACTGTATTCAAATAAAAATAATAATCCTGGGTTTCATAAAACTGTTAATATATTAAAACTAACAAATGGAAAATGTTCGCTTGCACTAACAGTAATATAAATTATTACAAGCATATAAGCAGGGCTTGAAGTTTTTTTATCATTAATATCTGAATGATCCTCAATTAGGTTGAATGTAATTTTATCGCTGTTAAGTGATTGTCATGCTTATTATCCTTAGGACCTGCAGGGAAATTATGTTTTTGTTTTCTAAATTTATCGATGCACCTAGAAGACACGGTTAAAATTTTGTGAATTTGGTTTTAATAAAGCTAACTCAATTAATTATTTGAAATACTTTTACGTTATTTTCAAGTATTTGAAATAGTTTTGAAAGTATTTAAAATACTTTTGCTTAATCAAGTGGTTGCATTTTTATTTGTAGAATAAAATTTCAAAGTAAGCACCCTTACCTTAAACAATAGGGAAGAATTGGAAATAATCCGTCGATGGTAGATAATGCAGTTAATTTATTTAAACTGAACCGATTATATTATCGAAAGAAAACTTTAATCAAAGTTAACTACGTAAAATAAAAAATTTCCTTATTATTTTTCTAGTAATCCAAATAAATAGAATCTGTGTACGTGAATTAGTGTGTTCGGTGGCTTATTTCAAAATTTTACTATATTAGTGTATGAAATATATACATTCCCCAAGAGCGCTTGACAGCTCTACCTATTTTCAGGCTCTTACCATGTGTGCAGTTTTGCTATTTTATTACGGACTGTTGAGTTCCATTGCACCTAGTTATATGTGGCTTTTATTGCTGAGAGGTTTGGTGGGATTTGCAGTTGGTTGCACACCTCAATCGTAAGTTTATTTATAAATACTAAAAAGAGTGCTATTTTGATGTATTGTGTAAAAATTCTAGTGTTACGCTTTATGCAGAATTTTTGCCAACTAAGCAAAGAGCTAAATGTGTTGTTTTGCTTGATGTAAGTTGCATTTTATTTTTGTTGTTTTTGTTATTTAATTTGAGTTTGTGTAGTGTTTTTGGGCTCTTGGCGCTTGTTTTGAAGTAACTCTAGCTTTAATTGTTATGCCAACTTTAGGTTGGCAATGGCTACTTGCTCTTTCGACTGGACCGTTATTAGTATTTGCTTTAGTTTGTCCAGTGAGTATTGCATGAATTATTTCATGACCATATCATTAATTTCATTCAACTTCAGTGGTTACCTGAATCTGCAAGATATCACGTTGCCAGTGGTCAAACTGATAAAGCTCTTGCAACGTTAGAAAAAATAGCAAAAGACAACGGTAAACCTATGCTGTTGGGACGTCTTGTTGTAGACGATGCATTCTTGCAGTCGCCACACAGAGGACGCTTTCGCGATTTGTTGGTGCCATCCTTAAGAGTTACATCACTACTTCTTTGGTTTATATGGATGGCATGTGCTTTTTGCTACTACGGATTAGTTTTGATGACAACTGAACTCTTCGAGAGTTCTGTCGATAATTGTGAAAGTAGAGGTCAACAACATTCTCGCATAGACACCTGTGCAGCAGATTGTAAACAATTACAAACAACCGATTATATGGATTTATTGTGGACCACTTTAGCTGAATTTCCTGGTATAATAATATTTAATTTTAATAAATAATTCACTACATTCTATTTTAACTGCAGGGATTTTTGCAACAATTTTTATAATCGAAAGATTTGGACGAAAAAAAACCATGGCACTTCAGCTTATACTTTTCGCAATCTGTTCGTCTGTGTTGGTTATTTGCACACAAAAGTATGTACAATTTTTTTGTTACCATCCAGAGCTGGGAATTATTTTAACTCGATAAATACCTTTAAATATATCTAATATTTATTAATAAAGTAGTTTGTGCTGGCTCTGATTACATTGACATTTTTTAATTTGGAAAATTTTAGGCGTGCTTACTTAACAGTGATGTTATTTTTGGCAAGAGGAATAATAGCTGGAGTTTTTCAAGCTGCATATGTTTACACGCCGAAGTGTATCCGACCTCACTTCGCTCTGTTGGGGTGGGATCTTGTAGTGCTATGGCTCGTTTAGGTGCAATGATCACTCCCTACGTGGCACAGGTATTTAAAAATTATTGAATCATTTTTTGCTTAATTAAATATTTTCTTTCCATTTTAGGTGTTGTTGAAGTCTTCGGTAAATTTTGCCACCACAATTTATGCAGTTGGTGCAATATTAGCGGCAATAGCATGCCTGTTATTACCTATAGAAACTAAAGGTAGAGATATGAAAGAAACTGTTGACGAAACAAATTAACAACGAAATTTTATCGACTGGTGCTCTTTTTTAAAAAAATCTACCTTTTACATTAATAATGACATTAAACCAAAGTTTTACAGTAACAACTGACGAGTATTACATAGTATTTCTTAAAAGTGATAGTTTTACACTAATTTATTTTAATTTATTGACGTATATATTTTTAACTTTTATTGTTTTTAAATGTGAATTGGTTTTGGTGCAGGGATTTTAATAAATAGTTTTTATTTATTTATATTGTCTTTTTGTATTCTTCAATAATTGAAGGCTACAGGAATAAAACAGGGTATGTCACAAAAGTAGAATATTGAGAAATCTTAATTTTAATCTTAATTATTCTATAGTTTATACCGGGATACTATATTTTCAACGTTAAATTTTGTGGACATCCTTAGTTTTATTTTTTGATATTTACATGTAGAAAGAGCCACATAGAGGCAAGAAATGGGATTAACAGTTTCATTTTGCAAAAAATGGACTTACCTTGTTTTATTCCTGTACCTTCAATTGTGATTGATTAACCTGAAAGATATTTTAATTAATTAATTAATTAATCTTTGCGGGTACGGCTCTAGGCCTACTTACACTGAAGCTTAAGCTTATTGTGTCCCATCTTTGCTCACCCCAGACTGGCAAACGTACGCATTATGCCAGGCGCATAGCCTTTATCGACCAGCCTAACTTCCCATCAACTCGTGCCCCAACAACGGTAGGTGTTACGAACAAAGGACTCCCGCCTTGCAACCCACCAGTGATCACACCGAGCTAATGCTGTGTATTAACTGCAGCATCTCGATGTTCACCGGAGAGCCAAGTCAAGAAGCTCCGCGATTCGCACCTCACCAGTTCCAGGTCCCTCCGCTGTCGCTGGGTATAGCTCTTGACCACAAACCCAGCTCAACGCCCAACTAGCCAAGCGTCGTGCAGCGAGGCGACAACTTTCTAACGTAAAGTTGTCTCTGATGGTCATTTTGAGATTCACGTGCCCAGAAAACTTTTATCCCATATTTTGCAGGCTTCCTTGGAAAATATTGTGTGAATTTTATATTTCGTCTGTGCGGAAAAAGCTGATCGTTTACAATAATACTTTTGAATAGCTTATATCTTCTTTTCAATTTCCTGTTAATTCTCAGTAGTGATTTCAAACATTCTAATTTCTATTTTAATTCTACTTTAAATATTTATTTTTTATTGAAAGATAGAAAAGCTTCCTTAAAACGATAATTAGTTGGATTTTAAAATTATCTTAGTTTAATTGGCTGCCTACAATACTCAAAAATGGTATGGGAATTTAAATACCTTCGTATACGCGCGAATACTTATATTTCTTTCTCTCTTGAATGCAGCCTTTTATTGTTCTTCAGCGACATGCATTGCATAACCTTAAAATGCAAAAAAATAAATATTTATAAAAATTAATGCAATACGAAATTGATTGCTATGGAAAAAGTAATAGAAGTTTATATAAGGGAAAACGATGTCGATACACCAGTGGGACCTGAAGCTGTAAAACAGTTATTCATAGATTCGTCGCAGCATTGTGAAGATTCATATTTGAGTGAAAGTGAAATTTCAACAAACGATTTAGAAAATTCGAAACGAAAACGTAGTATTAAAACTGAAGATGGTTATATGCCACCAAAAAAACGGATGTACACACAGAAATATCGAAAGGAATGGGAAAGCATGACAGCATACAAACCTTGGCTTTCGGAAAGCGTACTGGGAAATTTATTTTTTTACTGTAAATTTTGTAAAAGTAATTACAAATGTGGAAAAACAGAAATTGATAAACATATGATATGTAAAAAGCATATAAGAAATTCTAAAGTTCCTCAAATTAGAGTTCAGGTTTGCAAAGAAAGAATTGTATTCGCACAAGGTTAAAAATTTAAAACTGCTGTTTTAGAAAAAATTTAATTTTCGTGGGTTGATGTGTCCAGTATTTACACCTTTTATTGGCAGAGATAAAGATATTAATTATGAAGTTATTCCAGCATATGCTCGTTATTTGTTATCCGCTGGAATCAACGGTGTTTTAAGTAAGTATCTTCTTAACAAAGAATTTCAGGTGTTGAGGCTTCGAACAAAACGTTTTAAGTTTGTAGTGCGAAATAGAACACGAAGTAGGCAGATGAGGATTTTTCTACCTATAAAATGTTGTATCACAAGGGGAAATTTAAAAGTAGAGATAACTGGTGGTGAGGGAGTGAAAACTAAAATTCAATGAATATTGTTTTTAAACTTCCTCAATATGTAAATCAACGTGTTTTTTGTTTAAACCAAGTTTATGTCAAATTGATAGTTATAGAAACTGGCAAAGTTTGAAATGAACGCAAATATTTCAAAGCCCAAATACTTCAAGTTGTGTATTTAAAACATGAAAGCTTTGTTGGCTATAAAATTAATATTTAATAATTTAAAACTTTAGTTAATGATGTAATCGGGGAAGGAATGTCGCTTACATTACCAGAAAGATTGAAATTGATCGACGAGTGGGTTAAAGTTTGTGATGAAACTAAACAGCATTTAATGGTACAAATTGGTGGAGCTCCTCTCAAAGACGTATTAGAAATGGTAAATCAATATGTTTATTCTAGAAAAAAAAATGTAATGCTGTTGGTTGTAGATTCGATATGCTGAAAGAAAAAAAGTTGGTTCGGTAGCAATATTACCAGATCTTTATAATAAACCAAAGGATCATTTTGATTTAATGAGATACATTAAACTTGTTACCGATCAAGGTAGCAGCATACCTCTTTTATATCATCACAATCCAACATACACTGGTGTGAATAGTAAGTTTTTTAACTTTTTTATTTTATATAATTTTCTGCTATTTGCAATTGGTTCACTTTTTAAAAGCCTTGGAACTTAAACCAGAGGTTTAGGTGAGATAGTATTGTTAGTGTTTATTCAAGTTTGCAATTAATTTTGTAACACAAATAGGATGAATGTACCTGTTTTCGGCCACTTAACAGAAATTTCATGTTTGACACGTCGGAAAATACAGTAGAACCTCGATTATCCGGGCGACCGGGACCGTGCTCGCACGGATAATTGAAAAACACGGATAATAATAATTGACGTTTTTGTTAAATTATTACAAAAATACACTAAACAACTTTGTATGTAATCCAAGTGCAGCTCTGAAGTAAGCATAAATTCTATACATTTGATTTACATAGTATACTACTAAAGTTGCGAATGTCCACGGATAAACCGCTGGCGCCGCACAGATAAGCCGCCCGCAATAATAATCCGACGGTAATCGGGTTCTACTGTAGTAATTTTTACTTTGTATTTGTAAAATTTATATCGGACATAAGAATGTTTACCACCGTACCATGACTTTATTTTTTACAAATATTCTACCATTGAAATGTTTCATCTAAAAATTCGGAAAACACACAAAATGCCCATTCTCAGACACTATCTTTCCTTCATCGTCCATATTTTAAATTCATTTTCAACCACCTATTTAATGCAATAAACTCGAAAAATGGTTAAACTTGCAAGTTAAAATTCGAACTGATTAACGTCATCAAAATATAATATTATAACATATCTATTTCTCATTAAATCAATAAGTATTAGTTTTCTTTATGAAATTGTAAAATTTGTAGCATTTGTAATCTCATGGAAGCTACGTAATATATTATAATCTACTACTCTAGTAATTTAAAATATTGATGCGTTATCAATCATCAAGAAATGCATAACGAGTGCAAGACTGGTGCTTTCAAGGTTGTCCATACGACGGAAAGTGACGGTTCGAATTCCTTGATCGCGATTTTACCATTTTGAAGTGGATTATGAAAGATGAGGGTCTAATTAGCGTATAAAAAATAAAATTTACGGTCGGTTCAACAATTTTGAAAAAACGGCTTTAAAGTTAATTTGATTGAACGGATCTCAGGAGCGACCGACTCCTTTCTAACGCTGTTCTAGTTAGCCCCGCCCTATGGGCTATTCACATCATAAATCAAAGTCTGAACAAAATGATAAAAAAAATTTTTGAATATTACGAAAAATACCTTACATGATTTCTTAGGAAAATTCAATTTTCAAAATTAAATTGTGGCCTTTTACAATTCCGACAAGATTGATCCTCACTTTGAGTTTTTTGGTTCTTTCGTTTGGTATAGCCATTTCTATAGGAAAAGGATTTACAACCCCAAATTCGAACTTGACGTACGCAATATAGTATTAACTTCCAATTCCCGCAAACTCTTCTTTCAGCTTTTTTGCACATTGCATATTCTTCTCTAAGGAAAGGTTTAACATTTAAAACCCCACGGTTCAAGAGGTTGGGGGAAATTTCCGTAACCCCTTTTAAGTTTATGCTGGCAGTCATCAAAACCTCGCCTCAGACGGGCCTAGATAGAAAGTCAGAAAGAAAATTTTCCTTCCTAGACCTGCGGATCAACCGGTGCCTTTGCTGTTTGGAAAGAAACTTTCCTTTTAAAAGGAAAATTGAAGTTGCCACAGCTGAAATCATTCTGGATATCATGGAATGTGATTCTGACGTGAGTTTTATGGAATTCTGGAAAAATTTAACATAGCAATGTGCATTGTTAACATAAAGGAATCGTTACAAGAGCTCAAGCATTGCATACACATTGCAATCATATTGGAAAAACTATAGGTTGATCTAACAGTCTGTGAAAGTGAGGATTTAAACAAATTAAAACATTAACTGACACAATTGTACAAATTGCTAATGGAATAGGACATGATGGTTTTGAACAGATAGATTCGAGTGACGTTCAAGAGCTGCTTCAATCACACGATGAAGATTTAAGTGAAGCCGACTTGCAGGAAATGTTAAAACCCTTCAAGCTTCAACATCTTACAATGATACGATGACAATCACCTTAAAAACCAGACCGCAGGTTTCAAATGGCAAATGAACTGTGAGATCACTTCATTAAAATTGACCTGTTTTGGAAAGAAACCTTTCCTTTTAAAAGGAAAATTGAAGTTGCCACAGCTGAATACCATGCGGAATTAAAAGGCATTTTAAAGACGGCAAAGCAAGAAAAATTACTAAATATTTTAAACCAAATAATTCAAACAATAATAATTAATAATAATGATAGGTATGTGATTAAACTGATTTTATTTTTATCTATTTTATTTTATTTTCGTACCTTGGAACCCAACCCTTGCATTTCCATACAAATCACTATTCCATATTCACGGTTTCCTTATTCGCGGCATAATTTTGGAACGTATACCCCGCGAATAAGGAGCTTTACTGTATAACAAATTCCAATGCAAAGTAATATAAAATAATATTTAACAAAACGGTACGGTTTTATATATGAGAATCGACCTTAAACAGAATTAAAATTGGAAAATAGTTAATTATCGGTCACATAAAGATAATAGAAAATTATTGCTTTAATTGCGTATTTTTAAGGTGGAAAAGGCATTGTAAGATTCTATCGATATTTAAAAGCAGTATGTCATAATTAATATAAAGAAATTTACCTTAGAAGCTCCACAAAATAACATAATATTTAACAGCATTGTTTTTGTTGTCAGCCGTGATGGTCGACCACAGGACGTACACCTAATTTCTAATTCCTATCATAGGCCACCTTTTTTAATTTAATTAAAAAAAAAGTGAATTGAATAAATTTTTAAAACACAGTTTGAAGATCATTTTAGTCGTAATAGTATATTACAGTACTAGTGAAGAAAGCACGTGTTTTGCTTACGCATGAGCCAGTTTACACACGAGGCGCTAGCCGAGGGTGGAATGGCTCATAAGTGAGCGAATTCGTTTCTTCACGAGTGCTGTATAGCGTTTTGTTTGATCCTGCGATTGAAACGTTACGTTTGGTTTAAATAACCCTACTTTCAATAATTGTACTGTTAATTTTCATGTTAATAAAAAAATGTGTTATGTAGATTACATCGTAATTTGTTTATTTTTCCTAGTTTTTCCTAGTTTCAGCGAAAAAAAAGAACGGGCAACATTTTTCATGCAGCGAGTGGGCGAAAGTACTTTCACTCACTACTTTCGCCCACTCGTCATAGAAATAATTTGTGTGAGCAAAACAAATACTTTCAAGCAGCGTAACTAAGCAAGAAACAACATGTTTCTATGGCAGGATTAAACAATAGTATATTACAGTACTAGTGAAGAAAGCACGTGTTTTGCTCACGCATGGGCCAGTTTACACACGAGGCGCTAGCCGAGGGTGGAATGGCTCATAAGTGAGCGAATTCGTTTCTTCACGAGTGCTGTATAGCGTTTTGTTTGATCCTGCGATTGAAACGTTACTAAAAACTATTAAATTTTATTAATAAAAATTATTAATTTAATATAAATATGTAAATCAAGGTAGATAGTATATATTACGTTGCTATGGTTTGTGTAAACAAAATAAAACATTCGCAAATTAATTAATTTGTAAAATTAAAATCGTTTTTAATGTTTGAAAATATGGAGCAAGAAGACGATATTATTGTGCCTGACGACATTTTGAAAGAAGCTGATGCCGTTACATTTAACGTTTTTTCCTAGTTTCAGCGAAAAAAAAGAACGGGCAACATTTTTCATGCAGCGAGTGGGCGAAAGTAAATTACACTCACTACTTTCGCCCACTCGTTGTCATAGAAATAATTTGTGTGAGCAAAACAAATACTTTCAAGCAGCGTAACTAAGCAAGAAACAACATGTTTCTATGGCAGGATTAAACAAAATAATTGACACGTTTGTTATAAGCATATTAAAATTGTAGCTCACTTTATAAAATTGTGCACATACTAATTTCATCGTATAAAATACCTGACTACGCGTGTAAATCTTAACATCGTCATAATGAAACCTAATAATATTAGATTATACTTTGATAATTAGACAAAATAATTAAATTTAATTAAATAATGTCGAAAACTGTTAATGTGATGTTTGAAAATTATTATTTAATGGAATTACTATTATTTTACTTTTTATCCTTCCTTGGTCGAAGACGGGCACAGACCGCAAACAGGCACATTCACCCTATGTGAATTTGTTTAAAAAATTTTTTTAATATTGTATTGCAGACTTACTTCTGCTAATTAACAATAAATTTACTAGAAATTTTCTGTATAATAGTATATTGTATTACTCACATGCGATTTAATAATCACGTAATTTTTTAAATTCAATTTATAAATTATTAGTATTAAATTTCCTTATAACAGAAACAATTGTAAATAAATCCTTTTTGTTACAGTTGATATAACCAAATTTTTAAATGACATCTTGGGTGAAATCGATTCGTTTATAGGTGTAATTTTTAGTGATAATAATTTAAAGGATGCTATGTCTGCTTTACACGTAAACGAAGATAAATTTATTGTATTTATGGGTAGCGATGAAGTAAATCATCAGAAAAATATGTTTCACTTTCATTTAAATATTTTCTTTATAGATTCTATTAGGATCTTCTGTTAATGGTTTTACTTCATTTGTCAGTTCATCTTCAAATTTTGTACCCAAGTTAACACAAAATATATTAGAAAAAATCCAAGTTGGTCAAGTTATAGAAGCTAGAACTTGTCAAAAATCATTGCTAAATACTTTGGAAAGCATTTCGAGGCACGGTAAGCAAAACTTCCGTTGATCGTGTGATCGGTTATCATTTTAAATGTTTAGGTGAAGGATTGCCTGCTATGAAAGCAGCGATGAACATTTTAAGTAAAATTGAAATCGGTCTAGTTCGTGATCCATTGGTGTCCATTTGGCAAGACAAGGTGAACAAAATGAAACAGGATCTACAACATCTAAAAATCTTATGAATATGCTGGTCCTCAACAAAAACCAGACTTTTTCGGATTAATTTATTATATTTCAAAGTGCTTGAAGATCACATAAATTTTAAAATAACTTTATGGTATGTATAGGTTAATTTATTGTAATATTTTGTATAATATTGTAAATCTTTAACATAAATGTAAACGTTTTTTCTACAAAAAATTGCTTTCTTTAATTTTTTATTCTTAATAAGGAAAAATCATGAAGGAAGGAACACTTTATGGTTGGCTCTTCAATCACAAATCTTTTCTAGGTTCTGCTTTGTTCTCTCTCTATGATTAGGCCAATAAAAAAATGTGCATAACTTTAACTAAAAAATTATATTCTAATGTAAATCGAAACATTATTAATTTAAGCTTTGATTTCCTGATTGAAAAAATATTTTTGAATTTAGTAACTACAAGGTAAATACGAATAAAAAAATAAAAAAAATTTTATTGTAAATGTAAATTCATAATTTAAATTAAATGTCTTTACATGAAAATGTTTGTGCTTATGAGATGTGCATTGCAAAATGCACATCATGATAAATACTTAGAGTATAAAATTATATATTTTTAACGGTAAAAAATTTTTTAATTATCCTTCATCACATACATTACAAGCCTTAACAGTTAATTAAAATAATACAATTAATTATCTAACCAACAGCCGTTTTAAAACTGACACTGTTCAATTGTTTTCGAATTTAGTTTCAAATTCGTTTTTACTTAATAAATCACATGCTTGTAAATTTATAAAAAATTTCCCCCACTTAATTATAAAATTCATGTTTTACAGATTATTACAGACTTTAGGCGCACATTTCACGTTAAAATTGACACCCATTGTATTTACAAATCAAATTATTAATAATACAAAAAAAATTACCGATTCTTAAACATTGTTTTTTTGTGAAGAAAAGTAAATACAAAGGGTAAATAGAAAACAAGTTAATACATTTAAAAACTGGCTCATCACAATGAAATGGACTTTCACAATTTAATAAAAGAAAATCACTCAATTACAACCCTTAAGTATGGATGATACATTTTGTTTATTGGTATTCTAGAGGATAGGAGGTCTGTTCCCACGAAATGGTCACAAAAGTCATTATGAAAAATGTCCAAGCTTGTGATGGCATGAGGTGTCGTGTGGTTTCAATATGTACTAATTGGTCAAAGTAAGGTGCAACGTGATAGCCAATTTGTGGGTTTCCTTTGTGGTTCAGTCGCCTTCAGTTGATAACCACTTTTTGGAGGATTGCTTGCCTCCTTGAAAAGAAATTACATCAGTTAACTTGACAGATCGAAACAACAAAAATAACTTTGTTTCAATGTATCATTGTAAGTTATTTCAGTTGTTTAGCTTCAAAATAGATAAAATATTAATTAAAGCATGTGGTATTTCGTTACAAGCTTTAGCTTGTATCGAATTACAGATTAGTAGTATTCAAAAGTTATTAATACATTTCCATTTAAAAATAAATAGCAGTTGTTATATAAGTCTTCGTGCATCAAAAATATCGGTTTGCTTAATGGTCGTGTTCAGTGTAAATGCAAATTTAAGAATTTATTAATTTAGGCAAATTAAAATATAGGTAGTAACTCGAAACATATGAAAGCTGTTGAAGTGGGTGAAATAAGTTTTTCAAAAATAACTCCCCTGCAATTAATTTGACCGAAGTATCTAGAAAGAGTAGGACAGAATGGGACACGGTATACTAAGAATTATATTTTATTGAAATTAAATATGTATTAAAGGAGAAGTGTTAATAAATTTACATGCTATAAAAATCATTGAACTGATTTTTTACTTTTTACAAAAAGCCCAAATTCTTCTGCGAGTTATCTTGACAACTCGCAATTTATTGCAGGCTAAACAAGGTAAAGCAATCCTTGAAAAATAAAAATTTGACGACTCGAAAAACCTTGCAAGATCAATAAAATGAATGAATATAAAAAAAACAGGGAGATTTTCCTCAAATCTCCTGTAACATCTGCATTTCATAAAACTTTGTCATGGTTATCAATATCAGAAAAGTCCTACAAGATTCAAAAGAAGTATTTTTGTACACTTGTGATATAGAGGGCTCAAAAGCCAATCAGCATAGGTCAATTTTTTTTGAAAATTTGTTGTGTACTGCAAGTGCTTAGTTTTAGCACTAATAAAAATTGACTTCCACTGATTTGTTACCTGAAATCATCACGTAGAGATTTAGTGACTAGAAAAAGCTGTGATGAAAGATACGTCGAATTCGTACATTCTGACATGAGAAAAGGGGGGGCGTTTCTTCGAATCAAATTGATTATAACTTGTATATTATAGATATTTTATACAACTTTGTTGCATAACTCTTATGCAAAAATAATAAATGTGCAAGACTGACAGGAGGGGGTCAAACAGTACTAAAAATAAACTGGAGGATGTTTAGATTATGTCTTATAGAAAAACAATGTCGACAATCTTAACATGAAAGTGAAAATTGTCACTATATCCAACAATATCTTTAACTTAATTAATTTAGCAACAAGTTAAATATTATTAACATGAAAACTTAATTAAAATATTTAACAATATTTAAATACCCAGTTTCACTTAAGTGTATTGCTCATAGCGGACCTAATTTTACTACGAAAACAGAATGAGTCAAATGGATTAATTGAAATAATTAAAACTTGCAAGAAAAAATTTAATTACATAATCCCATGAAAAAATAACAAGCAACATGATAATGAGTGTAAGATTTCTGAATTGATTTTTAATAGTTGCATTCAAATTTTCCACTATTTGTAAACCATAATTAAATCATTGAAAAGGTTTCTTTAATGAGAAGGAGACTATTTTCTTTTTCAACAAAGATCCTACTGTTAATACAAGTTAATAATTTAACTCAAAAGATAAATTATTATAGTTATTAATTATTTTTTAGATAACATTCAATTTATGATTAACTTTTTATAACAGTTGCATATTAAAAGTGTTAAAAAGCATCACCAATGCCGGAAAATGAAAATTAATCATGGTTAATCAACTACTTAACATGCACTAACTAAAAAAACCTTTTAATTACCTTCTAATATCCCAACGAAAGAGAAAAAAGAGAGAACATTAGTAAACAGTAACAAATGTGATAGTTAATTGATTACTCCAATTAATTCTAATTCTTTGACAAATTTACCAGCACGATTCTTATAAATGCAATATCAATTAGAGTTAATTGAAATAACAAATTAATCGAAATTTCTACAAAATACACAATAATGGTTAAATACATAAACATTGTTTTTGTCTTGAAAACAATAATAAAATTGGGAAACGTTAGAAATTAGTCATTAGCCATATGCATAGCCTCAATTTTTAATAATGAGAAAGTTATGGGGCAAAACAACAAAATTAAGTGTTATGCAACTGTGCATTTGGCTTAATAACTCATTTTGGGGATCTAGCAGCTTCTTGAAATCAAAGAAGCTACAATTTCTTCAAAATATAATTATGTGAACTTTTAAATCTTTTTTGAATGTGTTTGAACAAATAATATGTTTTTATATTATTTGAACAGAAAAAAATTTATTAAAATCCAAGTAGCAATTTTAGTCCAGTCAAATTAGTCATTACATCGGACGAATGTTTGTATAAAAATTTACAACAAGTTGTTATGCATTTTAGATGTAGAAACTGTAACTGTGTACAATCAAAAGCAGGACTGCCTGTTAGGTAAAACGGCGTATCTTAAGATACGCTGTTTTATTTAATCAATGCCAAATGTTTTCATAATGTCAATTAATGATATGGCATCATCAAAATTCATGAATTTTATTAATTATGCCAATAATATTAATTAAATTAGCACATAAAAACGTATCTTTTCGCCATGAAAATGAAAAAACCATTTTAATCGGATTAAATTTATTAGTCTTACAGCGATAAAATATTCTTCAGCTTTATAAAGAATTTCAGAATTGTTACGGTAAACTGTAACTCATAATTTTAATATAATCAATTTTTAATACGTATATTTACAAAATTGTAGAAACGTATCTTAAGTTAAATTACCATGACAGAAATGAATTTTTGTCAGCTACCGAATCCAGTTAAAAACTTTGAACGCTATTTTCTCAAAACTATAATTTTCGAGATACCGTTTACCGTAACAGGGCAGAGGAGTGGAACAATTTAAATATTCATACTCAAGTTCCATTATTTTTATGTAAATATAGTATCTACTCATGTTTACGTGAACATGAGATGCAATAAACAGTCGACATCTTCAATATTGTAAACAGGCAGTAGCTTAATTTATTTAGAAAAAACAAATTGAAAAATGTTCTTTTACATGCAAATAATATTTATGGATAAAAGTAAAATTATAAAACAAGTAAAATAAGATCATGAGTGTTCTAAAGTTGTCCAAGAAATATCTCTGCTTTTAGTTAATCTCAAAATTAATATTTTTGGTGCATAATCCGTATATTATACACGAAATGTAGACTTGTTTCCTTTATTCAAAAACTTCTACAGGAAGGTGGAACTTTTTTACAAAAACCAAGAAGTAATGTTAAAATTTCATCCTTTAGATTGCATTTAGGTGAAAATGTTAAATAAATATAGAAGGGTTCACAAATATAAACAAGCTGAAATGTTCAGGTTCACATAAATTAGAATCGTTTGTAACTAAAAAATCATTAAAACTTAATTTCAAAAATTTGACTGGACTATCTAATTGTGCAAATAAAGAAAATAGTGTACAATAATAATTGTAAGGTAGAACAGAAAATTTTGTAAAAAACATACAGGGTTGACACTAAATAGAAAAAAAATCAAATTCCTGGCCTTTTCCAGGATTCCCCTGTTTAAAATTGATAATTTTCACTGGCTTTTTACAACTCGGTCAATTTATTTATAATTTGGAATTAATAATTTTTTTTTAAAGTTCAAAAGAATTCCCTCTGACTCAAAGTTTTAATCTCTGACCGTCGCCTAAAAATCAAAAATTCCCCGACTTGTAGGTTTTCAAGAGGAGTGGGAGTCCTGTCACAGCGACAAGTTAAATAATATGTTTAAATCATCTTTTACTTTAAATTTCTGTTATTTTTTTGGTCAAAATCTTAAATTGAGTGTGTAGTAAACGATAACAAACTATACATACCAATTTCTTTTCCATTTTGGATTTAATATCTCTAGCAAGTGTAAAGAACGCTTCCTCAACCCGAATACTATTTTTTGCACTAGTTTCAATAAATTTAATACCATATTCAACAGCCAATTGTTCCCCTCGTTCTTTCGAAACTTGCCTCTTTTCTTCTAATTCACATTTATTACCCAATAGCATTTTTTCTACATCTGAGGATGCATTTTCTTCAATATTCCTAATCCAGTTCTTGATATTATCAAAGCTTTTTTCATTTGTAATATCGTAGACTAGCATTATGCCCATTGCTCCCCTGTAGTATGCAGTTGTGATTGTACGAAACCGTTCTTGTCCGGCAGTATCCCTAAAATGTGCATTTGTTACAAAATATTCAAAACATAAAAATTAAAATTCAATTTGCGCTGTATGGGCATACAAAATCAAATTTGAAGCATTATAGGGAAAAACATCTTGAATTAATTTTTAAAATCAATTTGATTTCCAACAAGCCACATGCCAAATTACAGGAAATACACCCAAGAATATCTCATTTAATTGAGACAAACCCTTAGACCTACACCTTAACGTGGAATCCGAACCACGGCACAGATAATTCTCGGAGCGACCGAGATTCAAAGTCTGAAATCCCTACCACCAGAGCAAACCATCTGTGCCAATTTTCAAAATCAAGTAAAAAAAATTGTGAATAAGTTTGAGTTAGTAGGGGGACGCAGCCTTACAACAATGAAATTTGAATTAAAAAAGGAGGGTAATTTTAAAAAGTAATTGTTTTAATTTATTTAATAAATTACCAATTCTTTAGCTTTCTTTTGTGGTTCATTCCTTAGAAATTAAAATTTAACCATTAGGAAACAACATAATTGCCTTGTAAATTTTGTATTAACTAATTACTTTCACATTGAGGACTTAAATTTTCATCTACCTAGAAGCATTTCGGTTGATTTATTTATTTATTTAAATTTTAAATGTAATGACTAATGCTGTAGTAAGCGTACTATTACAACATCGTATTCCTTGTAAACATAAATTAATTTTTTTGTTAGGTAGCAGGAATTTTTTAAATTACAATCAACTGAATCGTAATAGATAAATCAATACTTTAAAATTTTAGTTTTCTCTTTGTGAACTAGAATATAAACCCAGCTAAATAATTACTCTATCGATGCAAATCTATAATTTGTATAAAAATAATATGTGTGATTGATTTTAAATATTCAAACTTACCATATTTGTAATTTAATCTTTTTACCGTCCAAATCTATTGTCCTGATTTTAAAGTCGATTCCTGAAAACACAAATTTATATCAAAATAGACAAACAAAAGATTAATATTAAAATTTTTTGACAATAAAGAAATTTCCAATTAAATTTAATTAAACATTTCTCATCTCCTGTTGTTGTTGATTATAAATTCCTATTTAGTCATTTTTATCAAATGAAATGTAAAGAATTATAAATCATTTAGATTGTTACTACTACACACACAAAAAATTTAATGAGAGTACAGGTTGACGTAGGAAGGTTGGTTATTAAAAAATACCTTTGTATTATTTAAACTTTTTTTTTAAGATCTTACTTTCCATTAAATGATTGATGTACAATCATTAGGTGTGGTTTCAATTTTTAAAAGTTTTGATAAGCAGTTAAATGAGCTTCTTAAAATTTAATGGGCCCTTGTTATGTTGACAGTTTAAAAATAAACAATGGGAGAACAAAATTTTATATAACAGTAGATGCGAAATGAAGGCACATAAGAAACAATAACCTTATTGACAGACGTTTTATTTTCAACATTTTACAAGTACAAAATATGACTCACCAATTGTTGAAATAAAAGTTGTATTAAATGCATCTTCGGAAAATCTAAATAAAACACACGTTTTTCCAACTCCCGAATCACCAATTAATAACAATTTAAACAAATAATCGTAAGTTTTTGCCATCTTTATCGGATCTCGACAGTTTGTAACTATTCTTGGATGACCGCACTTTTTGGCAGCTCGACTGGATATTATTGGTGACGTTACTAACGTAATGAAAATAAATTCCCTAGTTTTAAAACACAGTACTCGCGAAAGTAAAACATCAATTTCAAGTTCGAATTTTGAACTTGAATTACCTACAAATTTTATAAATACATTCTTTCCTTAACGGTTTTGTTTTAAACTAGTTTTTTGTAATCAAGTTCAAAGTAATTAAAAAAGTTCAATTAGAAAATCCGCGTAGAAAATTATTATTTGCTTTCGAATCCCATATGGGAACACGCCAACTTTCGAGTGCCGTGGTTCTGCTTCCACGTAAAGCTGCAAGTTTATATTTATCTTATTAAGTTAGAATCTCGTATGTAGAGCGTAAAATTAAAAAATAAGTTACAGATGACATATTTTTATATTTAATACATGTGAGTGGGGTTTTAAATGAATCAATTTCGTTGCATTCGCGCGGTATATAGTACATTATTAACAATTTAATTACAATATGACAGCATTGAATTAAACAGTTGAACAAATTTATGGCTTATACTGACGCCTTGTTGTAATCCTTTCTTAACTTCTTCTAGGCCCCCGTGGCTTAAGGATTTATTATTTTCTAGGTTACTTTTGGCTCCGATATATTCTTAATTAGTTTAAAGTTGGAAAATTTACGAGTTCTGCCGCGCTAAGGGATGTTTTTAAAATCTTAATAAGTATCTATCTATATATATAAAATGGATGTATGTATGTTTGTGTGTTTGTGTGTTGTGTGTTCCTTATAGACTCCTAGACCGTTCGACCGATCCCAACCAAATTTTGTACAGTTACTCTCTAGGACCCTAAAGAGGTTTTCCGCTAAAACCGGGACCGAAAAGCTTAATTTAAAAAAAAGTGAAAAATTGCGGACGCGCATGAATGGAACGAGATTCCCATACAGGGTGAATTTAAAATTATTCCCAACAGTGCGGCCTTCAGGCCCACAACCTTAGTCTATGTATGTTTGTGTGTTTGTGTGTTCTTATAGACTCCTAGACCGTTCGATCGATCCCAACCAAATTTTGTACAGTTACTCTCTAGGACCCTAAAGAGGTTTTCCGCTAAAAACCGGGACCGAAAAGCAATTTAAAAAAAGTGAAAATTGCGGACGCGCATGAATGGAACGAGATTCATACAGGGTGAATTTAAAATTATTCCAACAGTGTGGCCTTCAGGCCACAACCTGGTCAGCTAGTAATGTATAAAACAAAAAGTTTGTATGTATACAGGGTGTCCCCGTGACCGTGGAGAACCTTTGAGTTGGTGATAAAGGACATTTTTCTAAGACAAATTTTAAATAAAATTTTTGTCCAAGTTCAAACCCTGCGGGGTACTTCCCATTAAAGCAATTTTTATATTTCTGATTTCAAACGGTCCTAGCTCCGATATTATTGATTTTTTAGACTTAATAGATTAGAATTTTTTTAAAGATCACTGGCTTGTCTACAAATTAGGTTATAACCTCCTATTGTCTAGGATAAACAGATTTCGAGTTATAAATTAAATTAAGAGAAGAAATGTCAAAAAATTACAAGTTTTATTTTTTCAATTTTCTTGCGAATCCTGTATCTTTTAAACGAAACTACTTACAAAGAAACTAACGGCCCAATTCGGGTAGAAAATTTAACGAGCTATAACTTTAATCTAAATTTTTTTAGAAAACTAACTCATTTCACAGAAAATCCTAAAATAATCAACAAGATCGGTACAAAAATTTAATGGTCTAACGGCTGCGATAGCGACAGGTCGACCACTGAAGAAAGTAGAAGGAAAAAATTGGCAAATTACGATATTTTTAACAGAAGTAAAAGACAGCAAAATCACCACGTACATAAAAACTACAAAAGTAAACGAAATGGAGGAGCTGACTTTATGATGAGGCAGCTCGTCGCTGACGTGAGTGTTATAAAAGATGGGCAAAAATTTACGAACAAGAAATCGATAAGCTAAGGAAGAAAACAAAATCTTAAGCTACCAGTTGGGATGCTGAAAAATAGAGTTCAGCAACTAGAGGGCAGAGAAAGAAAAATAATATAGTGATAAAAGGAACGCCTATGAATGAACAAGTGCTGAAACAGTAATTGGAACAATTCCTGAAACAGGAACTTGGGGTTAACACAACATTAAAAGCGGTAGAAATGATAAAACCAAGAATTGCTCGTCCATTCATGGTAATCAAATTGAACTCATGGCAAGAAAAAATGGAGGTTATGAAAAATAAAAACAAGTTAAAGAATACAAGGAAGTACATTGAAGATGACCTAGCATCAAAAGAACGAAAAGTGCAGGCCAGTTTGAGAAATGTTGCAAAAGTTGAGAGAGAAGGGAAATACTGCAAAGGTGGGTTATGGAAAATATTTATAAATCGTGAACGTTGAGATTGGGATCGCCAGGCACAAAAAATCGTGAAGTAGCTAGAAGATACTAACATAGCAAAAAAACTAACAGAACAAAGTGGACGGAACAAAAGGTTGACGACAATGGCGATAAAAAGACAAAGATTTCGAGATGAATTAGCAATTAAAGATGAAAATAAGTTAACTTTTGAAACCTAGATCGGTTAAATCGAAAATTAAAATAAAACAATGTAAAATTAACGGCAAATTTAGTTCGGCTAAAAGTTTTGACCAACCCATTCAGGAAAACCCAAAATTTCAAATCCCTAAAAATTATTAAATTCAAAATACAAATCTGAATTTGATCGACAGCTACATTCGAATAATATAAAGTGCCGTTATAAATAATTGTTCTCACCTTTTAAAAGAGCACGTTTGTGTGTTGAATTAGGCCATTTTGAAAATTTATTAAAATAAATTTTGATTTAATTAAATTTAAGTACGAAACTTTGTTTTATTTTTGAGCTTTTGTTGAAACCCTGGTTTTTTAAAAAAACTACTAGACAAAAATTATAGCCCGTTAAATTCGATCAAATTTGAACGTATTTATTTAAGTACCTAAAGTTTAAAAGAACCATTTCAGAAAACCCCAAAATTAAGACAAAGTGTAAAAATTATTCTTAATTTAATTCATAAAATCTGAATTTGATTTCCGGATCTGGATTAATGAATAAAAGTGCATTATAAAATACTGTCTAACCTTAAAAGACACGTTTGTGATTTAAAAATTTTGAAAAGTTTAAAATTAATTTGTGAATTTATTTGGCTCTTTTAACCTAACCCCGTCCCAATTTTGAAAGATGTGACGACGGTAAATATACCAAAATTTGTTTTTACAACGAATTATGATAGATAATGGTGTAATTAGCTTAGTTTTTCTAAGAGTTTCGTTTAAAAGATACGGGTTCAAGAAAAGTAAAAAAATAAAACTCGGAATTTTTTACATTTTTCCTTAATTTAATTCATAACTGGTCGGTTGATTCCCGGGATCGGATTTTACATTTTGAAGTATTAAAATGGTCTTTAAAAAACGTATAAAAAATAAAATTTGCGGAATATTCACACAATTTTGAAAAAACGGCTTTAAAGTTAATTTGGAATGCAATTTTATCATTGGCTCTTTTCAACTGTAACCCCGCCCCAAAATTGAAAGAGGATGTGACGACTGTAAATATACCAGAATTTCGTTTTTTACAACGAATTATGATAGATAATGGTGTAATTAGCTAATAAAAAAATTAAAGTTGTGATCGGACAACAAATTTTCGAAAAAAAATCACTTTTTGTGTGAATTCATTTCTGAGGTGGTTGCACTGTCAAAACCTACTCTCCGCACCCGCCCTCGCCCCTCCGGGGCTCGTGCGGGGCTTCGAGCGGTTTTGACACGTGCTAAACTCATTAAAAACATCCCTTAAGCGGCTCCAACTCGAAAATTTTGAAAGTTGACGCGACGGATCTCTGAGAGCGACTGTTATCTCCCCACCACTAGTCACTGTCGACCCAGGCACAGCACACGTACCGCCAACAGAATGAATGATACCTTTTCATTTTAATACACTTACATGTATTTCTTATGGGAAATTTGCAATTTTCAAAATGAAATTGTGGCCTTATTACAACTCCGACAAGATTGATCCTCACCTTAAAGAGCTTGTATTTTGTGTTCTTTCGTTTAGTATAGCCATTTCTATAGGGAAAAGTGTATTTTCGATTCCGGGAATTCGAACTGCTACCCATAACTTAAATAAAAACATAAAACTAAAAATTTTATTTAAAAATATATTTTAGAAAAGTGTTTTCTATCTCATGGTAAACCTCAAAGGTTTACCATGGTCTTTTAACTCCAGAAATTAAGTTTGAAAATAACCACTTTTTCACTGCTTCTGATACATTTCGATGAGAAAACATCATTGACGTAGAAAGAATTCACAAAGATATTGTACTTAATATACGAGTATTATGAAGATTTAAACTGAAGTATTTCGCACTCTTGAAAAGACTTTGCAGCGATCTTTAAACTACTTTACGAGGTTTACTCCAATCCCAAGCTAATTTTTTCCAGTTTTAAGCATCCTACTGCGTCATTTCATGTAATAAAACGGAAGCAAAATTCTGAATTTTTTGAAATCTATATATATAAAAATCAATGTCTGTTTGTTTGTTTGTCCTGCTTACTAATACATTTACTGCTTCTAATACATTTTGATGAGAAAATCTTAATGTACAACTTTACGCTCTTTACTCATTAAATAGATATTTTTTATTATAGGTACTATATTTTAAAATATGGCAATAATAAATTACAGTTTATCTAATTGTACCTAATTTATTTACAAATTTGATAACTGAACAATTTTATTTCAAATCACTTGTGAGTCGTAAATTGCCCTTTTAAACACACCAGGATGGATCCATTTCGCATTTCCCTTGAAACCATCTGTATTGTAATTGGTTTTCAGCCGAGTATTGATCCAAATCATCATCAGAATTGATATTTCCAGGTAACTAGAAAATATAAGTGTATAATAGAACTGAAGCTGCACAGAGCAAAATTTTTGATCTCCCAGCCTTAGTTTTTAATCAATTTCAATGTGTTTCTTGCAAAAAGTTTTAAGTCCCCAAATAGGCCACAGATAAAAAATAATAGAAATTTTTGTTTTAATTTTGAATGTAACAAAGGACTACCTCATGTATTATGTCAAAATCGTTCTAAATTATATTCGGACTTGCATTGGATCATTTCGAACGTGACCTTATACTCACCATTGAAGGAGGAAATATTCGTTTACAGGCACCTTTATTGAGATGTTCCAAATATGCCTGCATTAACGTACTTTTAGTTTGACTAGAAAGACAAGATCTACAAAGTTGACAAATTGGAGAAATGCAACTAGCTCGACATAGCGAACTATCGCATTTTGTAGCAAAAACAACAATATTTTTATCAGCAACGTACATTTTTTCTTCTATTGTAGATCTGATGAAAAAAATTAATTACTCGTGGAACTATCGACAAATTCATTAAAATATTACTCGTATAAAGCTATATCTTTTTCAACTCTTTCGCTAATTCCAACAAGAGCAAAAAGGTTAAAGATAACTTGCTCAAAAAGTAATTTATTTGGAGGGAAATGAGCAGAAGATAAGTTGGGACTCATATTTGCTTCCATAAGAAATACTTGGAGATTCTCATCAACCACAAAATCAAAACGCATCATTTCAAAAAATTATGTTTCCATTTATATCTAAAATAAAATTGTTTTTATGGAAGGGAAATAGAGCACGAGTAATGCATGAGTTGTTGAAACAATAAATAATAGTTATACCTATTTACAGATTTAATTAATAATTCTTCTTTGTTCAAGAAAACTGTTCGGATAGAGTCTTCAATTTGAGTCCAAATAATACTTGGATCTTTATCTTCCGAGCGTATATAAGCATTCAAAGATTCCTTCATGCCAAAACCCAAGGTGTTGTAGTAATTTTTAAGACCTGGCACGTTCCAAACTGGTAGATAATCATCACCCACAACATATTTGTCCGTAATATTGGGATCAAACGGGTAGTACTTTATTGGGCAAAACCTAAAACCTATTTATTTAGATAATATTTAATATAAACAAACACGTAATTCCCCAATAAAGAGGATAATAATATTAGAAAATTGATACCCACTGATATCTTTCATCGTAGGAGGTTGAAATCTTTTAATCTAACCAAGGTTAAAAAACTGAAATTTTTTAATCTAAGCGAGGTTAAAAAACTGCAAATATAAAATTGATGTACACTGAAAAAACTACCTATATGAAACTGTAGTTTTTTCAAATTTTTCAAATAAATAGCAAATTTATGTTTTTAACTGAAACTTTGAATCGGAGTCAGGATGATTTTATGGGGTGGAATGACCCCCAGGTATAACTTATACCTATATGTTATTCAGTTATTACTTAATATTTATTTGTATTAAAACATGCAATGTATAGGTTTTGATTGTATTTTAAACGAAGTAATCTTTACATTTACGTACCTACCTTAATAAAGCATCTCCATTATAAATATAAATCCTTAACGGATCCACAGACGTAATTATGGTATAAATCCCAATATCAAACTTATGGCCGCTCACCAAATATGGTTTATCAACAAATTCTTGTACAAACGTTCCTTCTTTATTTAAATCAATTTCATTTATGTTTTTTATGTATATATTTCTGTGGTCGTTGCTTTTTTGCACAAATTGTAATTCGGGATTTTTACTGGAATGTATCAATAATTTATCTTTATCTTTTGGCAACCGAAATGCTGGAGGTATATAACGTAAATTACTGGTAACTAAGTCAACTTTATTAGTTATGTATCCCGACCCCGGTAATTTATTTACTTTTTGGTGAGGTTTTAAATTTTTTAGTTTGGATTCGAGGACACGAAATGGATAATCGTGAGCCCACAATAAATCCCAATCGGTTGTATTTGGATCATTTACATAGCCCATTCGATCGAGAATATGGAAAACATTGTGCAAATATCCACTTTCTAAATTTTTTCCGTATGCCCAAAAAATCTTCTCACTGCTCGATTTGCTTTCGAGTTGATTTTCTAAAATCTCAACTGTGGAAAAGCATTCAAAACAATTTTTTAAATTTAATGTAAGCGCTATAACTCCAGCTAATATTACTACAATCACAGCAATATTATTGTACTTTGTAAGGAAGTAATTTTGTGTAGTGTGTCCAATTATCGGATTTTGGTCCAATTTCTTAAAAAAAAATAGACACCTACATTAAAAAAATTAAGTAGTAAATACATAAAACTGATTAAATTATAATATTATTTATTTATTTCAAGAAGATACCTATTACAAAAATTTAAAACAGTACTGAGTTGAGAAATTTTATAAAATCCAATAATATTTCGTCTTAGTAGGTACAAATTAAAACACAATAAAATTAAACCGCAATTTTGGCAAGAAGTAGCAAATACATAAAACTGAATAAATTATATTATTTATTTATATATTTCAAAAAGGTACCTACTACAAAAATTTAAAACAGTACTGAGTTGAGAAATTTTATAAAATCCAATAATATTTCGTCTTAGTAGGTACAAATTAAAACACAATAAAATTAAACCGCAATTTTTGGCAAGAAGTAAAGGTTATAATATTTTAAATTTCATCACTGCATTCGAATCCAAATATTTTACGACGAAACTAATATAACCACTGCATCATGCGACAAGGTACAACGAACTTGAAATGATTGTAATACGTAAATAATTTGTTTACCTTATTATTACTTTTGCTATCGGTTTCTTCTGAATTTTCTTCTGGTAAATCCATATTAAATTTTTTTTTCAATTTTTAAAATTAATTGTAACGGTTTTTACCATTTATTGTACTGTCCATCAACCAACACTTTCACGTAAATATCTATCTACCTTTAACTATACAAACCACGACTAACCTATTTTTATTGTTCATGCAGAGGCAAGACATACTTATACCTAACATGATAATCAACTTATGATGATGACCCCTTGAACTACATCTTCAAGAAACCGATTTTTCGAAACCTACTCAAAATAATTCGTTTTAAAATTTTCATACAAAAAATTTAAAGTCAATATCGTTTTTTTAGAATAAAAAAGAATTTCATTAAATAAAAATGAGGTATTCTTAACGGTGATTTTACGGTGAATAAAAAATTGTAAAAACCAAACAAATAAAACAAAAATTAACACAATTAAGTGCTTTTTATATTATGCTTTTAGAATACACAAGAACTACAGATAGGTGCGTGTGGAAATCTCGTTAAGGCAACAATAATTTATAATATTAAAATTATGTAAGTATAAATGTTTATTAATTTGTGAAAATACATTTTAAGTATTAAATTAGCAGTTATTAGAAGTTATAATAAAACTTTAAATTTTTCTAAGTTCATCTGAAGAGTATCCTGTAGAACGAAATATAAGTGTGCATCTAATGTAGATGTGGAAAAAATTCACTTGCAATTAAAACTTCGTTTTAACTTGTAGTAATTGCTAATGTAATACTAAAATATATTAAAATTATATAAGTACAGTTAAGCGTTCTATCATTATTAATCTGTAAATAAATATACACCCATTATAAATTGAAATAATTGTAAATTTCATACTAAAATTAATAAAAATTTATTATAATTTTTAATAATTGCGAATGGGGGCGATACCTTCGGAATCATTACGCTTATTAAAAATATCCCTCAGTCAAAACAGTACTCAAAAGGGTGGATGTTCAAGGGCTGAGATCTGAAAGAGCAATGAACGCCGTGAGAATGGTAAATCTCGTATATAAACGCAACCTACACCGACCGACGTCAGAATGAAGTGAAACTCCTCCCATCAGAATGCTTTCATGCGTTTCTAGAATAAAATTGGGGTTAAGGTAAGAAACCCATCTTCGAAAGAACATTTTTTCTATAAAAATGGCTTAACCAAATGAAAGAGCATAAAAATACGAATCATTTAAGGTGAGGACGAATTTAGTCGGACTTCTAATAAGGCCACAATTCAAATTTGAAAATTACAATTTTTCCATAAGAAATACATGTAAGTGTAATAATTTATGCATTGTGTTAACGGTGCGTGTGGTATGCCTGGGTTGACAGTGACTAGCCAAGGTAAGTCGCTCCTGACATCCGTCGGGTCAACTTCACACATTTTCGAGTTGTATCGTCTTAGGCGATGTTTTTAGTAACTAAAGCGCTTGTCAAAACCGCTTGTAGCGCCCGGAGCGCAGGGTGCGGAAATTGGAAAGTACGAAAATAAAAATTTATTTTATTTTAAATAGATCGCTATTTAATTGCTAAAAATCTACGGTAAACGGTATTTTCAATCCACTTGCCTTAAAGATTTCAAGCACCCTTAAAAACAATTACGTAATCAGGTCACGATCTGGCGTTTCTCACATTTCATGGGAACTCAAAAATAGTACTTGAACATGAAGGCATAAATATAAGAGAACAGAATGCAGTCCAATCCAGAGAGTTGAGCCGAGAAGTTGTCACCCCGGGGCATGGAGTTCGATCGAAGCAGGCGTTTTTGGCTTTTCCTAAAGTGAAACCGTGTGTGACGATTTTTTAAAATCATTTACTTAATTTTGCCTTATTTCATCCAAACGAAAGAGACTGATTGCGAATTGTATAGAAGGGTAAGTAAACATCCAATTTTTAACCATTGTTCCGAGACTCATAACAACGAAACTGTTAGTTACGTTTAATTTTGTGTCGCAGTATAAAGTTTTATTTTGTAATCTTTTTTTTTAAACATTAGTCATCAATAAATATTGTCACATGTAGATCAATTTTCTTTTATTTGTTTTTAATCCCGAGGTTGGTCACGAAAGGTGAAATCTAGTGAAAGGAAGGGAATCGTCTGATTCCCACGTCCTCCGGAACCCCAATTTTCTCCCTCTTAGAAGAAGTGGTGGCAGCATTCTTAGTCTTACGCTACTCAACATCAACCCCCCCCCTCCCACTATATTCTTTTTGTAGTTGTGTTGACTTGAGAAATATAATAATTTTCTTACAACCCCCCCTCCCCCCACCCGTGTTACACTAGCAACATCTTTGAGGTACTAAATACTAGAAGACCCTCTCGGGGGATCGGGTAGACAACTGAAGTTGTGGCCTTGCATGGGGAAGCCAAATATATAGCGATACCCCCAACGAAGAAGGACGTAACTCAAAAGTTACGTCCAATTTTAGTTATGAACATTTTGTATCAGGAGAAAAAAAAAATGGGTAAAATAGAAAAAATTAAGCTAACAATTTAAAGAGACGGTCATTGGCCTGGGTGTTAGCGCAAGGACTGCTAATGCAAGGCGCCCGGTTCAAATCCAGGTAGAGATCACTTTGCAATGACGTCTCCGTGCTTCGGAAGCATAAAGACGGTGGTCCTCCCATGTTAATGAATTGCCAGCATTAACAATAAAAAATAGGGTAACAGGCACATCTGAGGCAAGCCTAGCAAGCTACTTCAGATGTAAAGCAAGTAGTGCTCAAGGTACTGACAGTGGCTTCGGAATATCGCCGATGCTACTGTTAAGTAAAACAGATCTGGGCATACAGAGTTTATCCCTAGCCAAAAGTAGAAGAAGAACAATTTAAAAGATGCCGCCACTCATTTATAATATTTTTTTCGCGATATAGAAAATTTAAATCACCAATAAAAAATGAAGGATTATCTGTTAATCTTCCAAATTATGAAAAACCAGGAAAAAAATCAAGTTTGAAACAAACCGACGCATTTAATTGCAAGCCAGAAAGGTAGCTGTACAGAAACCTAAAACTGCAGTCATCCGAGTTCCACCTTGTTATAGTTAATGTTGCAATGGCAATAATTAGCAAAATTTCTCAAGACGGCTGCACAAGATATCTTCTTTGTTCGCTCACGTACCTTTTAATCCACGTAGTCATACTGTTAAAATATCTTAACTAAAGTAAATGCCAAAAGGATCCCATTTGGCACGGTCCCTTTGCTACCCTGAAAAAAAAAAAACCGAGCAATAAAGTTGATTCTTTGGGTGGCTGGTTAGTCCTAATATTAGTTTTAAGCTTTGTCTGATTGTGAGACAAACACCTGTACAATAATTTTTGTCGCCAATGGACCTCAGCTTAAATGTACCGCCAAAAGTACAACCGTGGGACATTGGCTTAATCCTTTCTGGCTCTTTCCTTACGAAGTGAGTTTTACGGTCCAGTTTGTAAGGAAAGAAGCATGCTTAATTTCTATTAGTTTAAGTGCTTCACTCGCCCTTCTTGGTTGGTCAAAAATATTCTGAAAGAAAACCCAAGAAGGAGCAAAAAACAGTTTCGTTTTGTACAACTCAAGAGCTCAACATTACTTGAATTCTTGTACAAAGTTCGTTTTTGTTAATTATAAATGTTGTGCATGTAAATATATTTTTGTAAATACAATTATTTCGAAAAGATTTCTGAATTTTCATCGCACAACTGGTCCTTCGAACGAAAGCAAAACAAACTACGGTATCAGTAACAAAGTAACATTCCCAAGGCCCGTACAGTTAAAATAATATATACTTACCTGAAGAAATATTTTACGAATTAGAATTTATTTGAATTTTGATTGTTGTAAAGTAATATTTATTAATTTAAAAATTTCATGATAAAAGGTTTAAATACACCTTTTAAAAAAGATCGGACTTTTAATAATTGGTGTTCTGTATCGCAATTATTATTATATTTTAAGAATATTCTCCACCTAGGATTTCATGTAAAAATTTAATTTTTATTTTAATAGAATAATCATTTAATCACAATGGTTTATTTTTAAAGTATTAAAAAATATTTGAATATAAAATATAGACTTAATAATATAAAACAAAGAAAATTCAATATGAATTGTCCCAAATAAACAAAAACTTATCCACTAATATAAATCTGATTTAAGGTGCAGGATTGCGACCCATAATAGCCAAAACTGTGTCTTTATGGTGTTTGGAAGTTACATGTATGCGGGTATTAAACACAGAATCCAATTTCACTTGGCAAAACAAGCATGTTAAATCCGTAATAGGTTGAACACTAAAAAAAAAAATATTTTTACAAAAAGTGTTTATTTGAAAATTAATAAATATTAAAATTTAAAAATTAACAAACTCGGAAGGTTTAAACCTTAAAGAAATTTAAAAATGGTAGTTCAGTCAAGTTATAATTTTTTTAGTACTTCCAAACAAGAATAATTTATAGATAGCAATTATTTAGTTTTTTGCTGTGACCGAGCATGGATACACAGGTCAGACACCAAAATTTTGTTTGAAATTTTAATTTTGCTTTGTTTGCTGAGTTTGTTAATTTCTAAATATGATATAAATTCTCACAAGCTAATCATTTTTATTATAATTACTAAAGTACTCACTTCATTGCCACATTTTCCAGTTCGATTATATGAGTTTCAAGTTCGGTATGCTCCTTAGTATTTAATTTAATTCCACTATGCAGTGGCCATATTTCTTCAGCAATTCCAGAATCTCCAGGTTGTAGCAAATCAGCATCATATAAAAATTTACCCCAAACAGAAGCATTTGGAATAAAATCACGATCAACAGCCTTACGTTGCACTTTTAATAATCTAGAAGAATTTAAGTTAAAACAACATTTGCATTTATAAGTGAATTGTTGCTTACTCATATAAGCGCAGTTTGAGTTCCCTTTGGCATTCTTCAATGGTAGTAGGAACATTTCCACCACTATATGATGTTTCCAAATATTTAATTGACATGTTCATCCAATATCGAAGCTCATTTATCTGTAATAAATATTGTTTAATTTTGAGTAATATAAAATGAGCCAAATTTTTATATCTAGTACTTTATTAGTATCTTCCGTTGTCAATTCTGTATCTAAAATAATGCTAATGTCATGAGAGGGATAAAGTGATTTGTGGTCGTCTTGAGAACCCAAGCCACACAAAATAGATGCTACACGAGTTCCATCAGCCGATGGTTTAATTTCTACCAGGGGGCAAAATAATAAGGACATAAGCATGGGAAAGCCGTCAATGTTTGGCATCACAGTTGTATGTCTTAAATTTAAGGAAGAACCATCAGGAGTTTGATGAATAGTTCCGGCTACTATTAATCTAAAAAAAAATTAACAATTATTGGATTTTTAAAAGCATCTCGTCTACCTACCTTTCATGAAGATCCTCAGGATTGGTATCCAATGTGACACAATTAACAGAAGTTCCATCAATCTTGGCTTTTTTAGAATAGCCTCCCCCAACAATAGAAAAAATATTTGTTTCCAATGGGCTAAAAGGCCCTTTTAATTCTACAGTATTCTTGCATATACAACTATCAGGTGGAGCTACATCTCTACAGTCATCGGCTATCACATCGTCCATTGCAAATCCATTCCATATTTCAGGATTTCCAACTATATTTAAACGTTTAAGATGATTCTCCTAAAAAATATTAAAAATTAAACTAAATTTGGTAATCAAACCAAAGCACTTACTTTTGACAAGAAACTTTCTTTGCTATGTTGACCATAACCTTGGCTTATTAACCAATTGTTAAAAGAATTTTGAAAGATAAATTCCTTTTCATTGATGTTATATAATTCCAAACAAGTCACACCATTAACAACAGAATAAACCTATCGATAAAATTTTTTTTAAATAAGTTAAATAAAATTTCTTTCTTAATTCATACTTGGGCAAAAAATGTTTTGTTCAAAAGTTTATGACCAACAATTAGGTTAACTGTTTCGCTCCATACACCTTTAGGATTATATACAATGGATGGCTGTATTTCACTAAGTTGGCATGGGAACGCTAGTGGTGCCACTTTCATTATTTTATGTTCTGGTAATTCAAACAGTTTATTTGAATTTACAACAGCAGTAGTGCCATAGTCAATGAACAGTACCTAGAGACAAAATATTTTTATTATTATGTAAATGCCATGTCTTTGTGCCTCAATAGTTACAAATGTATTGACTTTTAGGGAATAAAAAGTAATTTCTTTTTCTATTTTTGGAAAATCTCAGCTTTAGGATTTTATAACCTTTAGTTCAAAGCCTTTTGTAAATAATTTCGTAACAATTGGGGTAAAAGCAATAATCAAGAAAGCACAAAATAAAAATATAAACCTTGACATTTTTGTGGTAGGAGTCATTGTATTTAATTTCGAGTACTTTGCACCTATAATACAAGCGGTCAATATCATACTGGGTGGTGTAGTGTTTCGACATATCAATAGTTTTTGTTACCACTAAATCCATATTATCATTAAGAATTTTATCAATTTTTTCTAATGTAGAACTGGTATCATCGCTAGCATTATGAGCCCAAAAGTTAGAACCATCAATTGTCTAAAAATTAGAAAATGTATTTTTACAACATTTAACATTACTTTGACAACTAATTGCCTCGACAACAGTAATTTTAAGAAATTCTATATCTAATGATGGAGTTGTCACAGTAGTATGTGATTTTTGTGCTCTATGAGAGGAACTCTCAGTTTTTGATACACATGAAATAAGACTTGAATTTAAAGATGTATCAATACCCAATTTTTCTGCAAAATCTTTTGCTTTGTTTGGTCTGAAAAAATTAATGTTTCGCTAAAAGAATATTAAAAAAAATTGAAACTCACTCCAAAACTTTAAAACTACATGAAATATTCAATTGTCGTAAATGAATGGCACGGTAAACTTCCACTTTAATTTTTCCAGGCATTCCTCTGAAAAAGTGTTGTCCACCAATGTTTACCTTTTCGGCTTGGTTGCAGTTCAAGAATTGTACATAAACTTTGCTAAAACATTTACAATGTTAACAAAAATAACCAGTAACTTCTACTAAACTTTTTAAATAAAATATAGAAGATGTTCGGTAGAGTGTTCAGTTTAGATATAAAAAAATTCTATTTGCTGAAATTCTTTCTATATTATTGCAGAGACGCAGAGATGTAGAAAGACCGAGGAAGAGATGGGCCGGAATACGTCAACGACCTAACCCATGACGGAAATGATGATTATGATTATTGTAAAACTACATATGTTAGGTAATATTCATTTATTAATCAAGAAATTAAAAAAAATTTTAGTTTAGCCATAATTTGTACTTCAACTATAAATTTGACTTCCTAATCTAGACTGTAGTCTTGCAAATTTGCACGACTAAAAAATATATAATGGTAGTCATTAATTAAACGAGTTTAACTCGTACTTTAAGCTGACATTTTCTGTTTAATACATGTTATATTCAATTTATTTTGACTCAATTTTGACATCAACTTTGGAGTTACTCGCGGCGAGCACAATCAAAGAAATTCGCTAGAAAACCGACAGTCAAGTGTGGAGCTCCGCTCGGTGCTTGTTTATCGGCACTGACTATCAAATGCTCATGTTACATTACAACATACTGTTACAAGTCAATCGCCAGCTTAAGAGATATCCCTAGGTGAAGAAATCAGGCAATAGGTGGATTGAAAGAAATTTACCAAGGATCATTTTTTTGTCTTTACAGAACACCCTATCAAACAGCCATAATGATGAGCTTTTGCTGTGTTTCACTAGAAAATACTCGTCTTAAAAATGGCTGGTCGTATGAGTTTAAAATTTTGGGAAAATATATAAAACAGCGGAACACAATAAACTATTTCGTATTTTTGTACTTTACAAAATACCTATTTTATGTTAATATATGTAGGTTTTACAAACTTTTATATAAAAACTTGATATTTCGACATAAAACACGAATATTTTTTTAAATACAAAAATATAAAATAGCTTATTGTGTCCCCTAATTTATTTTATGTAATAGTTATGACCTGAAAATTTTAAGTTAATGCTAACGCTAAGGCTAAGGCACCCAGTTTGATTCTAACCATCCATGGTTGTGACTATCTCCGTGCTTCGGAAGGCACGTAAAGTCTGCAGTTCTTTTATGATATTGAATTGCCATGATGAACAATAAAATAGGGTAACAAGCACATCTGAGGCCAGACTAGCAAGGTACTTCAGATGTAAAACAAGTTTTATGCTCGGAGCACTAACAGGAGCTTCAGAATATCGCCAAGGTCACTGTTGGATATTACAGAACCTAGCCTTAATTAAGAAAAATCTATTTGAAAATAATTTTTAATTTAAAGAAGTAATAAATGATTGAGAAAGTTAAACTTAAAATTTAAATAGTATTGCATTTGAACACCCCTCTCCATCTACATCAACATGTTACTTTTGAAATGAACACCCAGTATAAATAATTATAACAAATATTTTTGTACAAACCTGCTATTATTAAAGGACACCCTCATATCAGAGGCACAATCTTTAAAGTACTCCTTGATATGCCTTGCATATAATTGACCTGGCTGATTTGAAGGAAATCCAGTGAAATAAACTGTATTAAAAGGATCAAGACCATTAAGCATTTTAACTGCTTCTCGTTCTGTCAAATTTCCTTCTTCTTTAGGAAATTTGAAATAATTTGGGTAAAAGGCCCCACAAATAACGACCTGAAATTTTAATATGCCTGACGTTACATAAAATTCAAAACTTATCACAAAACTTACCTTGATAATCATTGGAATTTCGGTATCTGTAAGCACAACACGTCCGGGATCAACACTCGGTTTTATATTCATTAATTCCAGGCGATCCTTAACTTCCTTCACAAGAATGTTCCACTCATTCAAAGTTCTTGAATTCACATAATTTTTTGCACACCAATCCCTCTCTTGTCTAGAATTAGCATTCAATTGCTTTTGCCTTTGCCATACCTAACAAAAAGTTTGATGATAAAAAAACCACCACACCACTTGAACAAAAAATAAACCCACTCTGTATAAATTTAGATAACCAATAAAATCGCATGTGGAATTATCCGCCCATTGTAAGCAATTGATGTATGATTTGAGCCGATCCTTAAATGGCGTTTTAAATACACTGAGAGAACAACCGGTTGCTACAATAATAACATAATTGTTTAAGTTGCTAAAGATTTATATACAAAATTACCCATGATTATGCAGTCTTCGAGACAACTGAAAATGTGTCCAAGAACTATAAATTTTGCTAGCCGAACGTCAATAGGTAATGCAGCCATAACCTGTCCTAAAAATGTGATGTCACCATCGCGTGCCAATTTCACACCTTTGCAGGTTAACGCTAAGCCTCCAATCTACAAATCGAAAAATCAGTACATCCTTGGTTTTCTACAAAGTAATACCATCATATCACCTCTTTTAAGAACAAAACTGTTTTGTCAATGTTATTTAAATCAGGAGGATTCATAGTTAAAGCTAAAATTGCTTTGGGTGGTTCAGATAAATTTAACATTTTTGCTGAAAGCACCAAATTATGAAGTGGAGCTCTTAATATTTCCGGTATGACATCTACTTGTAATTCGTTCTGTTCAAAATACAAAATTATGTAATACAAACCACTAGAAGACTTATTTACACCTTACACAATAAAATCCTTCTGGTATAAGTCGATACACTCTACCGTCAGCTACTCTACCCACACGACCTGCACGTTGATTACAATGAGTGTGAGATGCCCATTGCAATTGTAAGCTTTGGTATTGAGTTTTGGAATCCATAATCATTGTTTTAGTTAAACAAAAATCCACAACTATACAACAATACAAAATTAAGATTCGAATAAAAAATAAAATTTTGACCAACCATATAGAATATCTGGAACAGTGATGGAACTTTCGGCAATATTTGTTGACAAAATAATTTTTCTCATTCCTTCAGGAGGTGATTGGAAAACTCGTCGTTGTTCATCCATTGTTAGAGATGAATGTAATGGAATGATGTGCCACAAAGAAATTTTCCTTTTTAACTGCTCGCATTGGCTGAATAATAATAATTTAAAATTATTAATTTAAAAATGGAGAAAAATAAAGTGAACAAATTTAATTGTTCGATTATTATTAAACCAAGAAAAAATATCTTGATCTAATTTTTTAAACTAAAAAAAAAGGATATTAAGTTTTTGCGACATATGGCAATCAAACGTTAAATGAAATGGATTTTCAATTTTGCAAAACTTAAATAAAGTTATTTCCTCTTGTGCAAATTTAAAAACAACGGAATTTGCCCACCTTATACAATTGCCTATACCTATAGTCAATGCTTCAATTGATGTCATTCATGAGAATGACTCAAGTATTGTTTGTGCTAAGCATTGACTGTAGGTACGAGTATAAGAAAACTATCTTCTATATACTATCAAATTCTATCAATCAATCAATCAAAATCAATATAACTATCAAATTTACTTGTAAGTTGTTAACATATCATGAGCTTCTTCAATTTCCATAATACCAGGTAAAAATACTAAAACATTTCCAATGGTTGAAGTGTTGGTTGCAGAATCAATTGGATCTAATTTATCTAATGCAGCTATTAATTTAACAAATAAACTGTACGTCTGCTTATCAATTGTTGGACGGTGCAATTCGAATCTACCAGCCTAAAATTTTTATATATTTAGTGATGCAAAATTTTTTTTGTTCATGCATATTTACTTCTCCAATGGGAATCAATTGATCACTATAAAAGATTTGAACATTGTGGAATGTTTTTTGACTCATTTGTATAACAGCTGCTGGTGAAAATTCACCTTGAGAGCATGTTTTGAAATATTGTGAAAATTCGTCAGTATTGATGGTAGCGGACATCAAGATAACCTAAATTTTGGCAATTTCATAAAAATACACAAAAATTGTACAAAAACGTACCTTCACACCATCAGAATTTGTGTTAAGAAATTTACGAATAACTAACAACAAAAAATCCATATCTTGATTACGTTCGTGTACTTCATCTACAATTATGTGAGTGTAATCACGTAAATGTTTTTGTTTAATTAATTGTTGAAGCAAAACACCGGTAGTAACATATGTTAAAATTGAATCTTTTGAATTTTTTTTGTCTAGACCAACCTGTAATGAATTTAATTAAATTTAAGTTAAATTTTATGACTGTGAATTATACTTGGTAGCCACAAACATGTCCCAAACTCCAGTTGCGTTCTTGACATACACGTCGAGCCACCGTTATGGCAGCAATACGACGTGGTTGCGTCACTGCTATTTTACATGGCTTATTCTTTGCCTTACAATCGTCTAATATAAATTGAGGTACGTGAGTAGTTTTACCACATCCGGTTGGGCCTTGTATAACCATCACATCATAGGCATCTAAATATTGGATTATCTACAAGAAATAAAATGTACTAAATAAAATCACCAAGATTATTAATCACTTACCCGATCATGGTAGTCATCGATGGGTAATTTAGAGCTTAGTTTCTCAAAGCGGTATTTTTTGAAAACATCGCAAGAATTTTTATGCTTAATTTCATTCACTTCTGATCTGCCCGCACAAGATAACAAATCGCTGTTAGAGTCAATAACCGAGAAAGGATTCTGAAACAAGTCAGTGTTATATTTTCAGACCAAGAGATCTGTCAAAAAAGATTGTAAAATAGAGCAATCGCTATTTGCTCAAAGCTACAAACAATTAATCGCAGACTCAAGAAGAATCACTGCCTCAGTATTTGTGAAGATATGAATGAACAGAAAAGTGAAAAATTGAATTGTGTTTTTTCTAAGTAGGGCAAAATATACATGGTTGGTTTCAAAGCTACCAGGTAGGTCGTTTGCAATACTTTAAATTAGGGAAGAATTATCAAACCCTAACCCAGAGGTACTGAAAGGTTCTATTCTTTGTCCACATGTGTTTTCAGTTTAGGCACATTGCAGATAATAATTAAGATATTAAGTACTTCAAAATTTACATATTAGTAGATAATATACTGAATTTTCTAAAACAAATTCCTTGACTTTTCAAAACTTAGTAAACAAAAATTAAACAAACTAGTTAAATTATTAAACAAAACGACAGAGTTATTTAACAAAGCAATTGAATTTTTGGACCAATGCAAAACGTCTTGCGACGTTGTTTGATGCCCTATAAAGAAACAGGCTTCCTTATGTAATAATTCAACCGAAGTCGTTTACCCGTTCCCTCAAGAAGGCACTCAAACAATTAATACCTCAAAAATGTTACCAGCACCTTGTGAGAGGACCACCATCTTTATGTGCCTTCCAAAGCACGGCCATATAAAGTGAGACTAACCAGGCCAAAGACCTTAAAGATTACAAAATAAATTCAGAACTAAAATGGTGGGAACTAGTGACATTTTTGATTATACAGGATGGTAACAGGAAAATGGAAGAAATGATTTCAGACAAGAGAGGCAGAATTTTATTATGAAATTCTTCCACTTTCAGTTCTTTCAGAACAACAAGGAATAATAACCACTTAAAATTTCATAGATGGACTTTCCAAGAACTCATTTCAATTAAGATTAACAAAGGAACCAGTTCCACAGCCTACTAATAGGGCATACTTTAAAAAATTCCTATAAAGAAAAACAAACAAAAATGTTATAATTAAAATAAAAGCAGTACATTCCGGATGAATATGAACAATTCTACAATATTTTAAAAATATTACTTAAAATTACTTATTCTACAGGCAAATTTTTTTTTAGAATTGTTTTTTTTTTCATATTAAAGCATAGTTTTTTTGTTATTCACTCAAAACAGCTACCATTGAACATATTCAGTTTCGGCATCAACCGATTCAATTTTAATAAATCATAAACGTAATTTTCATTATTTTTTTTTAAATTACAAAGAATTTTTCCTGCCCAAAGTATTTATTTTTATTTTATTAATCTTTGCGGGCGTGGCTCTAGACCTACTTGCACTGAAGCTTACGCTTATTGTGCCCCGTCTTTGCTCGCCCCCAGACTGGCAATCGTACTTGCATTATGCCAGGCGCACAGCCGTCATGCGACTAGCCTAACCCCCCCATCAACTCGTGCCCCCAACAGCGGTAGGTGTTACGAACAAAGGACTCCCCGCCTCGCAACCCACCAGTGATCACACCGAGCCAATGCTGTGTGTTAACTGCAGTACGTCGATGTTCACCGGAGGACCAAGTCAAGAAGCCCCGCGATTCGCACCCCACCAGTGCCAGGTCCCACCGCAGTCGCTGGGTATAGCTCCCCGACCAACCCGGCTCAACGCCCAACCATCGTGCAGCCAAGGGGCGATTTACTCTCAAAGCAGGGGGACCGCAGGCTTTATGTGCTCCCGAGCACGGGAGACCCATAGATAGAAAGAAAGTCAGAAAGAAAATTTTTCTTACTAGACTCCTCCCGGGATCGAACCGGGTGCCTTTGCATCAGTAGTTGATCGCTCTAACTACTAGGCCAAGACCGTCTCTTGCCCAAAGTATTAAAATCCCCGAGTTGTATAAAAATTGTAGTCGGCTGGGGAAATTGGTAATGGCGTCGCGATCAGATGGATCAAAATGAATTTGATTAATGTTGTTCATTATCTGTGAATTTGATGTTTGCTATTTAAACATCAGAATGCTAAATAAATTGTAGATCATCATGTTTATTTGATCAGAATACAGGTATTACAATCGCAGCGTATTTTTGAAATTTAACCTGTTGTGCATCAAAATTATACGCGGGAGTGAATTTCCACCCAGCGCCAAAAGTGGTGATAATTTAAATCAGCGGTGGGCTTATTTAAATTATCTATATTATCGACACCGATCAGCTACGTTACGATGAACGTTGAATGTAAATAGTGACATAATAATAGTGTTTTATCATTCATACAGGGTCAATTATTGCAACACAACATTAACGTAAATATTATGTCGAAAGTGAAAGGACCACAGTGATGTTCAAGGTGTCCGCATAGGGTCGCGGTTTTATCATATTCTCTCGGCACGTATAGGTAATGTTATAAAATTATGCAATGTAACAGTTGTCTATTATTGTAACTTTACTAACCCGAAATATATATATGTTATAAAATTAAATTTTGTTTGTTGTTTATTTTGTTTGTTTTTCTTAATAAGTAACATCAAATGTAATGGATTTCGCAAAATTTTTAGTATTTGATTATGCGAGTGAAATTATGATAACACATTCCGATTGAAGTCATCCTATGCGTACTACTGCATTAATTCCTCTTCTTTAAGGCATTTTGGATTAAACCGATGAAATCCTTACGAAAAATAAGTTTTCAAAAAGGAACAAAAAAGCATGTGCCTTGGAAAATAAATAACTGGAATTTTATTATTACAGTAATCTTTTTGTTTTATCCCTTTTGATATTTCAATCAGATATTTGTTTTAATTCCTTAGACATTTCGTTACTTGTGAAAAGAAAAGTGGGTTTAAATCAAGATCCTGCTGAAAAATTCGCTTATTGATTTGCCTGGAATTGTTAAGTATTTTTAAATAATTTTCTATCGTCAGATTCAATATGAGACCATTAAGATGCTACAATCGACTTAATTCCAGTTCCATCATTTGATGATAGTTTTATCATGCACGAAAAGGTTAAGAAAAAAAAATTGCGTCAATAACTACCTTCTTTTGTGTTTTCTGTGCTAGTTGCTAGTTTAAAATCTTTTTGAAATTAAATTGTTATTGTTTGCTATTATATTATATGTAAACTAAAGAAGTTCTTATTATAATTGATGGTAATAAATCATAAATTAGAAAAAATAAAAGTGTTTTTATGCTTAATAAACAAATAGGTAATTAAAGTTCATAACTATTTGGTTATGTACTAATATAGGTTTTGTGTGTTAAAATATTGTAAATATTAGTAGAAATTTTCCTAGTTATAATTTTATTAAAAAATTATGCTGGGAAAATTTGTACTAATATTTACAATAAATTTTAAGTCGCTAATGCATATTATCTAACATTCGAATTCCCGCTCATTTTATCGCTCGATTAGCAGCGCTGTTGGTCACAAAAATAGTTGTGGAATTAAACATCTATATTATCTCTTTCATCTATGGTATCTTACTTTTAGCTTAAATTGAAATCATGAGTAACTTATGTATTTTAGTTTATTATTAAAATGAAAATAAAGATTTGGAGATTCCTAAAATACAGTTCTCATTTCAAGTAATAAATCAGTTTCTTCAGGTTTTAGTCTAAGAGATTTACCATCATCAAATGTACACGGATAATGCAAAATGTGGTTTTCAAGTATTGTCTTAATTTTCTGCTGCACAGTATCGGTTGAGCAAATTGTTTTTGAAATTACGAAAATGAATTTCAGACACAACCTGGCAAATACTTCAAGTAAGATTTCGTATATTCGATTGATACCAATCTTTCGTTACACAAAATTGTTAAATTCAATTGTTTGGATAAATGTTATGAAAAATAATAAATCTTACATGGCTTGGCAACTGATGAGCGGTTTGGTAAAGAACTTCCTCTTTTCTTATGTATTTCTTGGCGTATTCAGAATTTGGCTTTTGGGGAATATCATTTTCATCAACCTCAGATCTAAATTCATCATCGTGATCAGTTTGATAAATGCTTCTAATAGCACCAGTAGAAGTATTAGTTTGCTTCATTTCACGAATTCGTTTAAGCAAATCCATGTTTCTTTTTTGTGTCGTAAATTTATGAAAAACTTGCAAACTATACGTTAACTTAACCTCACTTCAAGTTAAACAAACGAACATTTATAATTGCATCAAGATCAGGAAGAGTTGGTGCCGCCACACGGCTGTACTGCAAAGTAGAATAAAAAGGTGCGTTCACATCTTCCAATTAAAATCGAACATGAAACCGCTGGCGGGCGCAGGGAAGGTAAAAAGCTCGAATAAAGATTATGCCCGGGTTTACAAAAGTGAGTTAAAATTTAAATAATTTTATTATATAATAATAAACCCACAAGAACTCGGACAAACGTTTAAAAAAAACTTATTTAAACGCAACAATTCAAAAATTTAAAAATGGATAACAATTAACTACAACCTTATGTACATCATAAATTATAAAATTTTAAAGTGGCTTCTTTCTGCGTGGATACAGACTTTTAAACGTCCAATAAAATTTTCGGCTGTTTTTCGTACCTCTTCTAGGGATATTGTGTCCCATTCCTGACGCAAAGATTGTTTTGGTGATTCCAAACTTTTATGGGGTTTTGAACAGGCTCTGGCTTTTAAAATTAACCATTGCGTAATCCATTGAGTTGAGATCTGGTGAGTATAGAGGCCATTCAGCGGAACTGATAAAATCAGGACAGTTTTCGCCTAGTGGGCAGGTGCAGAGTCTTGTTAAAAGGTTCAATGTTGGTCACCAAAGTGCTGTTGAGCCCACGGAAGAACTACAGCTTCTAAAATATTCCGGTGGTAGATTTCCTTAGTAATTTTTACTCCTTTCACAAAAAATAAAGGTGTTTTACCTGTAGCACAAATACCGCCCCAAACCATGACAGACTTGGAGTATTGGCGATGACCAACGGTGCTTCTTCTGACCAATACCTATCATTTTGACGATTGTGAAATTGTTCAATAGTAAAACGTTTTCATCAGTAAAACGAAATTTTCCCATTTTTGAGAGGTGGTGCGGTATAGAAAAGCAGGCATCGTTAAATCGTACTCGCTTGTTTTCATCAGTTAGCATTTGGGCTTTTGCAGCTTATAAGGCTTCTTCTTAAGTTCATTTTAGCTATTCGTCGAGCCGACTCTCGCGTGATTCCGGTTTCACGAGCCACTTTTCATCGACAGTCTCGAATTGTTTGAATCGAAGTGTGATGATATTCCGATTCCGGCGAGTGTTGGTAGAACATTTTTCCTCTTCCGGGTCGGTCTTCCATATTACCAAGTTCTTTGAATCGTTTGATGGCGTCGGAAACGGTTTGTCGAGGAATTTTAAGCATTCGAACTATTTCACATTGACGATTTCAGCTTCAAATAACGATAACATTGCGGCGCGACTTTTGACATTTTGTAACTCACAAACTGATTGTTTAATTTTTTGTTCTTTTGTTTTCTGATCTCCATAGTTCTTAGAATCGGATTACTAGATGGTTGTTCAGAAAAATTCAGTGATTTTCGCGAAAGAGAAAAACATGTTTGTCCGGGGTCTTGTGGATCACGCTGTATAATGGGGAGTTTAAACATTTTTTGGGTTACTCAGTTCAAACCCCCTCCGGATTTGTGCAGTGTATTCTTACTGACTAACAATATGGCGTAAAATATACACCGGCCGACTAGAAAGGGAGTTTAATGGAAAGTCTTTTTATTTTGTTATATGAAAGTATAAGTTAAACTGATGTTTCAGTTTTTACAAATTTTTTGAGTACGTTTAATATAAAAAATTATTTAAAGTTCAAAAATATAGGGTTGTGACGTCAGTTCCTATTTGAAATCACCAATTATATCATAATAACGCAACACTGTTGCCATATCTAAAGTTTATCATGCTAACTTAATGTGAACTGGAACGTACATAAAATTTTAAGAAAATTTTTTAAACTGTCGTTATGGCAAGATGATACAAAATAACGCTTTAACGTGTACCATTGCTTCATATAACCTCTAAAACACAGCATAAATAACTTTCTAAATAAAAACGATTATATAATATTGGTGACGGTTCGAAATCCCGGGTCGGGATTTTTACCATTTTTGAAGTGGATTATGAAAGATGAGGGTCTAATTAGCGTATAAAAAAAATAAAATTTGCGGAATATTCACACAATTTTGAAAAAAACGGCTTTAAAGTTAATTTGGAATGCAATTTTATCATTGGCTCTTTTGAACTATAACCCCGCCCCCAAAATTGAAAGAGGATGTGGCGACAGTAAACATACCAGAATCTCGGTTTTCACGACGAATTATGATAGATAATGGTGTAATTAGCTAATAAAAAGAATTAAATTTGTGATCGGACAACAAATTTTCGAAAAAAAATCATTTTTTGTGTGAATTCGTTTCGGAGGTGGTTGCGCTGTCAAAACTCATTAAAAACATCCCTTAAGCGGCTCCAACTCGACCCAGGCACAGCATACGTACCGCCAACAGAATGAACGCCATATTTTGCATTTAATACACTTACATGTATTTCTTATGGGAAATTTGCAATTTTCAAAATTAAATTGTGGCCTTATTACTACTCCGACAAGATTGATCCTCACCTTAAAGAGCTTGTATTTTGTGTTCTTTCGTTTGGTATAGCCATTTCTATAGGGAAAAGTGTGTTTCAAACCCGGAAAATCGAACTCTCACCTATAATATTTTATACTTACCACTTTAAAATAATATTAATTTGATTAACAGATTATTCAAAATTTCATAAATAATTTTAAAAAGACCAAATAAGAGAATGCTTCATAATTAAATTCCAAAACAAATCACTTGTCATAACGAAACATAAGTGACACGATAGCTGACAATGTTGCAGAGCTGTGATTAACTATCATTGGTTAGCTGTGGCGCGTAACTTAAATAATTTTTAAAATTCAAAATTTTTAAAAAAATTCTACAGGGGGTTTTCAGATTAACCAATTGTATAAATATGGATCATTTTTATTGGACTTTCATATTCATATATTATTTTAAAAGTTAATTACTCACTAAGCTCCTCCATTCTTGTATTCTGTATTTTTGGTCAAATTATCTTTTGTCGCAAACATATTTTACTCTAGAAGTGGCATCTAGTTTAGATTAGTGGTACTTTCGTTGGTTTTGTTTTCGCTGTTTTTGTTTTTCGGTGTTTCTGTTTTCGGCGTTTTGACTTCGGTGTTTTGATTTTCGGCGCTTTTGTTTTCGGAGTTTTTTGACGTGCTACCTTTTTACTTACCTAGAATGCTATAGCTATAAGACTTTAGAATTTTTTCGGTTTCTTTTCCATTTATGCGCGATAGCATTTTTCTTATCGCTATTTTTATTGTTACATTCGCGAGGTATTTTTATCGAACCTTTATGATTTCGCAGCTCCTTTCTAATCGAACTAACACAACACGTAATATTTTATTCAAAAAGTATTTGAATAATTTCTTCTATGTACTATGTAAAATATTAAAAACTTGAGAAATATTTACCATATTTAAAAATATTTTGTAAAACAAGAGTCAAGTTAATAATTTATTTATTACAACAGCTGACGTACAAAATATTTTCGATGTAAAAATATAATATACTTAGTCAAAATTTGATTCCAAAACGAAATGCCATAGGATGGATAATTGAACATGAAACATAAACAAATGTGCCACAATAAAAAAACTATAACGTTTTCTTGTTGCGAATAGCACTGGAAACGTTATTTTTATGCGGATTGGAAACGATATGCCTAGTAATCTCAGCTGCACCCTGTAGTTTTATTTTGCAAAACTTGCATGTAATTGAGACCGTAGAATTAGTACTAAAAATTAAGTTAGATTAAAATAATAAAAAAATTACAAATTGTAGCTACTTTCAGATAAGGTTGTTCTATAAATTTTCTAATTAAAGCAATTGCATTACTTACTTCGGGCGATTGGTGTTACATTGCGCGAATCCGAAATTTGATATGTATAGGTTGGTTATAAAGTATTGAAAGCAAAAATGAAAGAATGTGAACTTTTAAATGAAATTAGTTTTTTTATTCAATATAATCTCCTCAACTTCAATACACTTATTCCAATGATCCTGCAATAATTTTATTCCATCTCTGTAATGATTTTCTGGAAGCTCTGCAAAATACTGTTCCACGACTGAAATAGCTTCTTCATTCGATGAAAAACGCTTTCCACGAACGAATTGTTTCAAGTTTCTGAAGAGGTAGTAGTTGCTAGGAGCCAAATCTGGCGAATACGGTGGATGTTCAAGCAAATCGTACTTTAGTTCATTGAATTTTGCCATTGTTAAAACACTTTTGTGGACAGGTGCGTTGTCTTGGTGAAAGATGATTTTTATGTTGCAAACCGGGTCTCTTTTCACGAATTTGTTCGTTCAATTGATCCAAAAGGTTACAATAATATTCAGAGTTAATTGTTTTACCTTTTCAAGATAATCAATCAATAAAATCCTTTTGCATCCCAAAAACTGATGCCATAACCTTTTTGCTGATCGTCCTGACTTCACCTGTTTTGGAGCTGAACAACCAGCCTCAGTCCACTGTAATCGTTCTTGTTTCAATTTAGGATCATGGTGGTAGATCCAAGTCTCATCCATAGTTACAAAACGACGCACAAAATCGATTTTATTCTTATTAAAAGATTCAAATGATGCTGAGAAATTTGCTTTCGTGTGAGTTTTGTTGAATTGTTAACGAATGCGGCACTAACTTTCCAAACAGCTTTTTCATACGTAATTCTTTATGTAAAATATAGAGTACTCGTTCGTCTGAGATGCCTATGGTATTAGCAATTTCACGCTTAGTCAAACTTGGATCTTCACTAACAATATTATGTACTTGTTCAATGATTTCTGGTGTTGTTGCAGTTTTGGTCGTCCACTACGTGGTTCATCTCCAACGCTTGTACGACCACGTTTAAACTCTAAAACCCATCGATGTACAGTTGGAAATGAAGGAGCAGATTCTTTTAACACGCTCACCATTTTTGTATGAATTTCTGTTGCTGATAAACCTTCCAAAACAAAGAATTTTATCACTGCACGATACTCAGTTTTTTCCATTGTTAAAAAATACACCGACACGTCCACTTCAAATGGCTTGTAAACAATGAATGAATTGACAGATCGAAATAAAATTTTTAGTAGGTTCATATGAAAGATCAAATATCAAAATGACGTATGAATTTTGATTTCTCTACTGCTTAATAGGTGTCGCTTTCAGTACTGTTCAACCAACCTTTATAATAATAATAAACTAAAATAATTATAAAACCGCTGTATGGGAATACAATTTGTTATATTCCGCTTAATGTTATTTTTTAAATTCTTTATTTTATTTAAAAAAGATTTCTTTCAACCGGCACTGTTTTCAAGAGAAGCAGCCCGGAAGTCTACAGATGAGGGGATAGTTTTCAATGATACAACGGCAATAAGATGTTGGAATCTTGAAAAACTGATTCACAACGTTATTCACCAAAGTATCGATGCTATTCGTCATAATTAATGCATAATACATAAAGTACTTACCTTTTTGCTAAATCTTCCAATTCATTCATATGCGATTTATATTTCTCATTCGGAATGCAAACTAATTTAATTCCAGTATGCGGTGGCCATATTTCTTTAGCAATTCCAGATTCATCAGGTGGCAGAAAATCGGAATCATATAAAAATTTGCCCCAAACCGAAGCACTTTGATCAGAAGCAACATTGATTGCCTCACGTTGCACTTGCAATAATCTAAAAGAATCAAAATGCAAGAAACATTTATATTTATGCTTGAATCGTTATTTACTCATGTAAGCACCGTTTAACTTCTTTTTGGCATTCTTCAATAGTAGTAGTAACAATTCCTTCATTACACGATGTTTCCAAATATTCAATCGATTTGTTCATCCAATGTCGGAGTTCATTTATCTGTAACAATTTTTTTAGTTATAAGTATTATGAAACAAGTAAATTTGTATCTTTACTTTTTTGATGTCTTCTGGTGACAATTCCGTGTCTAAAATAATAGTTATGTCGTGAGAAGGATTAAGTGATTTGTGCTTGTCGTGAGAACCCAAGCCGCACAAAATAGATGCTACACGAGTTCCATCAGCCGATGGTTTAATTTCTGCCAGTGGGCAAAATAATAATGACATCAGCATGGGAAAACCGTCAATATTCGGCATGATACTTGTATGTTTTAGGCTTATAGTTAAACCATCTTGACTTTGTTGAATATTACCGGCTACTATTAATCTGAAATGAAAACAAACAACTGTTAGTATTTCTGCTTTGTGTGGGTATACATCTACCTTTCGAAACTATCTTCCGGATTGGCATCTAATGTGATACAATTAACCGACATGTTATCAATATTGACTTTTTTATTAAAATATCCGTTTCCAATAATAGAAAAAACATTTACTTCTAAATCGCTATAAGGTCCGATCAATTGTATAGTATTTTTAAATGTAGATCCACTAGATGGAGCAAAACCTTTGATTCGTTCAGCACAATTTAGCGATATTAACTCAGAATTCAGAGAGTTTTTGAAGACAAATTGTGTTTCATCGGTTTTGTATAACTCCAAATAGGTTTCATTATTAATAACGGCGTCGATCTATCAATAAATTATTTAATTAAATTAAAAATAATTGTTTAATGTATAGGTACTTTGGCAAAATAGATTTGATCCGAAAGTGTATGTTTAATAATTTCCATAGTTTTTGCAGTTTTGCTCCAGTTATGATTACGTTTAGATGCACCAGGCATTTTTATTTCACTGAGGTGACAGTTGAACGCTAGTGGTGGTTTTTCCATAATTTCATAGTTTGGTAATTCGTACAGTTTACGTACTTCACAAGAATCACCATAATCAATGAATAGTACCTGATGAAATGAGAAAATTATTAATATTATTTCGTGCATTTTCTTTAGTTCTTTTTAGATTTTAGGCCAGATATGTGTTCAATTGGTTAGGAGTGTAGTTTTAGTGCAATTGCAGCGATTATGAACATATTTACAAACTCTTGATACTGACTCCAGAGATTAGATTATTAAGATTGCAATTCTGCCCCTTTTTATAATCCGCTGAAAAGAAATATGAAAAAATTGATTTTTTTAGTAGCATATCGAGAAAAATCTACTTCAAGCAAAAAAGTTATATTTTTAATTAACCAATTTTAACCTGTAATATATTGGTTGTTTAATATTTTTAACATAGTAGTAGTTTCAATGAAAAAAAAACCGCGAAAAAAGAAACACTGAAAGAAATACCACAGGATCGCGACTAGAACATTGATTTACTTAACAGATTTGGTACGGCTCTCATTCCGATTGCATTCGTATACTTTGCATCTATAATATAAGTTGTCGGCAGGTTTTCGAGCAATGTAGTGCTGCGATATATCAATCGTTTTTGCTACTACTAAATTTAAACCAACATTATCGTTAAGAATTCGGTTTATTTCTGCCATTGCAGAAATTGTATCTTCGTCAACTTTTCGGGCCCAAAAGTTAAAACCATTATTGATCTAAAATTAAAAATTTTACTTTAACATCACATTGCTTAACGGTGTAATTACCTCAATAATGGATATTTTAATACATTGTTCTTCAGGAGGAGAAACTTTCAAACTTTTACATGATTCAGGTGTATTATCAAGGTAACTGTCAGTTTTTAATTTAATAGAAACAACACTTGCAGTTGAAGACTTATCAGAAGTTTTGGTTTTCCTGAAAAGATTAAAATTAATATTAAAAAATTGAAATATTTAATATAAAAACGTGAAACTCACTCTGTAACTTCAAAAATGCAGGGCTTTTGAATTCGTCGTAAATAAACGGCGCGATAAACTTCCATATTAATTTTTCCAGATTTTAATAAGTTTTGTTTGTCAATTTGTACTTTTTGGCTTCATTGCAGTTCAAGAATTGTACATACACTCTAGTTAAAAAATTGCAAATTTAACAATAATTACAAAAGTGTCGGAGTGACACTCCCCCTAATTGAAGAGGGTTTTTATAAATCTCGGTTTTTTTACATCAATGCTGCTATTAATCAATTTAGTTAAATCAATTCAACTTTATTCAACAAATTAAGTTGAATCAATTCAACTTAAAATATATGTACAAGAAAGGAGTATGCCAGTAGAGAATCCTTCTCTAAAGTATAATATTGCATTTATTTTCTTTCAAGTATTTTACCGGGGAGTTGACAACTGATCAAAAATGTGTACACCAAATTTGTATTTACAATAATTTGCAAACAATTGCAAAAATTTGCAAAATATGCAAATATTTGCAAAATTTACACAGATATTTGCAAACAATTTCAGACATTTACGGTCATTTGCAAAATTTACAGGTATTTACAAAAATTTGGTATTTTCAATCAAAATTTACACATTTGCAAAAATTTACAATTTGAAAAATTAAATTTGCAACAATTGCAGAATTTTCATTTTTTGAAATTTGCAAACAATTGCAGAAATTTGCAAACAATTGCAGAAATTTATTGCAAAAATTTTCAGTCATTTGCAAGATTTAAGCATTTGCAAAAATTTATAGCATTTTCAATTACAATTGCAAAATTTGCAAACAATTGCAGAAATTTGAAAATATTGCAAATCTTTACAAAATTTGTACCATATACTGTGCAAGATTTACATTATCGTTTTACAAGGTGAAGATTCTCCCAGTTTATGAAATAATTTGTACATACCTGGTAATATCAAATAACACCTTCATATCAGAGGCACAATCTTGCAAATACTCTTTAATGTATTCTGTAAAAAATTTATGTGGTTGATTTGAAGGAAATCCACGGAAATAAACTGTATTGTTAGAATCGATTGTCTTAAGATATCTTGTAACGTTTTCATCTGTAAGATTTCTTTTTTGTTTAGAAAGTTTAAAATAATTTGGATAAAAAGAACCACAAATAACGACCTAAAATTTTAATAAAAGCAAAGTTAGAAAAACTTGAGTAACTTATAACTTACTTGAATAATCGTAGAAATGTCGTTATCTATAGGTTCAGCACGTCCGGGATTAATACTCGATTTTATTTTCATGAATTCCAGGCGACTCTTAACTTCCTTCACAAGAATGTTCCACTCCTTCAAAGTTTTTAAACTCACAAAATTTTTTGCACACCAATCGCTATGATTAGCTTTATTTTGCCTTTGTTTTTTCCATGCCTAACAAAAAATGTAAGATTAAAAAAAGGCGTCACTTGGGCAAATATAAACCCACTTTGTATAAATTTAAATGGGCAATAAAATCGCAAGTCGAATTATCCGCCCATTTCAAACGATTGCAGTAGGACTCGAATTTGTTTTTATATGACGCTTTGAATACACTGAGAGAACAACCGGTTGCTGAAATAATAACATGATCGTTTAAGTTGCAAAAAATTAAATTTAAAATTACCCATGATTATGCAGTCTTCGAGACAACCGAAAATATGTCCAAGAATTATAAATTTCGATAATTTAACGTGAATGGGTAAAGAAGCCATAACCTCTCCAAGAAAAGTAATATCTCCATCGTATGCCGATTTTCTACCTCGACAGGTCAAGGCCAAGCCACCGATCTATAAATCCAAAAATTTGTATCTCCACAGTTCACAAGAAAACAATTTACCTCTTTTAAGAACAAAATTGATTTCTCAAGGTTCAATAACATGGGAGGATTCATTGCTAAAGTTAAAATTTCTCGAGGTGATTCATGTAATTGTAACCGTTTAGCCGAAAGCACCAAATCATGGAGTGGAGCCCTTAATATTTCTGGTTTGACATCTAAGTCTAATTCTTTCTGTTTAAAATAGAAAATTACGTAATACAAGATGCCAGAAGTTTTACTCAATCCTTACATTATAAAATGACTTGGGTACAAGTCTAATCACGACGCCGTGACTTACTCGACCGACACGACCTGCACGTTGATTACATTGAGTCTGAGATGCCCATTGTAATTGTAAACTTTGATATTGAGTTTCGGGATTCATGATCATTGTTTTAGTTAGGCAAAAATCCACAACTGCATAAAAATTATATCAGGGTTAATAACAAAATTAAAACAAGTTTTTGACCAACCATATAGAATATCTGGAACGGTGATAGAATTCTCCGCAATATTTGTTGACAAAATAATTTTTCTCGTTCCTCTGGGAGGTGGTTGAAAAACTAGCCGCTGTTCCTCTGGCGGTAAGGCGGAATATAACGGAATGATGTGCCACGAAGAAAGTTTTTTTTTTCTTGGTTCGTTTGGCTGAATGAGTATAATGTAGAATTATTATGAATTAAATGACGGAAAAAATTAAGTACAGGGTGAACAAATTTTATTGTTTGAAAAGAAAATATAGTTGAGGTTTCTTTTCAATTTATAATTCAGGTCGACTATGTTTTGTCTTTTTTGCATTTCTAAAATTTCCAAAATTAATTTTTCTAATTTTTCAAATTCAAATTTTGCCGCTGCTATCTAAATTTTGTTGTTTTTATAGCTGATACACCAGAAACCAGCGTCATAAGAAGATTAAACCGAAGCTTATCCAGAAGTGCTTTTAGTAATTGTATGTTACTTTTTATAATTTTGGAAAGACAAATAAATACTAATGTACAATTCTAGGTTGAGGTTTTTCTAATAAATTTTGCGATAAACTATTTTAAGTCAATAATTTACGCTACATTTTAAGCATTACAACAGCTTTAAATGAAGTTGTCTCTTCTTGTAAATTCGAAAGCAGCAAATTTGTCCATCCCTGTACTATTAAGCAAAATATGAAATTTACTTGTAGTTCCTCAAAAGAGTATGAGCATTTTCAATTTCTAAAATACCAGGTAGAAATACCAGAATATTTCTGATAGTTACTGGATCAGACCCACAAGCAGCTGTAGTTAATTCATCTATTTGAGCTATTAGTTTAACAAACACGTCGAACGTTGTCTTCTCAATTCTTGGTTTAGTAAAATCTAAGTTCTCGATCTGTAATTTAAAACATTTAGCAATCCAAAAATTCGTTCAAGCAAAATTGTTACTGTTTCAATGGATTTCAATTGATTGCCATAAAAGATGTGAACATTGTGGAGTTTCTCTTCTTTCACTTGTATAACATAAACCGATATAGATTTACGTTTAGCACTTGTTTTAAAATACTTGAAAAATTCTTTGGTATTGATGGTAGCAGACATCAAAATAATCTAAAATTGCAAAATATTTAAACCCAGCGCCAGAGGAATGCAAACATCAGAGAGCTAACACCAGAGGGACGCCAAACAACAACAAAAATTCATTTTAAGAAAAATATTAATATTATATCAGTGTTTTGCATCAGGGTGCCAAAGACCCTTTCTCCTCCCTTTCCTTAAAACCTATTAAAAATATAATATAGAAGTACGTACCTTGACACCATGTGAGTTTGTGCTGAGAAATTTACGAATAATTAACAACAAAAGTCCATATCTCGACTGCGTTCGTGTACTTCATCGACAATTATGTGAGTATATTCACGTAATGTTTTCTCATTGATTAACTTTTGAAGCAAAACACCAGTGGTAACAAATGATAATATTGTATCTGGTTTAGTTTTGTTATCAAACCAACCTGTAATGAGTTTAATTGAATTGAAGTGACATTTTATGATGTAAATTATACTTGGTAGCCACAGACGTCCCCACATTCCAGTTACGTTCTTGACATACACGACGAGCCACCGTCATGGCCGCAATGCGACGTGGTTGCGTCACTATTATTTTACATGGCTTATTCTTCACTTTACAATTGTCCAATATAAATTGAGGTACATGGGTAGATTTGCCACATCCGGTTGGGCCTTGTAAAACGATTACATCGTGAGTAGCTAACTTATCAATTATCTGCAAAATATAAAATATATTAAACAAAAGTCCCAATTAATACCAGTCACTTACTTGATTACGGTAGCGACCAATAGGTAAGTTTGAGCGCAGTTTCTTAAAATCGTTCATTTGATTCACTCGTGATCTGCCTGGATGAGATGTCAAATCACTGGGCATCAACGTAGGATTCTAAAAAAAATTCTGTATTATATTTCCGGGATTTGAATAAGCTACTTGCAAAAAGTATTTCGCTGAATTACTAGACAAGCTTAATACCGGACAAATGGACGTAGCCGAAAAAACGCGAGCGTTAAGACGCAGACCCAAAAATACGTGGTCACAGAGGGGCAGGCCCAAAAAACCTAAGCATTTATTAACCCTCGACTACTAAAATCATTCTCAACTATGGTTAGTCCAATATATAAACTAAGATTTTCAAATATAGCTTGTCTACGGTTTAGGACCATTATCGATAATGACCATAGTGGTCATTAGTGATTTGTGAAATATCACACATGGTTCCTACTGTTTTAAATTAACTATTGCTATTCCGTAACTGTGATGACTTCAAATTTATCCAATACTCATTGATTGTTTAATTACAAAATATTTCTCCAGTTCTACATCAGGTGGTTTTCACATTGCACTAATTTCAATTAGATAAGTAAGTTGTAAAAAAATAATAAATCTTACATTATTAACGTTCAATTTTTGAGGTTTTCGATCCTTTTTCTGCGCTTTTTGGGATAATCAGAATTATATTTTTTTTTATCGCCTAGAGCATTTTTTGAAGTGACGTTAGGATGTTGATCGTCAGTTTTATGGGTCCTTTTTACTACGCCAGCAGAAGAAGTATTTTCCTCCTTGTCTTTAATAACGTTTTTAACCAATTTTAAATCTTTTTCCCATGGTTTTATTAAAAAATTTTAAAATTACAGGTTAAACTTGGTTTAAATTTTAAACTTAAACTACAGAAACAACACTGAAATACTAAACAATCGTTAAATTTTGTTCAACTTGAGCAAAGTATCAAAAATATTATTCTTGATTTCATTAACCGCCATATGGTAAATGTCAAATACGATAATCTACAAATAAAGTTTTAACATAGAAAACATATTGTATTGAGGTATAATAACAAATACTTATATTTATTATAAATGCAAAGAAAACAAAACTTTTATTTGGATTTCGTGATGGTGTAAGAAAATTGAGCATATTTTCAGAAATAAAATCAAATTGCAATTTCTCTACATTTCAGATATTTCATAATATATACAAAAATTCACCATATCTCAACCCTAGGCTTCTACTAATTTCCAATCAAACCTTAAAACTTCTATAAAAAAAGTTGAAATTTTCTTGGTTTGCAGCGGCTGGAGCAAAGGAACCGAAGCGGAGGCTGCGGAAACGCAACCACGGTCAATCTCAAGTTTTTAAAACAGTTTTTTTTCAAAAATTTGTGGTCCGACCGCAAATTTTTTTATAATGTGCACGGAACAATGTTTTCTTTCATAATTGACTTATAAAATTACAAAAATCCGAAGTTGGGATTTGTGACCGTCCTCGATTTCCAAATGACTTTAGTTCTTGTTACGCAGCTCATTGAAAAGATTATTAAATATACTTTTAAAATAAATAAAATTTTGTACCTAGCGAAAATCTGAAATTGGAAAATAACTGAAGAACTTGAATTTTTTACATACAACCTTCTTACTGTTTTTTTTTTTACCTTTTCTAGGCGTAGTGTCATTTACAAATTTTTTAATTAAGACAACGTCAATTTCAGTTTTTAAAATCGCACTTTTGACTTAGCCCTTTGCAAGATACAAGGGTCAACCGCTAGAAATCGTGTACAATTAACTTTACACATCACGTACTTCATCATAATTCTCCATACTTCTTTGTCCTTCATAGAATTCAGCAGTAATTAATCGATACTTTCAATATCAGACACTTTCAATTTCTGAGACTTACAGAAATACCAAAATTTGAACACTGGAGGTGTTCCACCCCAGACCCCAGATTGAGTAGATTGTTTTTATCAGAAGTAAACTAAAGATCTCCCGTTGCAGAGGCACTAGAGGGTGTTTAACTCCCTCCCCAGCCCCCGGATCAAGTAGTTTATTTTTATCAGAAGTAAACTGAACTCTCCTGTTGCAGAGATCTACCTCCCAGGAGTACGGAATTTATAATTAGGTAGTTTATAATTAATTGTCAGATTACGAATTAAACACATTTACTTGGCCATAGCTAATTTTAATAAACTTGAGATATGCTTAAATATTTAATTCTCTTTTAATAAAAATAAATTATTTAAACCGGGGGTCTGGGGTGTGGAACACCCTCCAGTGCTTCTGCAACGGAGATCTTCAGTTTACTTCTGATAAAAGTAAACTACTGGGTCTGGGGTTCTGCATGTTCTGCAATGTTCTCCATTCCAAAATTTGTGCACTGGAAGGTGTTCTACACCCCCTCCCAGTACTTCATGTACTTCATTAGATGTGTACAAAAACTTCACCAGCGGTTAACCCTCGGCGAGATATCATGAAAAATTACTCACAGACATACAGACTACGGTCTGAAATGCATTCTATGGAGGATATTTCTCATTTTATTTTTATAATACTCGGTTTACCAATATCTTTGTTACCGAGGAAAAGATGGGAGCCGTAACAGGCATTGACCTAATACTGAAAGCGAAGAAAAGAAGAATACTTTCCCCATGGTGGGGACAGGAAAGTAAAAGACAAGAAACCTTTTTTTATTCATATAGATATACGATTCCATGTCAAAACACCGAAAACAAAATCGCCGAAAATCAAAACGTCGAAAACAAAAGCATACCGAAAGTAGCACTAATGTAAATAAGATTATACCAGATATACGCCAATTAACAAATAAATAAATAACAACTTGATGAATTTTTGCAAAATTTAATTTAATAGTTTTATTCTATTTTCCCAACATAATTTTTTTGTTATTTACATGATAATGTAGTTTTTTAAGTTCATTAAAATGTAAAGATATACAAATTTGTTTATTTGGCTCAGTCACTTTAAGTCCTTGCCCGATGTGTCCCGATAAGGCGCAATGACTGTATTAGCAATTAATTATTATTAGCAGGTTTTAATTAACATACCACACGTACATACATACGTATGTTACGTTAAGGTTGTATCAATATATTATTATTTAAAATTTATATTATTATCTTTGAATTATTTATTTTTATTTAATTTATTCACTTTTCAAAAAGCTTTAGTTATTTTCCTTAATTAGTAGTTTAATTTATGTTGAATAAAATATTTTAAAAATTACAAGTTTTAATAAAATTTGAAAATTTTCCAACTTACATTTTAGTCTAGGACCCCGTTTCGCATAAGTGATTTTGTCTTTTCAAGATACCATCAGCTAAACTATCCCTAAATGAATGAAAATGGATGAAAATTCATTAAAATTGAATTAATTTAATAAAAATTAATTTGACTTAAAAAATTAATTAAATTGACTAAAATGTAAATTGGAAAATTTTCAAATTTTATTAAAACTTGTAATTTTTAAAATATTTTATTCAACATAAAATTTCACAGGTTAATAAACATTTACAATTAGTAATTTAATTTATTATCTTGAATATATTTTGTTCTTCTAATTTCTATTGGTTTTTGTTTAATATTATAAAAAATAACAAATTAATGTTAACTTGATAGTAATTTATATATTTCTTATTTTAATAAATCAGGGTAGTTATTTTTAACTTGGTTTTAATAAAATAAATGATATAATTAGAGGATCAACGAAACTTGGCATAGATATAGTCAAACACTATTCTTTCAGGACCGAGCAAGTTCAACCGAGATTTAAGGACACTTATCGTTTTGGGGATCGTTGAAGGGATGAAAAATTACTTTTTGTGTGTAATTATACATTAGTTCGCATTTTTTCCGAAATTATTGTAAGCTTAGTGGTACCGCAAGAAATTTATTTTTTATGGAAATAGTTATTTATGCACCAATGCGCGCAAGTGCCAGTTTTTTGCGGACGAGAAACATTGTTTTAATTCAAACAATGAATTAATTTTTTGCCATATTAATAGGCATTACGCTTTGTTACTATGGTGTTATAGATATAATGTTTACTTTATTATTCTCCCTAGCGAAAAAAGTAAATAATTTTTACCTGCTATCCTTGGCGACTTGTAAACAAGACAAAAGTTCCACGTTCACAGCTTTAGGCGATAATGGTGCAGTTACGATGCTAGGAAAAATACATTTTTTTCGAATATGTTATGAAGATTGATCTTCAAAAAAATAAAATTTGTTAAATTTCCGTTGTAAAACCAAGTTTTTTAAAATATTTTGTAAATAAAACCAACTGCGTCCGTTTATCTTAATTTCAGTTTTTAAAAAATTCCCTTTAAATTTGAGTAAATTATGACAAAATGTTTCTTGACCAAGTTGAAACTATTTAAATATTCCACAAAATGTCACTTCCCTTGACCTAAAAAAATTTATTTTTTACCGTAAGTATTTATATGTTCCAGACCAACTAAAAGAAAAAAAGTAGGGAGATATTCAAGGTAAATAGAATCTCGATCGAATTTACGATCTCAGATACTTTTGTGCTACAATATTTTTTGCACTTGGATATGATTTTATTTAAATACTTAATTAATAATTTAAAGAACAAATTTAACAATATTGTAAAGGGGGGTTCAAACACCAACTCTTAAAAAATCGTAAGTCGATAAATCTTGATCGTACGAAAAAAAAAAAATCAAATTTAAAGATAATTTATTTATCTACAAAAAAAATCTCTTGTAACTTTTCGATAAAATTATTTGTTTTGTAATTATTTACAAAAAGTAATTTTCACCCTTCAACCACCCATAAAACGATAAGTGCCATTAAATCCGAGGTACTCATTGGTTCCTGAAAAAGAAATATACAATTTTTTTTACAATTATTTTTTCTAAATTATCTATTTCTAATGTACTGTAATAGAAGTTTTATTCATTTAAATCAAAACCAAGTTCTTAAAAACCACTCGGATTTATTAAAATAAGAAATATATAAATTACTATCAAGTCAACATTAATTTGTTATTTTTTAAATAGTTCTAAGGTAATATCATTTTAAATAATAAAATACTATAATATAGTCAAACCTATTTTTATGCGGGATATAGGGATCACATAAATGAAATTACATAAAAAAATATCCTAAAACTTCATAAATAGATATACATATAATACAATGTTTGCAATACATTTAAGAGCTTTTTTGTGCGATAAATTAGCCGCAAACATTAATTAGCTCGTTCACATAAAATGAAAGTATCGAATGCTAATTGTTTGAAACATTAATAGTTGAACATATATTTTACAATTTTTGGAAGCATTGAAATTTAATAAATTCAAAGGAACAGACTATTGTAAAATCTATTGATTTTACAGCAGGTATACCGCACAAAAAACGTTGTTTATATAGCCAAACTTAAAAAAAACACCGCATAAAAACAGATTTGACTGTACAACCTTGAAGTAATATTATTATATAATATGTGCTATGCCAATTAAAACCTGCCACGAGTAACAATAAAAATTAACTTTATACCATAATATATAATTTGCACTTAAATAATATAAAAAATTAACAAGAAGAGCACTGTCCTAAATTTAAAATTTTAGAATGATCCTTATATTTGTCTAAATTATCTAAATTATCCCACCATAATTTCAACCGATTCTTCAAGATCAGGGAAAACCATGGTGTAAGAGGACCATCCAAGGTCGGTAAAAATGCATTTAATTCGTTTTTAGGTATAAAACTGATGGCAGAAATTTCATTCGAATTTGGGTCCAATTCAACATCGTCTTGAAAAAACAAAATGTAATCAATTTCATGCTCGCCCCATTGACCATTTCCAGTGTCTATGTACTTAATTCTAGTTATATAATTAAATTTCTCTAAAGGAATGGAATCGGTTGGAATGCCTAATTCATAATTAAGTCGACGTTGGGCTGCTCGTTTGATACCTAAAGCATCTCTCTCTTCTTTTTCGCCTTCATAATCCGATAGCGGGTGACTACAGCAGGAATTTGTATAACAATTTGGATAAGTAACCTAAAATTTTAACAATATAGTATTAAGAATTAGAATTGTTTATAAAGGATACCTTTTGTGAAGCACGCTTTTGAAGTAAAAGATCGCCCTTCTTGTTAAAAAGAAATACACTAAAAGCTCTATGCAACGGTATTTTACCCTCCGGGCTCACTGTATGGCACTCTCTTTTTGTCGCAGTTCCAATAATTTTGTCATCATCATCGACCAAGAAACAATTCTCGTTCAAAGATTCGGCTTGTAAGGGATCCATAGAAGCAGCGGGATGAACTAAAGAACTAGATAACCAACGACCTATACTGCTTTAAGTGTATGTTTCACTGAAGTTGTAAACATTTTATAGGTTATATATACAATTTGTGACGGCAATATTATCTTCAATTAAAAAAACAATTTTATCTGCACAATTTCCTACGTATACATAATTGACGTAAGTAAAGTTAATAAAACAGTTATATATAACCTTCTTTCAATAATTTAAAATTCAAATGGTTCTCATAAACGTCAACTTTTTAATAACGTTGCTCCATCTATGTACAAGTAACAACTTCCCTATCAATCCAACAGTGGTGCGGTTTGGTGGCACTTTTAAATTGATCCACAGAAGTATCTGAAAAGTTTAAAATAGGATAAAATATAATAACGTTTAAATTAATGCATGTTGTAAACTAAGATATTTGTTTATAAATTAATGTTTCAAGATTATCAAATGTGCTCGCTATTAAAACTGATTTTGTTTTTTATTTTGCGTAAGTACCTTTTTACATAGTATACATTTATTACTTTTTTACGATTTTTTTTATAATGCCAATTAAAGAATTATTATAAAGTAGTGAATTATTTAAAATTAATAGAGTATCTCAAATCGATAAAAAAATTGGTTCGCATAGTTCTATTTATACCTAATTTACCTGTGCTTAAGAAAGGTTGAATGAACACTTTGAAGTCATGTTAAATTGTATTGAATACAAAATTGAATTCATTTACATGTAAAAAGAATCGATAACATTTTTCTTTACTAACTACAACAAAAGGTCATAAGAAAATTACCATTAATATTGCATGAGTTTCTGAATTTTTCGGTACCCTAATTATTACAGTTGAACAAAAATAAATCTCCGGACAGTGCAGTTTCAAAATAATAAAAAAATAATTCTTTAACTTATTTAGCAAAAAAATTATGATTATTGCCTAATAGGTACTTCGACGCAGGCCCTGACTGGGCCAGCGGGCAAACGAGTAAATGCCCAGTGGGCCGATAGTTTTTGAGGACCAGAAGCCACGCGCCGCTTTTCAAATCATTGATCACATAAAATTTTGATTAGTATAAACATTATTTTATTACGCATCTTTATTCTATCTATTTTTTTTTATTACGTGGTGAATTTTTGGTTTCATTTCATTCTTCTTTTTTAGCGTTATTGTCCATTGAAAGGAATGTTTTTGTCTTTTTAAATAAGTTAAAGATATGAATGTTTTTACAATGTTGAAAAATATTATGTACAGAAGTCGAGAAAAAATGTAGCGAAAAATACTGCAAAGTTGCAAAATAGGTAGTACGTCAAAACCCCGAAAACAAAAACGTCGAAGTCATAACTCCAAAAACAAAAACACCAAAAACAAAAACTCCGAAGTCAAAATGCCGAAAACAATACCGCCGAGTTTTAAAAATAATATTATTTTAGGATGCCTGGAAAATGTTCTGCTGTAAAAACAAATGAGTTACTTAATAAAAGTTTTACGGTCCTTCAATTTGGAAGTTAATAACTCTCGGATCCGGTTGTTCAAGTTCCATAATTTTGAGTTTTATCAAGCTCGGGGATGTTTTTTTTTAATTGCTGCACAATTTGCAGTTACATATTATGTTATAAATATGAAATCTTCTATTTAAAATTACTTTTAGTACTAAAAACGAATTTTTAATTTGCAATGGGCGGGGTTACAGTTTGAAAGAGCTAATGAAAACATCGCATTTTAAATTAATTTTAAAGCCGTTTTTTCAAAATTTGTGAACCGACCGCAAATTTTATATTTTTTATGCGTATATTGCATTATTAGGTATCTTTCAGAATTGCTTTCGTCAAAATCGGAGTCAAATTCGGGTATCTTACCTCTCCCCATTTTACCCTACATAAGAGGCATTTTGTTTGTATTAGTGGTACTTACGGTGGATTTGTTTTCGGCATTTTGACTTCGGAATTTTTGTTTTCGGCGTTTTTGTTTTCGGTGGTTTTGTTTTTCGGTATTTTTTTTTTCGTGTTTTTGTTTTCGCCATTTTGACTTCGCCGTTTTTGTTTTCGGAGTTTTGACATGGAATCTTCAAAATAATGTGGGAAATGTAGTTAATCGATGTTTTGATCTCTCTTATTACATAATACAGAACTGGGAAAACACGCGTACATCTGGTAAAAATGTTGTAAAGTGGTTCAAAAATTGTTGCAATGTTTTTCAAAAAACTTTACTTTAGAGCCTCATAAAATGTATAGTACTATATTTAATTGAATACTTTTTACGCCAATAAAATTTGCCCATTGAAATCTATTGCAAGCAGTAAATAAAGTGGTTGTTTTCAAATTTTTAATGTTTCGGGTCAAAAAGCCTCTTTAATTTTTCTTAAAAAGTATTCAGAGATTTGTTGACTGGTTTTCGTTTAGGAGTTCACTGGAACATCTAGAATTGCGAAAATAAACCTGGGAGTGCCGTAAACGTAACGCAGAGGCTCAAAAGTTGCTGCAAAGTCTTATAAGAGTAGATTCCAAAATCTTCCCTCTAAAGCCTTATAAAGGGTAAAATACCAGATCTAAGTGAATTCTTTCTGCTTCATAAATTTTTTTAATTTTTCATACTTGGTTCATATTGTTTTATACTAAACAAAAAAGTCTTCGTACAGTTCAACATAAAATTTGAAAAAAAAAAGATTTGTCAACACTTTCTATATTATTTAGCAGTAAAAAATGCTATCCAAATACTACCCAAATATACTGATACCCCATCAGTTGGGTATGTTTGGAACACTTTTTCATTTCAAATTATAAATCAAACTAAATTATTTTCAAAAGCTAAATGGATTATTATCATCCTAGTACTTATAACGAGTTAAGCGCTAAGCGTAAAGTAAGTAAGCAGAGGTTACGGAAAGTCGGTTTTGACAAACGCAACCATCACAAAACTCGGATTCACTCTAAAAGTGTATTTTTTCAAAATTTGTGGCCCGACCACAAATTTTATTTTTTGATCTGTTAATTAGACTCTCATTTTTCATAATTCGCTTTACAAATCTGAATTCGGATATCTTAATTGTCACCAAAACGTATTTTAATTTAGATGGGCGAGTTACAGTTTAAAGGAGTCAATGGAAAATTGCATTACAAATTAGTTTTAAACCGTTTTTTCAAAATTTGTGGACCGACCGCAAATTTTATTTTTTTAATCTGCTAATTGGACCCTCATCTTTCATAAACTGCTTTAAAAATCTCGATTCGGGTATCTTAAGTTTCACCAAGTTCTATTTCAGTGCTAAAAACTGTCTAAATTGATATAAAAATGTCTAATTTGCCCAGTACTTCGTAAGACTAATATATTAAGTAAAATTTTACCATTTTAGTTAAGAAGACTGCCCATGCCATCCAAATAAACTACATTCGAGTCCCACATGCAGTGGAAAATAATTCTGCAGAACCTGCGATTTTGGATTGCAATTATTCTTTGCGCCCCGACGATACCGAGTTGGTGTTAAAGTGGTACTTGAACGAAGCAGTCGTGTATCAATGGATTCCACCTCAAAAACCTCAAGCTTTAGGAATTATGAAAAATAAAGTAAACCTCACGTATCAAGCGACCGGTGATCCTAAAACGGTGCACAGGGCTATGCAAATTATTAACCCTACTACCGATGTGGCAGGAGAATATAAATGCTTCGTGTCAACGTTTGCTGATGAAGACTTTAGTATGAAAAATATGATTGTTTTTTGGTTTGTTGAAGTTGCTTTAATAGGAACTAACAATTTTTTTATTTAATTTAATCTGTAGTGCCCGAAAGTATTATGATCCTGGGAAAATCTGCATACGATGGAATTATTATGAATTTTACCTGTTATGCCTCTGAAGTCTATCCAGAACCCAAAATAGTGATGTATACAGATAAAAAGGAGGACATCTATGCTAAGTGAGTTAAAAATATTATTGTATACAATTTTAATAAAATCTGTACAAATCAACGATGAACGGTAGGCGTAATATGGTTTTGACTCTTTATTAGTCGTCATCAGTACCGTATACATATAGAAACTTAAACAGTACAAAATTTAACCTTACTACCGATGAACCTGATTACTGTTTATTTTTGATTTGTGCAAATCTTATTCAAATTTAATGCGATAACATTAGCTTTGCAGTTAAATTTTAATAAATATTTTTATATAATAAATATGTTGAAGGAATCCTTTAGAAGCGATAGAATGGAGTACTAGTAGATTAAATAATGGAAGATATACGGTAACAGTTGTAACTTCAGTGTTAGCGACTGAACTAAATTCTGGTTCTTTAATCCATTGCGAACTTCGTATTCCAGGAACTGGATATATGAAGCGCAAAACTATGCTGTATTATCCACCATCAGGTACGATTTTCTGTTTACATACAAAAAAGGTTAAGTAAATAAAATTATGTATTATGATTTATGCAGTAATGGAAAATGTGGCAGGTAAGTACAACAACAAAACATAATACAATATGTCGGCTTTATTTAAAAAATTTTATTTTAATTTTAAAACACAAATCTCAAAATTGTCTTTTAATTTTAATTTCAACCATAAATGCGCCGCTAGAGATGTGGGTTTTAATAGAGCGTTAGAGATCACTATTTTAGTTTAAAAATGAAATATTCCCAAAAATCAAACTTACATGGTTTTTAAATCCAGCCACCCATAATTGATTTTTGAAGCATTAATACATATTTTTTACAGCTCGATCCCAATATGGCATATCTACTGCATTAACTATCACCGTCATCTTCATATTTTCTTTTCCCATCTGTATTAAAACTTTTTTGCAGTATGAAAAATATTTGTTGTTATTTCACGAAGGCAAAGGACAATCCATTATGTGTTAGATAGTAGAATGTTCGGAAGTGTTTAATTTCTTTCAAATTATTCGAGAATAAAATAGAATCCTTTGAAAGCAAAAGTATAATTATTTGCAGCAGATTGGCTCTAATACTTTAGGCCAATAAGATGGCGAGGTAACAATAATTAAATCGATAGCAAAGTGGTCGAAAATGCATTTTCATATGGTGTCCCGTGACCTTGGAGAACCTCTGAGGTGGTGATAGAAGACACTTTTCTAAAAGATATATTTAAATAAAAGTTTTATCCTAGTCCGAACCCTTGGGGGGTACCCCTCTTAAAGCAATTTTTTGAATTTCTGCTTTCAAACGGCTGTAGTACCGTAATTATTGATTTTATAGTAAGTATATAGTTATTTGTAATTCTTTAAAGACCATTTGAAGACTATTTAAAGAGTTATGCATTAAATTAAGAGAAGAGATATTAAATCTTGAGTGCAAGATGTTGAAAGACCATTTTATGTATCCATGTCACCGCTCTACTATAATTTTTTCCCTATTGTTTGCAATATTTGATTTCAGATTTTATGAAATACCTTTATTTTACTCTGATGCTGTAAAGATCACCTACAAAGCAACTATCTAATTTAAATGTTTGTGAGATAAGCAGTTGCGAATTACCGTATAGGCCAATTAGGCAGGCCAAGGCATATGAGGGCGGTGGAGTCGCAGTTTGGCGCCGGTGAAGTCCCTGCCTGATGTCCGCAGCATTGGAGATCAAGTTCCTACTTATAGTACTTATTATCCACTCTTCGCTCCACCGAGGTACAATTTATTGACTACTTATTGTCAGGTACTTGTAAACAATCATAAAAAATTATTATTATAGGAATTAACTATCAATTTAATTTCTACTTACTAGGTTATTCAATTGTACAGTAGAGTGGTGGAATAGTATTATTCACAAGGACAGTGATCCTTTCAAAGTGTATAACTCTGGCAATCTAGTTTATATAATTGGTGGCAAATGATGTGACTTTTACTATACTGCGCTGTCTCCAATTAAAAAAAAAGTTAAAACAGTAACCTTTGCTTTTGAAAAAGTAATCAAAAAGTAATTTGAAAACTAATAAAAAATTTATTTTATAATTACTATTTTTATTTTCATTTTATAATTTTATTTTATTTCACTTTTTTTATGTGTTTATTTTACAATTAAAGTACGACCACTCGCACTTACGACCAAACGAGTTTCGATCTGCAATTCGGGAAATCCCTTTGCTTTTCTTGAGTGTCGATCAGAGGCGCATGGTTACAATGGTAAGGGAAATAGATTCTTACCTGGACCCTCTACAGCCCTAGATAACCAAATAAAAACCAAAAAAGACATTATGCATGTCTTCTTTATAAATAAATTTGAAGTTTGTTGCATTTTTTCTTTATCATAATTATGTAATATGAGAAAGTATTGCTTTCGTGCAGAAAAAAATTTGAGATTTTGATAGATTTACACTTTTGAGGTCCCTGGGTAAAATAAGATGATTTCAAAAATGTCTGTGTGTGTGTGTCTGTGGTCAAATTTTGTGTGTGTGACCTACAGCAAAACTAATAGGAATTTTTAAACAAAATTTTGGATTTTATATCCTTATTTTGAGACTTAGAGCTGATTAGATTTTGAGTAAAATTCCTTCATGGAAACTATTTTTTTAATTTTTTAAATTTTATTATTTAATATTGGTTTTAATTATTATTTCAAAAACTAATTGGAATTTCAAAACCTTTAGGATTTAGCATACCTATGTTGAGATGTAGAACTGATTAAATTTTAGTTAATATTGGTTTATGAAAACTATTGTTTTTTATTTTTTAAGTTTTATTATTTAATATTAGTCTCTATTTAATATTTTAAAACTAACAAAATTTTCAAACCAAATTTGAGATTTCCTATCTTTATAGTAGAAGTTAGAGTTATTAAATTTTAATTAAAATTGGTATATGGAAACTATTTTTTAAACCTTATTATTTAATATTAGTTTTAATTAATATTTCGAAAAGTAATATAATTTCAAAACCAAATTTTGATTTCGCATACTTATACCGAGATTTAGTACTGATTAAATTTTGGTTAAAATTATGTTATGAAACTACTGTTTTCTATTTTTTAAATTTTATTGTTTAACATTAGTTTTATTTAATATTTTAAAACTAATAAGAGTTTCAAAAGCAAATTTGAGATTTCTTATCTTCAACGTAAGAGTAAGAGCTAATTAATTTTGGATAAAATTGGTTCATGGGCACAACTTTTTAAGCTATTTATTTAATATTACTTTTACAAAATATTCCAGAAACTAATAAGAATTTTAAAATTAAATTTGGTATTTTGTGTTTTGTATTGAGATTTAAAGCTGATTAGATTTTGGGTCAAATTCGTTAATAAAAATCATTTTTTTTTTTTTATTAATGATAATTTTTAATATTTAATAAAAATATGATAAAGTCATGGGCATGGACATCCGATTTTTTCTAATATTTCAAAACTAATAAAATTTCAAAACCAAATTTGGTATTTAGTATTTTTATATTGAGACTTAAAGCGGATTAAATTTTGGTTCAAATTGGTTAATGGAAAATATTTTTTTTTTATTATTACAAATAATTGTTTTTAATATTTAGTAAAAGTATGTTAAATAAAATATTTTAAAAAGTTACGAGTTGAATAAAATTTGAAAAATTTTCCTTTGCATTTTGATAACTTTTTTTTACTCTTTTTACACGTGCTTTAGTGAACCTTATTCTAAAATTAAAAGTAAAGATCGTAGTATATATACTTACGTATAAAAAATTTTATGTTACTAACTTAGCTGGAATTATTTGGAAATCCTTGGAATTCCGAATCTTGTATTCACAATTTTTTTGATTTATTTAGTCTTCGGTAAAGACCAATAATTGATTTGATTAATTTATTAATTAAATTTATCAATTTAGAATTTTGATTTTCCATCAATTTGAAATTTTTATTATTTACTAAAATTACAATTTTTTGAGAAAAAAAGAGTAGCCGCTTCCCGAAATATGTAACTCTTACGAGCTTTTTCTAAAAAATGGAACTTTTGTAATATTAAAATAAACAATTTCGAGCCCTGCATTACATGTGGTATATGCTTAAATTGTTGGAAGTAAATAGGGTAGGAAGAATATTTAGGTTTAGCAAGAAATTCATAGCGACCAATTCACTACAGTGGAACCTCGGGTTACAAACTTAATTTGTTTTTGACTCTGTTCGCAACCGGAAATGTCCCCAAACCTGAATCATTTTTTTCATTTAAATTAATATAAATGCAATTAATCTGTTCACACGCGCCAAAAACATTTTTTATTGACTTTTATGCATACATTTCGGGTTACGAACTTAATTCGGCTTCTTTACACCACTGTTCTTTACACTAAGGTGTTAGTACTTTTTATTTTCTTGGGAACCATAATGAGGGTTAATTTAACAGTACAAAAAATATTTTATATAATATACAGTAGACCTTCGCTTATCCAACATAAATGCTACCCATTTCAGGTTGGTTAAGCGAAAAGTCAGAGCCACGCCCATTTAAATATTTTTTTAAATTTTACTCAAAATCATGTATTTTAGACTTTTTTTGATGCAGCCGTCACGTATGTGAACTGTTATTTGAATAAAATATTGAACCACGTCAATTTAAGAAATATTTTTGCGAAAATAATTTTTAGGGTGAATCCGAGTCTTGCCGTAGTTGCATGTTACTCATTACTTATTAAAAATATCTCCCTAGAACGGTTCAACTCGAAAAAGTGTGGATGTTGACCCGACAGATATCAGGAAGCGACTGACTCCTTCCTAACGCTGCTTTAGTTAACCCCGCTCTATAGTTGATTCGTTCATATCGGAACGCACGTACCGTCAATACAATGAAAAATTCGGCCATGTTCATGACTTTTACAATCGATTTTTAGCGTTGTTATTGGAAATAGCGATTTCATCCTCGCCTTAATAAACTCAATTTTATACCCTCTAACTAACTGTAAAGAAAATCTTGCAAAATTTCCAGACGGCGAGCAGTACTTAGCGAACCCTAGCCAAATTTTGGAAATGGTAATCTGAGCCCAAAAACAAAATTTTAAGAAATTGATTTTTTTGTTGATAATTAAAAAATATTGGTACTTAAAAATAAAAAAATCTGCGCAAAATCGGTCTGCGATCGGGCTGTAGGTTCGAGTTAGTTTTGATACATTTTAGAGTTGATACCAAATGGGTGAAATCTGCTCAATCAGGTAGATATTTTTAGAATGATACCAAAAACTCTACAGTTCTTTCTTTACCTGAAATTTGCCTTTGGTCCAGTTTATCCTTTGGCCTAGTTTGCCATTTTCTAAATTTGCCCCAGTTTACCATCATCCTAAAAGACTAGTAAAATTATTGTCTTCTTTCGGTTGGTGAAGTTATTTCTATAGAAAAAAGTGTATTTTCGAGTTTGGGAATCTTAACTCTAACCGATTTTTGTTCATTGTTATAACATACTATTATAATATTTTTGTTTATTGATCTCCCATTTGGCACAACGACCAGTACAATTAAAATACAATTTGGCAAACTTCATTGTTAATTAAGATAATTCAAATAAAATCAAAAAATGTATAAAATCGAAAAAGTTTCTTGGAATTAATATTATTTACAGTGACTCAACAATTATTAATTCACCTTATAAAATGCCAGTTATAACACGATAAAACCTTCAATTATAGTTTAATAATTTTGAATTAAAACATATATACAACATAATAATTAACAGTTAATATGCCTTAAAAATGTATAAAAACTTAAATAGTTTACCTTAAAATTACAAAAACAAAATATTTACAAGAATTACCGCCCAACTATTATTAATTCACTTGCATAAATCTAGCTAAAATTAATATTGTTTACAAAATTAATATTTTGTAGGATACCCTTTAGCATCGATTATTGCTTGTAGCCGTCTTGGCATCGATTCCATCCATTTTGGGTAATACTTTTGTCTATTTTTCCCATTCTTGCAATAATACCTCTTTTAATGTTTTTGTACTAAAAATGTGGTGTTTTCAATTTTCCTTCTAATTCTTGCCACAATTTTCTAAGGATTTATGTCCGGTGATTGGGGTTGAATATGGAGTTGTTTTGGAACGTGATATAAAAGCTATTCCTGCACAAGATACGAAATAAGTTTCAGGTCGTTATCTTGTTGAAACATATACTCATTTTTTAACCCTAATTTTTGATACTGGGATCTAAATTTGATTATAGAATATTCAGGTAAGCACACTTAGTCATAATAGTTTCAAAAATTGCTTATTTTATAATTACTATTTTTATTTTCATTTCATTTTATAATTTTATTTTATTTCACTTTTTTTATGTGTTTATTTTACAATTAAAGTACGACCACTCGCACTTACGACCAAACGAGTTTCGATCTGCAATTCGGGAAATCCCTTTGCTTTGCTTGAGTGTCGATCAGAGGCGCATGGTTACAATGGTAAGGGAAATAGATTCTTACCTGGACCCTCTACAGCCCTAGATAACCAAATAAAACAAAAAAGACATTATGCATGTCTTCTTTATAAATAAATTTGAAGTTTGTTGCATATTTTTTTCTAATATTTCAAAAACTTCAAAACCAAATTTGGTATTTGGTATTTTTATATTGAGACTTAGAGCTGATTAAATTTTGGTTCAAATTGGTTAATGGAAAATATTTTTTCTTTTTATTATTAAAAATAATTGTTTTTAATATTTAGTAAAAGTATGATCTTTTTACTTTATCATATGTAATATGAGAAAGTATTGTTTTCGTGCAGAAAAAAAATTTGAGATTTTGATTGATTTACACATTTGAGGTTCCCTGAGTAAAATAAGACGATTTCCAAAAAATGTCTGTGTGTGTGTGTATGTGTGTCTGTGGTAAAATTTTGCGTGCGACCTACAGCAAAAACTAATAGGAATTTTCAAACAAAATTTTGGATGTTGTATCCTTATATTGAGACTTAGTGCTGATTAGATTTTGGCTAAAATTGATTTTACGGAACTATTTTTTTATTTTTTAAATTTTATTATTTAATATTAGTTTTAATTATTATTTCAAAACTAATAAGAATTTCAAAACAAAATTTAGGATTTAGCATACTTATGTCGAGATTTAAAACTGATTAAATTTTAGTTAAAATTGTTTTATGAAAACTATTGTTTTTTATTTTTTAGGTTTTATTATTTAATATTAGTCTTTATTTAATATTTTAAAACTAACAGAATTTTCTAAACCAAATTTGAGATTTCCTATCTTTATAGCTGGAGTTAAAGTTATTTAAATTTTGGTTAAAATTGGGTCATGTAAACTATTTTTTAAATTTTTTAAATCTTATTATTTAATATTAGTTTTAATTAATATTTCGAAAAGTAATACAATTTCTAAACTAAATTTCGGTTTTCGCATATTTTAATCAATATTTAGAACTGATTAAATTTTAGTTAAAATTTGTTTATTAAAACTATTGTTTTTATTATTTTAAATTTTATTATTTAATATTAACTTTTATTTAATATTTCAAAATTAATGAGAATTTTAAAACTAAAGTTGGTATTTTGTATCTTTATATTTACACTTAGAGCTGATTAGATTTTGGGTCACATTGGTTAATGGAAAATATTTTTTCTTTTTTTTATTAAAACTTATTACTTTATCATATGTAATATGAGAAAGTATTGTTTTCGTGCAGAAAAAAAAATTTGAGATTTTGATGGATTTACACTTTTTGAGGTCCCTGAGTAAAATAAGACCATTTCCAAAAAATGTCTGTGTGTGTGTGTGTGTGTGTGTGCGTAGGGCGTCCAATACTTGTGTGGCCACGTACCTGACTATAACATACTAATGTGGCCTGCTCAAGTTGTGTGGTCATACATGTGGCCACACAATTTTTAATCAACTTTAACGTGTATATTGAGGCCTCCCCACTCCCTATTAAAAAGTGTTTTTAAATGGCCACACAATTATAGAAAAATTCTGTGTATATTTTGATAAGAATATTACTATCATTGTGGGGCCATTGGATGGTACTGCCCTCTAGATTATTGTTTAATTAAAATATTTTATTTTTAATTCTTGTACGTTGTGCGGCCAGGTGAACACTATATACTTTGTGCGGCCATCAGGTGAATATTATTTTGTGGTACCATCACGATGTATCAAAAAGGAAGTGTTTTAGCAGTTTTAAGTGATGAAGGTAAGTACATGCATATTAGCTATAATCTTTATCTGAAATTGAGTAATTAATGTACATACCTACACATTTTTAGAATGTTTTTAACGTGTACCCTATGTTCTTTATTTTATAATTTAGTTAAATCAACTAATAATTGAGAAAATTTTAGCTTATATCCTAATTTTCTTATACATTATATGTATATTTAATAGACACAAATAATATATTGATCCCGTTTTTATAGATAAAATAATAAAATATAATATTTTAAAGCGCAACTATACGGCAAAGCTTCGCGCTTTTTCTTGGTGGAATGTGGTAAGGTCATTAGATTGATAAGGATACTTGCTGATTTGAACATTAAATATCACATCTCGAGTACCGTAGGTACACAACCTTCAATTTAAAAAAAACAGTTTTAAAAATACTTCAACAAAAATATAAAGTTTCAAAATTAGTTTAATCGTTGTCAAAATTTATTTCTATTTTTTCGTAAATTGAAAATTAAAATTTTTCTAGTATGTAGTATTATTCTGATTTAAGAGGAAAGCCACTGTGAATTTTAAAAATTATTTTTTTATTTTGCATTTCTTGAAAGGACATACAGTAGACACGCGATAGTGTGAACACCGGATAATGGAAACCTCGCATAACGTGAACACCCCATTTTTATACATTGACCACCGTATATCGTGAACAAATTACACTCCCGTTTATGGAAACGCATGTAATTGGCCGCTAAATCGGTACTTCTTAATTTATATAAACATAAAATTTATGTTTATATATCGGGGAAGTACCGATTTAGCGATCGGACCAGGTAAAGACAAACATTAAAGAGTTCTCAGTTCCCAAGAATGGAAAAAAGCTGTACACGTGGTTTCTTAATCAACAAAACAAAAATTTTATTGTGAGTGGCGAGATGATTAAGCAAAGGGCAAAATTAATTAATTCACAAATTAGTGAAAATGATAGGTCATTTACATTTAGTGAGGATGGTTACAACGATTTAAGAAGTTATTTGGGAAATTTGTTTTCTAAAAATTTCTGGTGAAAATTATCATCCCAATCAGAACTTGTAGATCCGTTCAAAATTCAGTTAAAGAATAAAATAGAAGAACTTAACATCTCATTGGAGCAACTTTACAATGCTGATGAAACGGGACTTTATTGGAAATTGTTACCAGATAACACATTTGTCTCGGCGGCAGAAAAAACATTATTTTTGAAGAATAAATGTTCATTGCATATTATTTGATATAATTGATTAACCTTCGTTAACGTGAATAAATCGATAATGTGAACAACCCTTGTTTTTTGTGTTCACGGTACTGAGTGTCTACTGTATTTTCAAAAATATTAAATTTTAACTTAAAATTCTGAAAATTGACCGAGCTACAGTCATATTAATATTTTACAAAATACATAACGTTATGTCAATAAAAACGCTACGTGTTTTAAACGCTAACTTCAAACGTGTTTTCTCGAAACTACGTTTTTGACCTTGTGCAACGATTACACCAAAACTTATCGGCCAATTTTGAATTTTTGTTGAAATATTTGTAATCACAGTGGCTACGTTTGAGCGTAGCGAATTAAAAATTTTAATAATTACTATTTATATAAACTGCTTGAATACAAAAAGACACTTAAAAGTAAAACAGATTTCAAACCGTCGTCATTTTGTAAATAATTAAAAAGTCAAAACGGCTACGCTCAAACGTAGCCACTATGATTACAAATATTACAAAGAAAAAAATTAAAAATCGACCGATAAGTTTTTGTGTAATCGTTGCCACAAGGTCAAAAGTAGTTTCGAGAAAAAAGCGTTTGAAGTTTTCGTTGCGTTATTCTTGCCATAACGTTATGAATTTTGTAAAATATTAATGTGACTGTAACTCAGTCAATTTTCTGAATTTTAAGTTGAAATTTAAACTACGTTTTCTTGAAAACATATACTTTCAAGAAATGCAAAAAAAATTTCACATTTTACAGTGGCTTTCCCCCTGAATTTTTTTTAAATAATGTATTTATTAATTTTTCTTAAAGATTATTTTTTTAATAAATAGAAATAATATTCCAAGTATACACTTGATTGAAAAGGGTTAATTTTTAGAAACTTTAATTAAAAATATAAATAAAATAATATTAATAAATAATATACCATTGCGGCTGAACCTGAGCGTACCACTAGTGGTATGCGTAGCACAGTTTGGGAACCGCTGATTTAACATTTATTGAAATGTAGGGATTGCAATTAAAAATTATTTATATCCATTTTATAGTAAAACCTAGTAGGTAAAATTGTAGCTATATTATGTATAGCTATATTATAGCTAAAATTTTATACAGTTAATAGAGCTACTATGTAGGTACTACATAAAACTCATAAAACAAGGAAAATTGAAACAATCCTTTTTAGTTATCGAAAAATCGTGAAATAAATTTAGCAATTTTTAATTAAAGTTGATTTTTTTTTAAACGTAGCTACATTTTTTTAACGTCATTAGATTTTTAATTTATTTTTCTGGAAATCGTCATCGAAACGACACTTCCGAGGGGTGAGACACGAAGCAAAAATGTGTACACCACACCTCCTTTTCCTAAAAATCTCCCGAAATATCCCATATCTCCCACATCTCTGATATCTCCCGACATTTCACTACATCTCCCAACATCTCACCACATTTCGACATCTCCCATACTATATCCCAGAAATTCCACCACTTTTCAATAATTTTTTAAGGATATTTAGTAAAATTAGCGAAATTTCGCGATCAACGGAAGATTTATAAAACAATCGTTTTAAGATTTCAAAACCATTAAAAACAACTAGCGACTTTTGAAATTTTTTTATATCAACGCATCAGACAACCGGGCGTCTAGAAATAGATACGCAGTCGACACGTTGGCAATCCCTGCACTAAAAGATGGATCCAAGTAAATTCCCGTGCAGTTTGGGGGTTACCTGTATTCGATATTAATCATTCATATTCACCACTATTGTAAGAAGTTATTAAATACTGAAAGTCAAATTAAAATCAAAGAAAATTGTTACACCTCTGTATTGAAATTGGATAATTGACTCAACTTAACATATCTTTTCACTATCAATTGGGTAAATTACAAATTATGCAAGAGTGATATTTTTCATGTTATAAATACTTTTGTTGGGCTAATAGAGGAAACGTAAATTAAACCGCAAAGTTTGAAAACTTGCTTGAATATCCTGACTCGAACTTCGAGATAAATTCTTCGTGTGAATAAGAAACTGAAAGAGAATAAAGACAAAAATACATGATATTATGACAACAAAATAAAAGACTAGAGCATGCGCAATACCAACTTTAATGTCCTCGTTATGTCGATCTTGTTATACAGAGTGTCCCCGTGACCGTGGAGAACCTCTTAGCTGGTGATAGAGGACACTTTTCTAAGACATATTTTAAATAAAATTTTGTCCAAGTCCAAACCCTTGGGGTACCTAACTTTAAAGCAATTTTTTCAATTTATGATTTCAAGCGGCCATTGCACCGATATTTTTGATTTTTTGGGTTTGATGGATTAGAGCTTTTCTATAGACCATTTGAATATCTACAAATTATGTTATAACCCCTTATCGCCTAGAATCAACAGATTTCGAGTTATGAATTAAATTAAGAGAAAAAATGTCAAAAAATTCCGAGTTTTATTTTTTTACTTTTCTTGTCAACCCCGTATCTTTTAAACAAAAGGTCTTAGAAAAAAACTAACGGCCCAAACCGGATAGGGAATTTAACTTTAATAATTTTTTTTGGGAAACCAACCGTTTTCACCGAAATTACGAAAATAATGAACAAGGTGTAGGTTAAAAATTAAATAAATTCACAACATTTATTTTAATAAATTTTCAAAATGGCCTTCCTCATTTCAGCACACATACGTGCTCTTTTCGAATGTGTTACACGGTATTATTTATAATAGAGCTTCTTTCATTAAGTTCTGTCACACCTATCTGTATTTTGTGAATTTATTTTTTTGTACTTACACCTTCTTTATTATTTTCGTAATTTCTGTCTTGTCTCTCATGAGACAAAACACGTGTCTCACTTTACTCGGAGCTCTAAAATACTCGGCACAAAGTGACTCACACTTCAATATTGTTCCTCGTCAGTAATACTTTACATACGTATATCATTTTCCTGACTGTTGTGGAAATAACTATTTCAACATAAAATTAAAAATTTATTTACTAGTTACTACCTTATCTAAATCTTTCTTATTTGTCAATTACAAAAATGTTTTATTATTTTAGAACCATTTTGGTTAGCAGAGTGCGTCGACAATATCCCGCACAAATCGCAAAAAGCGTCATAAAATCAGGTGGTTGGAGAGATTGGATACAAAATTTTTGTATAATATTACTCGTATGTACTATTTTCAAAAATATTTGTTTTTTGTAAAATATTTTACAATATTTATTTTCAGAACCTAAAATTCAGTACAAACTAAAAAGCAGTGGTCTTCACAAGAAAAGGAATCGGTTTTAACATTTTCACTAAAAATATCAAAAAGGAAAAGTTCCATCAAACAGCACCACCAACACACCATCAACAGCAGAAGCAGAAGAATGTAAAAACTACACAAAGAAATTTTAAAAGAACGTTCTTGGAAAGATGTAAAATATTGTGTATACAATCACATTACAACAACAAAAGAAACAAAAAGTGAGGCCAAAAGGTTTAAATTACCTACTTATACTTTGTATTTTGTATTGTTTAACTTTTTTGTAGTAGGCTAGAACAAAAAATGGATTTTTTTGAATTTCTTTACCTATATCATAGTTCTCAAAATGTACCTATTTTAAAATAAAGATTATAAAGGCATGTTTAAGTTAGATTAGAAACTACACCCGTTTTATAGTAATAAATAGGTACTAATTAATCTAATCATAACAAGAAATCCTAAAAATTACTGTTTCATTTCCTAACCAAAACATTTAAAGATTTAAAATTGCCGCCAAACTAGAATACAGAAAACCAGTATGAATAGGGAGAGAGATGCAAAAACGAGTATGAATGTGTATGACAGAAAGGCAGTTAATATAATACATTCTAAACACATAAAGTTGAGTCCGTGACTCACTGACTGACTGAAATCACTCATTCATAATTTACAGGGCATATGTAGGAGGTCGTGGAGAAGTGAAATTTGGTGGGTAGGTGGGAATCGACGGGGATTGAACAGGGAAAATTGTCGGATTTTAGGTGGGGGCACGGAAGGGGTCGAAACAGGGGGCGAAAGGGCCCAAAAATGTGGAATTCCAACTAGAAGGTCGAAATTTTGTGGGCAAGTTGGGGCAAGGGCCGAGGCGCGAAACCAATTTTACTGTTTTAAATTTTTCTCAGGCGCCCCCACAACACTTGAGCTTTGTGTTTCGTTTTTCGCTACTTCTTTCACAGTTTTCGAAGATTTCGATTAAATTTGGGGAGAGGTGTGGGACAGAAAAATGGAGTTTTGTCGGAATTAACTTTTGAATTTTGCCCCGTTTTTATTTTAGAGCGCATGCGAAGTTTTTCCTTTGAAACGCAATGGTGGCTTTGTTTGAAGACCGATCTTTGCGTTTTGGGCTCGATCGGTTTGCCTCGATTTTAGATTTGCATTTTTGCAAAAAAAATGGTACGTCGCGCATCGGGAAATTCCTCTTTTTGTGCCCTCAAGTTTAATTACTTGCGCGCCGCACTGTTTTGTACGTGGCTGCGCCGTTTCGAGCCCGAATCAAATCGCGTTTGCGCGTACGCCGGGGCAGGATCATGCGGATAATTTTGTGCTTTACAACTTTTTCGATTTAACGCGCCGATTTTGCACAATTGCGATATACATTTTCAAAAACGTCAAACGTCAGATTATATTTTATCGAATTAATTTGACAGTCGATATTAAAATTTCGTTTTGTATGAGAGCGAGAGAGACAGAACGAGTTTTTTTAAGGTTTATTGAATACTTTCGATTGTTTTTTTTTAAATCAAACTTACACTCTTATAAAATTATATTTGAATTAGAAAATGGTGCATATTTTTTGATGACAAAAATTGTTGAATTTTTTTTTCAAAGCTGTGAAGCCATGTCAAGTCACGTGTTATAAAAAGAAAGTTTAAGGACGACAGATGATATTATTTTAAAGCAACTAAAATACACAACGTTTGAAAACTCGATATTTTCGATTCTTTTTCGAAATTAAACTTAAAAGATAAAAAAATTGAAAAGAAAATATAATTTCAACTAATTTTTTAATTGCTGCAAAGTCAAATTTTGGCGATGCTATTTATTAAAGAAAATTGTAGATGACAGGAATTATTGAATTTTTTCAAGTCTTGACGCCATTTTCAAATTCATTCATTTTCAAATTTTTCAATCCAAATAAATATTCAGTGCCAAAAATTTATACTTCAAGCGAACCCGCGTGAAAAACAAAAAATGTTTAATTTTCAAAATTTGGAATAAAATATTTTGTGAACCTAGCCGCAACGAATCAAAACTTACTTGGAAACAGTGCAATGCATTTCAAAAAGGATTATCTGTTTTGGGCAAGATGTCTTTTCCTTCCGTTTTTCAGAAGAATCAGAAAGAAACCTTATTTCGTCAGTATTTTAAAAATTTAACACAGTCAGGACTACATTGTGGGCGAACCAAAAGAAATTTATAAAAAATTGTATTGCAAAATGTTCAGTATTAGTGGAGAAATAAATAAATCCCGCTTGATTCAAAATTAAAGAAATTTTATTTTCATTGGAATTTATGAAAATTTTTGCAGCAAATTAAGGAATTAACAATTGCCAATTAGTTGACTGAATTCCACGAGATGTCACTACGTTGTCGAGAAAATTTGTTTGGGGTTTGGAGAGATTAAAAATTTGCATGATTCGAAAGTTAATCACATGTCACATCAATGTCGTAAAGTATTTTCCAATACTACATTACGTTCTGTTACCATGAAGAAATTCTTTTAAAGTGAAACCACCAAATACAAATCAAAAAATTTAGTGTTAAGAAAAAGTAAAACGTTAAGAAAACCGCGCGGCCGAAGGCCGAGCCGACCAGAGGTCGGCGCCTCGCAAACTAGCAAGTGAAATCGGCCGAAAGGCCGATTTACCTGCTAGTCTATTATATAAAATTGAATGTTTGTTCGTTTGTTGGTTTGTTCGTCTTTTAATAACTCCTAAACCGTTCGACCGATCCCAACCAAATTTTGCACAGTTACTCTCTAGGACCCTAAAGAGGTTTTCCGCTAAAAACCGGGACCGAAAAGCTTAATTAAAAAAAGTGAAAAATTGCGGACGAGCATGAATGGATTAACGAGATTCCCATCGCCAATACCTGTAATTGATATATGGTAATTTTACGTTGGTATATTCACATTCAGTACCTACACTATTATAAGTGATTTGAAATACTGGAGAAGAAAAGCTGTAGAGAAAATTGTAGAGTACAATATAAACCGTTCTGAAACACTCGACAACGGGAACACTAAAAATCATTCTGAAACGCTCTAGCAACGGGAAGCAAGATTTCCCGTCGAGAAGAAAACCTTAAGCGAAGCAGGATACTCGGAAAAATCTAAATACTTCACACAAAGGCAAAGTATTTTAATTATAGGGAGACCCCGGGCGAAGCCGGGTATCCAGCTATTCAATCATTCAGACAAAGGCAGAGTTCCACCTTTTTAATGAGACCCCGGGCGAAGCCGGGTATCCAGCTATTCAATCATTCAGACAAAGGCAGAGTTCCACCTTTTTAATGAAACCCCGGCGAAGCCGGTATCCGGGTATCCAGAAAAATAAAACATAAACTATACTTCATAGTAGGGCTATTGCTAATTTTCAAAAAAAATTAAAAAATACTGAGAAAATTTAAAAAACGGAGAAAATAATAGGAGTATATTTTAAATTATACACAAATGATCAAAAAGTGATACAAATAACATATTAATCACTTTCTTCCGTATCGGAATCAAACGTAGGTTCCGGAGCAACTTCTTTCTTTTTGTTATCCGCCGAAATAGAGTTGTACCACTCATGAAATTCAGATGGAATAACTTTTGTTTTGCGTAATTTAATTAAATCTTTGTTTTCTCATTTTTCATTAATTTTACTTACTTTTTTCTGTGTACCCTAAAAACGAATCAAGCAAAAGTTACTTTAAGGTATAATTAGAATTTCCTTCAAATACCTATACAAAATAAGAGGCTTTTATATTTGAACATAAAATTTCAAAAAATATTTATTTAAACTAAACGAAATGATTTAAAATAAAATGTTTATACATTAAACAGTCACACAGCTCTAAAATAATCAAAAAAATTTAACATAAACATAAAAAATAACTACCTTAGATTTTACAACGAATTTTTGCATTCCTTACAAATTTTATGCGAACACTAAGGTCTAAGCAAATAGGGGTTTTCAACTACACAAACTGCATACCTACTGAACGAAATTAGGAAATTACCCTATAGAATAGAAAATCCATAAAAAAATCCGTAAAACAGAATTTGAAAACAACAAAATTTTAAAATATCGAAATTTTTTGTGATTGTGCTAATGTACGTTACGTGACAAATGTAAAGTGATTTTATTATGTAGTTTAAGAAAAATATCATAAATTAGCCGCCCAAATATGTTTTCATTTACTCAAAAACGCATAAGATTCTACCACATTACGGTTTTAAATTTCATTAAGTTAATAAAATACTACATAACCAACCAATATTTTACCTCTCGGTATTTTTTGGCTAATTTAATAAAACTGTTAAAGTTAATATTGCTTTATTAGAACACCAAACTGTCTTCTTAAAGTATAATAAGCTAATAACTGCATCTAATTATTGCACGAGATCAAATAGTAATAGAATGACTAATTGTGTTGACGTAACAGACGCGGGCATATCAATTACAGTTCACTTTACCTGTAGAGAATGATGCGCTATTTACTTGGTCATTTAATAAATATTCAATTATTACCCTTAGGAAAGCATAATATAGAACATTGACGTTTTTTCAGACATGGGCCTAACATTTTACGATACTTGGTCATATTAACTCAATTTCGTAAATTTTGACTTGGTCAGTTTTACTTGTAAGCCCACGATATCTGCTATAGGCGTATTTTCGCGACGAGCGGTTTGTTATTACGGTTACTTTTGAGCGGTTGTAGGCATTGAACCCTCGCGAAAATACGCCTTATGTTTCATTGCAATATTTTGTGGTATAGTTTGGGTGTCACGAGGCCTCTACTATGCCGGATTTTGGCTACGCCTTATTTTCTCTCAAAACCCCAACTCTACTTGAGAGTAAAAACCTATTTCTATAATACTTCTTGTAATTTGACCTCGCAATAATGTGCAATCTACTTGATATCTATGAAATTTATTATGATCTAAGGTTAAGAGTGTGTTAAGTGTGTTAACACTTAACACACCACATGTATGGCCCCATAGTATATGTTAAAAACCAATGAACTGTATACAGTGTCGTGGGGTCTGTCCACACTAGTGTTCTTTTCAAAATTTGATATAAATTTGGAGTGTATAGAAATTTTAGAAATACCAAACAAATTGTCATTCAAAATGTAGCTACGTACATACTGCACCTTAGAAGGCCCCATAAGTCGTCCTGATACAGGTGGCCCCATAAGCATTAAAATGCGTGTATATGTGTCTGTGTGTGTGTGTGCTGTGTGTAGTGTGTGTGTGGTCAAATTTTGTGTGCGACCTACAGCAAAAACTAATAGGAATTTTCAAACAAAATTTTGGATTTTTATTCTTATATTAAGACTTAGAACTGATTAGATTTTGGCTAAAATTGGTTCACAGGAACTATTTTTTTATATTTTTAAATTTTATTATTTAATATTAGCCATTATTTAATATTTTAAAAACTAAAAGGATTTTCAAAACTAAAGTTAAAATTTGTTATGTTCATGCTAGGAATTAGAACTGATTAAATTTTGGATAAAATTCGTTCATGGAAGCAATTTTTATAAATCTTTTATTTAATATTAGTTTTATTAAATATTTCAAAAAATAATGAGAATTTCAGAACTAAAGTTGGTATTTCGTATCTTTATATTTAGACTTAGAGTTGAATAGATTTTGAGTCACATTGGTTAATGGAAAATATTTTTTTCTTTTTATTATTAAAAATTATTTTTTTAATATTTAATAAAAGTATGATAAAGTCATGGGCATGGCCACATCCGATTTTTTAATATTTAATAAAAGTATGATAAAGTCATGGGCATGGCCACATCCGATTTTGATGCAGCCGTCACGTATGTGAACTGTTATTTGAATAAAATATTGAACCGCGTCAATTTAAGAAATATTTTTGCAAAAATAATTTTTAGGGTTAATCTGAGTCTTGCCGTAGTTGCGTTTTACTCATTACGAATTAAAAATATCCTCCTAGAACGGTCCAACTCGGCAAAGTTTAGATGTTGACCCGACAGATAGCAGGGAGTGGCTGACTCTCTTCTAACGCTGCTTTAGTTAGCCCCGCCCTATGGTTGATTAGTGCATATTGGAATGCACGTACCGTCAACGCAATGTAAAATTCGGCAATGTTCATGACTTTTAAAATCGATTTTTGGTGTTATTATTGGAAATAGAGACTTCATCCTCACCTTAATAAACTCAATTTTATACTGTCTAATTAATTGTAAAGAAATTTTTGCAAAATCTCCACAGACGGCGAGCGGTACTTAGCAAATCCTAGCCAAATTTTGGAAATGGTAATCTGGGCCCAAAAACAAAATTTTAAGAAATTGATTTTTTTGTTGATAATTAAAAATATTCTTCTTCTTCAAGTGCCATACACTTCATTGTGCGTAGGCGATCAGTTTAGCCGAAGCCAAGCTGACTTTACTAGGGAATATAATTAATGGGGTGGTTTCCCGTTGCCTTCCCCACAGTCCAAAGATTGATATCGGACCTTTGATCACAGCAGTGTAACCGACTCGACTAGGAATCGAACCATGGTCTACCGCTTTAAAGTCGGCCGGTGTATGCTTTACGCTACACTGCTGGTCAAAATATTGGTAGTTAAAAATAAATAAATCTGCGCAAAATCGATCTGCGATCGGGCTCTAGGTTAGAGTTAATTTTTTTAAAGTTAATATCAAATAGATGGAATCTGCGCAAAAAATAGATCGGGCTGTAGGTTAGAGTTAGTTTTTGATATTATTTTTGAACTGATACCAAATAGGTGGAATCTCCGCAAACTGGTAGATCGGGCTGTAGGTTAGAGTTAGTTTTTTTATACTTTTTTAGAGCTGATACCAAATCTGTGCAAAACAGGTAGATTGGGCTGTACCAAAAACCCTACACCTCTTTCTTTACCTGAAATTTGCCTTTGGTCCAGTTTATCATTTTTTAAATTTGGCCCAGTTTACTTACCATTGGCCCAATTTACCCTTTGACCCAGTTTACCACTTTCATAATTTTGCAAAACATGAATCTGTTCGAAACTGGTAGATCGGGCTGTAGGTTAGAGTTAATTTTTTATATTCTTTTAGAGCTGATACCAAATCTGTGCGAAACTGGTAGATCGGGCTGTAGGTTAGAGTTAATTTTTTATATTTTTTAGAGCTGATACCAAATCTGTGCGAAACAGGTAGATTGGGCTGTAGGTTAGAGTTAGTTTTTGATACATTTTTGGAGTTGATACCAAATGGGTGAAATCTGCGCAATCAGGTAGATATTTTTTTAGAAATGATACCAAAAACCCTACACCTCTTTCTTTACCTGAAATTTGCCTTTGGTCCAGTTTATCATTTTTTAAATTTGGCCCAGTTTACTTACCATTGGCCCAGTTTACCCTTTGACCCAGTTTACCACTTTCATAATTTTGCAAAACATGAATCTGTGCGAAACAGGTAGATTGGGCTGTAGGTTAGGGTTAGTTTTAATACATTTTGGAGTTTTTGGAGAAATAGGCGAAATCTGCGCAATCAGGTAGATATTTTTTAGAAATGATATCAAAAAACTCTACAGTTCTTTCTTTACCTGAAATTTGTCTTTGGTCTAGTGTATCCTTTGGCCCAGTTTACCCTTTGGCACAGTTTACCATTTTTTAAATTTGGCCCAGTTTACCATCACTCTAAAAGACTAGTAAAATTATTGTCTTCTTTCTGTTGGTGAAGTTATTTCTATAGAAAAAAGTGTATTTTCGAGTTTGGGAATCTTAACTCTAACCGATTTTTGTTCATTGTTATAACATATTATATTATTTTTGTTTATTGATTTTTCATTTGGCACAACGACCAGTACAATTAAAATACAATTTGGTAAACATCATTGTTAATTATGATAATTCAAATAAAATCAAAAAATGTATAAAATCGAAAAAGTTTCTCGGAATTAATATTATTTATATAATATTATTATAGTAGAGCACAAATGTAATCAGCCTGTCTGTCTGTTTACATGACCATTTCCGGCTCAGTTGGCGAGGCGTACGTAAATATTTGCCTGCTTGGTCCGATAACATGTAAAAATTGTCGGAATGGTCGGATAACCGAGAAGGGGATAAGCGTGGGTCTATTGTACTACTGTATATTATATTATATAACACGTTTTATATACAGGAAACCTGAGTACTATTTTCTTTCCTAATCTTTCTTTCCTATCAGTTATGCAACTAATGCATCACTGCTGATTGTTACATTGTAAGTATTGTACGCAGATCGAGCCAAATTAAAAATTTATTCGTAACCCGATATTTCGTAACTAGAGGCGTTCGTAACTCAAGGTGCAACTGTATTTGATTTGTTAATCATGGTTTTGATGCAGACCCACCGAAGCCATTAAACTAGCCATAAACAAGATGCGTAACTGCCAGTTTTTGCGGTCGAGAGACGAGAGAAGAAGCTATTCGAGATCGTCAAAAAGCACTTATGAAGTTATTATCAATATCCTTACGAATGTATTATATTGTAAAACAATTAATTAACTTTTTTTCCTAGGGAAAAAGTAAATAATTTTTACAACTGGCAATTTGGGAACTTATTGGGAAATAGGCGATAATGATGCCGAAATTAGGAAAATATTATTTATTGTCAACTTCCAAAAGGTTCTTGATCAGATGGAACCAGAATTTGCATACTGCATTAGTAAAATTTCTTACGAAAAATATTTTGGGCTGAAAAATTTGAATGTAAAAACCTGAAAGTAGGCTACTTATAATATAACCTCTTGTAAATGTGGTATTATTCTAAATATTAAATAGTATATTATGTAATCGGTACGCAAAGCAAGTGAAGTAAGTTTAGCGGATGAATTGTAAAGTTTCCACATGAAGATAAATCCGCTAAAGCCATTTGCGTACGTGTTGCAAACAACGATTTTTTTATTAGCTCTACAAAAAAAGATTTTCTTGCATTAAAATAAAACTATATTTTGCGGACTTAGGCCGCTAAAATAACATTTTTCCCACTTAAAACATGTTCAATAGTAACCCCCCAAATAGTTACTTATTTCCGCATCGAAATACGAAATTTTGAAATTTTTATTTACTCATTTTAATAAATTAGTGATCAGTTTTACCTTTAATTATTGATTTGTATAAATGATATCGCGCAGTTTAGTGTATGTAATATGAAAAATATTACGAGTACCTATTCTGCACTGCAAAGATATTGTTTATTGAAATTACACAGAGGTAATGCACATTATGTTTGGGAATTGGACAAAATTGGTATAAAAATTGTCAAAAATTCCATTTTTATTAAAATTTAAAAAAAAGGTATTTAAGATTTTTTAAATATTCAAAATTTTAAAAACAAATTTTCTAAACCAAAAAATAAGATAAATTAAATTGTCTTCTTGCACTAAATACATAAAAATTTATTGAAAATTTAAATAAAACTGAGGCAAGCTAAAATATATAGACTTGTAAGCATTGTCTTTTAGCACCAAACCTGGCTTATAATTTTCACTATAAAATATGTGACATAACTACTTTTAGTATTTTCAGTACCAGGTACCAATAATGGTTAAAGTTTTAATTGAGACAACTTAATATTTTTATAACGTGAATAGGACATTTGCTTCGTAACACCGGAATCACTTTTCATTCGCCACTTTTGGTAGTAAAAAAGGAAATTTTTATGGATTCAACTTTTGATTACTTAATTGCTTTCGAGCAACTACTTTTCACACGTGATTTGTTCTGAATTTTTCTTTTTACTTTTTTAATCATAATCAAAAGCTTTTAAAAGTTGGAATAAAAAATGTGAATTGGGTATACCTACCAGTTAAATCTTACAGAACACGAAAGGATGGTAACAATATCATTTAATGTTATTTACCGAAGTACAAATGTAAAAATACATTTTCTTATAGCAAAGTTAATAAAAATATACTTAAATGGTAGATTTGCAAAATTATTTGGTAGTTTAAAGTTCACTTTTGGAATAGTCCAGTATTTGTTTCCTCATGCAGGTTAATTGCTTTAGATAAGCACTTGGAGTACATCTTGAACATCTTTTCGAGCTTCTGCTTAAACTGCCATAGTCTGAATGCACATTACTCTGCAAACTATAATCGTTTTCAAAATTAAAGGAATTAGCTTGAAACTGCAATTGAGAAGTTGATTCTAAATTTACTTCTTTGTTTAAATCCTTACAGGTTTGACATTCCGAAGATTGAATTTTACCGATACAATCTTCTAGCCTTTTGCACGATTGCTTTAGCGACTCCTCGTATTTATTTACAGGATATTTAAAAGTGGTTAACGATAATGGAGGTGAAGTTTGAGTAGAGCTTTCTTCTCCACAAAAAGTTTGTGTAGTAAAATCTTGGCATGTTTTATGAACTTGTGATATTCCCAGTCTTTCGTCAATTCCATTTACGGTTACCTCTAAGTCATAAGATTGGGGCGCTTGAAGTTTTTCGGCTGCTAAAGTAAGATTTGTCAATAAATTTGTAGCTTCTTCCATAAATTTTGACATACTTCTAAACATTTTATCGCTTTCCATTTCGGGAAGTTGCTTGTTTTCGGATGAGGTAATTTTGACAAAGGTGACGATTTAATTGCGTTACATTTGTGTATTGTCGAAGGTTTTAAAATTTGTGGTAAATATGAGTCGGCAATATTTAGTAACTCCGTTTGAGATTGTTTCGAATTCAAACATTTTGGCATGGTATTGTAAAAAGGAAGACACTTTTCTGAAAATTGTTTGGTTAAGCATACTTGCGGTGCGTGGACAACTGGAACATCAATGGAATTTATCCGATCTGCATATTGAAACGTTGTTAAACAAGTTGCTTGGCCCAAATCCAAACGAAATTCGTCCATAGCATTCGATGTTTTAAATTGTTCGACAAGGCTATTGGTGCTTGCAAATTTTTCTTCTAAGATGGATTTTTGAACAGACGTTTCTGTGCTTAAAATTCCTAATTCTAAAGAATTATGATTGCTGATTATATCTGGAAAACATATGTTATTGGTTTGGTTTTGATCTTCTAAACTGTCGTCTGATGGTGTATCCGTAATTCGGTTATGGTTGATGTAGTTATGCGACACGTTAAAATTAACAGCACTTGTATAAATTGGATTAGAGGTACATGGATTGATCACGGTGTATGTTGGTTCAGGTTCGGAATTTTGAAGGTACTTCTTAAATGATATGCTCGAAACAGGAGGTTGCTCCACAACTTTTTTAGTCTCGGCTAAACAAAAAGAAAATTTAAAAACAACGAATTAATTTAAAATTAAACTCACGTAATAAACCATCCGATGATTGGGTACCACACGATTTTGTTATAATAAATGAATGTTTTGTATCTTGTGGAACGGGTTCAAAATTTTGTATTTGACAGTTAACCCCTATATTTTTCATTTCTAATTCGATTGTTTCCGTCTGGGCATCTTTTATTTCAACCAATGTTAGTTTTAAATCATCCACGTCTGTCGATACTTCTTTAACTCGAAGTACAGGAAACAAATCGGTTTGAGTATCTGTGTTTTTTCTCCTATGTGCTTTTAACGCTTGCCGTGTTAATTCTTGTAATTTTAAACGAGCGTTAGAACATATCGATAACTCTTTTGGAACTTCCTCAATTGGCGGAATCACGTCAGTTTCGGTAGAAGCTTCTTTCTTTTTAACTTTTCCATATAACCGACTAGTAACGGCAGCAACTATTTGCGACCGTGGTTTTGCGATTGATTTTTTAACATCCCCGTCGGTGGGCCCTTTTCTTCCGTAACAACACCTCTATCTTGATGATTCCAAGAATTCACTTTAGACTTTACAACTAACGGTGGTTTTGTAACTACTCTTGTTTTTTCCAACGAATTTTGCCGTAAAACCGCCGGTTGCGATAGTCGTTTGGCCTTTTCTTTCGAAACGTTCGAGATGGTTTCCAATGACCCATAGGATTTGGTCGATTTAGGTTTGAGTATATTATTTCCGATACTTGAAGTTCTACGTATCGTGGGTACTTCTTTGACTTTCTTAACATCACTTATCACTTCCATAGTGGGTACAAAATTTACATTTATGGAATGTCGTGACTGTCTATTGTTTCTACTTTTGATACAAGTTAAATCGCCATGAAGTAAGCTGAGTTCATTTACTTTTAATGTTTCTTGACTACACCCATCGATTACATTCACGTTTTTATAATTATGCTCTATTAAATTTTGAAGTTGTTGAAAACTTTCGTTTGTATTATCGATTAGTTGTTGATTTGGCTGCTGCTTCGTTTCAATGCAACCAGAAAGTAATAACCGCGGTTCCTACAAATTAACCAATAATGAAAACGGGAATAGAGTAGATTATAATGTGTTCTTACTTGATGTTGAGCCAACTGTAGTTTTAAATTTGCTATTTCTACGCGAAGTTCTCGAATAAGCCTTTCTTTTGGATCTTCGTTGACGACCGGACACGAAACAATTTTCTTGGCGCTCTGCCCAAAGCGTAATGTATTCACCGTCTCCGTATAGCAGGTATTTGAAGGTGAAACAGCTAAAAATTTATGGTGGATAAAATAATTTTCAGTTAAGTTTTCACTACTTACTTGCAATTAATATAGTTTTAGAATTTCCACCAAGTGTGTCTTTTAATAGCCACGTAAGTACGGAGTCACGATAAGGAATAAATCGTTTACTTTGATTTCTTGTGGTTCTTGTACCACGTTCAGCTTAAATCATTAAAACTTTAAATAATATTTATTACGATCGTTATTTGGTGAGTGTGTCTATTGAAATAAAACTTTTAATTTATACCAAGTTTTAATATTAATTTGTTATTAAAACTAGGCAACTAAAGTTTGAAATGAATTGCTGTCAACAATTTCTGTATACGTCGGAATATTCCATTTGATGTTAACTTTGGTTTTGATGATATTTTTTGTAAATATTACACTTACACTTTCTGTAAATGTTAAAGAAAGACGGATTAGTCAACCGCCTTAGGTGCCGTATGCCGACTTTTATTATAAAGGGTCTACCAATCAGGGTTTGTTTTAAATTTTAAAGAAACACATATTTTGTATGAAAATTTTCTAATTCTCTACTGAAATATGTTGTAGGGGCTTGAACATTTATGAATGGAAAACAATATCCGGTAAATGTCCTCCACGACTACGTTTGCAGACGTCGATTCTTTTAACAAAATTTTCGAATACATTTTTTCATAATTGCGAACTTATTTCTCGGATGACGGCTTCGATATTTGTTTTAGTTCTGAAATTGTTTGTGGATTATTCGCGTAAACATTATCTTTCACATAGCCCCACAAAAGAAGTCCAATGGCGTTAAATCACAGGATCTTGCTGGCCAGTTGACGTCACCTTTTCGCGAAATTAAACGCCCGTTAAATTTAGTTTTCAATAGTTGGATTGTTTCTCGCGCTGTATGGCACGTAGCTCCATCCTGTTGAAACCACAAGTCTTCCACACCCATATCATCCAAAATAGGCCATAAAAAATTGGTTACCATATCCCTATAGCGAACTCCATTGACAGTAACGAAAGCACCAGCCTCATTTTCGAAAAAATAGGGACCAATGATGCCCCCCACCCATAAACCACACCATACAGTGACACGAGATGGATGTAGTGGTTGTTCAACAACTGCTTTTGGATTTTCAGAAGCCCAAATTCGACAATTTTGCTTGTTAACATACCCGTTTAAGTGAAAATGTGCTTCGTCCGAAAAGATGATTTTTTCTGAAAAACAAGCACCACGTTCAATGATCCAATCAGCAAATCTAAGACGTTGAGAATGATCTGCTGGCTTTAATTCTTGTACCAGTTGTATCTTATAAGGCTTTAGAGCTAAATCCTTCCGTAAAATTCGCCATGTGGTCATTGTGGACAGGCCTAATTGTTGAGAACGTCGTGAAACCGATAAATTTGGGTCCTCTGTGACACTTTCACGTACTGCAGCAATATTTTCGATTGAACGACATGGACGAGCACATATTTTGTGCTTACGTTTACTACTGAACCGGTGGACTCAAATTTTCGCACTAAATTCGCAATTGTAGTCTCAGATGGACGATCGTTACAAATAAAAATATCGCGAATTTTGCGAAATGTAGTCTTCACGGATCGACCATTTTCATAATGGATTTGAATTATCTTAACACGATTTTCGAGCGAAATCAAAGGCATTATATTAAATGTTGACCTTTTATTATACATATGATAAAAACTGAATAACAGAACTGCCTACTTGACCTATTTCAACCAAATTTAAAACAAACCCCTGATTGGTAGACCCTTTAATAACAATCACAGTCAAGCGATGGCCCTTTTTGCTGTTGCTATATTAGCTACTTTTGGCTTTAAACTATTTTAAATCACGATAGTGAAAATATTGCATTGCATTGCATTTTATTTGTATCGTTATTTTTTTTACCAATGTTAGATGTCTAGAGATGAAATGAATTAAAACTTCACAATGGCAGCTAATTGATATTATGGTGTTACTCTTTCCCATCATCAATCTGCATAATACAAATACTCTAAAAATAGTTCAAATATATTTACCTAATGTTGAAATAACATTTCCTAAAGCTACCAAGCTTTTATTTATATTGGCGCCTTCATTAAATGTTAAATTGCTGATTCGTTTGCTTCCAGCTTTTTCGCTACCAGCTAAATCTATTAAATGCAACTGGATACCTTCGCCAAAACTTAAAGTAAAAACAGAGTGACTTCTACTAGAATATGGATTGGTTAATGTAGCGGCAATACTTCTATTCGATTTTCCAATATCGAACCATTTTTGAATAGTTTCGGGATCGGAAGCTGTATGCTTGCTAAGGCCTAAAACATTTTTGATAATTTATTGCAATAATTATTCAACTTAAACACATTTAACTACATATACGAGGGTAGATTGAAAAGTTTCCGGAATGGGCAAGAAAACGCAGTAATGGAACAGGTTTTATTTTTATTTTCAACATAGTCTCCTTGTAGGGCGATACACTTTTGTAAGCGGTGCTCCAACTTTTTAAGCCCTCAGAAAAATATGATTTTGGGAACTCTGCAAAATAAGCATTCGTGGCGGCGATGACCTTCTCATTCGACGTGAAGCGCTTGCCCCGAGCCAAGTCTTCATGTTTGGGAACAGAAAAAGTCGCACGGAGCCAGGTCTGGAGAGTAGGAAGGATGCGGCACTACCTTGTAGCTCAATTCAACCAATTTAGCCGTGGCGATTCGGGATGAATGGGCCGGCGCGTTGTCGTGGTGGAAGAGCACTTTTTCTGCTGCAAATGAGGCCGTTTCTCCTTCAATACGCCATCGAATCAATCCGCGTAACTTCACTCGACGATCTGCTAACACGAGATCATGGACTTTGTCGACCATTTCCTCATTTGTGGCCGTTTTTGGACGTCCACTGCGTGGTTCATCCTTGGTGCTCGTACGGCCTCGTTTGAACTCGCTCACCCAGAAACTGATAGTCGAAAATGAAGGTGTGGAGGTGCCATGAACTTTCTGCAAAATATCTCGTATCTCCGTCGCCGCTTTCCCATCCATCCAGAAATGTTTGATGACTGCACGAAATTCGAGTTTATCCATTTTTGCAAAAGTGCCTGACTTGCTTCACAAAACTGCCTGGTGAACAAGAACTGTACGACGTATCTGTCTGAAAATTTGACAGCTTCCCTAAAATAAGTTCGCCTTGTCAACCATCATAACAATTTGGCGACATGCGCGCCATCTCTTGCCCATTCCGGAAACTTTTCAATGTACCTCGTACTTCGAAATTAGTATTTCAATTTTAAAAATGCTAAGTAATGATTTTATCGGATGATAATCAAGATTTCAATTTTTTAATTCAAAGCGAACTGAATATTGCACTTGATTGCTTAATGGTTATTTAATAAGTAGTAGAAGTTAAATTTAAAAAAAAAATAAAATAAAATATTGCTTTCACTTGGATGCATCTGCCCAATAAACCCTTCTCAATATAGAGTTTCTCGTGTTTTCGAGCCCAAGTCAAACAGTGGGTTTACTACTGTTATAGCACATTTTCTTTGTCAGCCCTTTCCGCCCACTCCTGAGCATCAGCCTCTTTCTCTAAGAGAAAGGTTTACAGCATTAAAACCCCACGGCTGCTTAGTCCGGGTTGGGGAATTTGCCTATAACCCTTTATTATTGTTGATGTTGGCAGTCATCAACTCAGGGGGACCGCCGGTTATACGTGCCCTCCAAATCACATTTAGTTCAGAGATTTTCTCATTTTTGTTTATCCCGTTTGAAAAATAGTTTTTGTGAAACTTTGCAAGACGTTCTGATTGAAAGAAAATTAAATTTGTATGCATTGTATTTGAAAGACAAAATATAATATTTCAAATGCATAATTCAAAAGTATTTTGTATTTCAAATACATAAATCAAGTATTTTGTAACTTGTATTTCAAATACACGATGTTAGTGTTTTGCCCAACCCTGATTGCAAATGTAGTTTCGGTACAGATATTGTCTTGCCATTCCATCATCAAGCTTATTTTGGCTATACAGATTGGGGAGAATTTACAGTTGAATATGAAATTCGGTATGAAAAGTCGGCATGTTTCGATGTTTCTCCTTTTTTCAGACGTTTTGCGAAGAACAAGAGATGCAGTAATTACTGATTACTATCATGCCATAAAGCTATTTTAGCTTCCCGATAAGCTAGCGAGTAAAGTTTTTCTTACTTATAAACGATTTTCAGTTATAGATACATTGATTGTGCCTCAAACGTCACGTCACCACAGCAACGTTTAAGCAGATCTGACAAAAAATAAACCGGGAATCTGGAAGGTATATTATAGAATATAGAGTAAGAAAATCTCACTGTACTCCAGAAATACCGAACTTGTAATGTTGACAAATTCTACAAAAGTATTATAAAGCATCAGATCCTCTCTCACTCAGTGTCTTTCATTTCATATTGTATTAAAAAGTTCTTCTATTAATTACTTGACACAGAAGACCATAGATTTGCAAATTTTTCTTATAGAATTTATGCGCCATAGAGGTATTTCATAGCCCCTAGACTTCCGGTCTCTGAGGCTATAATTTCTAGTTTAGGCTTTTGAGTTTTGTTACTTAAATATGACTTATTTAATTTAAAGTTGTAATTCAATCCTAGGTCGGGAGCGTCAGCTTTACTTGCTTTCCAAAGTACAAAAATGGTCATAAGAAAGTTGGGCAAGAGTTAACTAACCCTGACTCGAAAATGCACATTTTCTTTTGCTTCATCAAACTAAAGAGCAGAAAAATATTAGACATTTAAGATGAAGATGAATTTAGTCTGACTTGTAATAAGGTCACAATTCAATTTTGAAAATTACGATTTTTTCATAAGGAACACAATGTAAGTGCCAAATATGGAATACACTCTATCAGTTCATACATTCTATCAGAGAGCTACCAGTCGCTTGCTGATATAATATGTCAGATCAACATTCACACTTTGCCTAGTTGGCCGTTCTAGGTGAATATTTTTAAAGAGTAAAGCTTCGCTCCGGCCGCTCCAAGCCGTTTTGACAAACACAAATACGGCAAATCTCGGATTTACACTAAAGCTCGCCTCACACGATGCTTGTTTTGCTGATGGATTGCTTGCTGGCCGCTGTAATGGCCGGCCGTGCTGGAAAGTGACGTCACGTGCTGGGTTTTCGTGCTTGTTTTGTGATAAAACTATTTTTCTTGTTGGTTTTCTGCTGGTTTTAAGCGCTAACCAATGACAAAGTCGCGTCGTCTTCGTAAATACGGGCGCTACTAGGTTACGACAAGGCTAACCTGTTGTTGTTTGCTGTCAAGTAAATTTATATTATAACCGCGTCCATTTCTACAAACTGTCACTATGACAATGAAATCACTAAACCGCGTGCGCGTTAAAACTACCTTGCATTAAAACTACCGTGTGAAGCCAACGCACTAAAACCACCGAATATTCCAGCCTTAAAAAGCAAAACACAAAATAAGCCTTTTGTGGGATTAAATTTTTTCAAAATTTTTACACAAAATTTAATTAAATAAACGTTTAAATTAAATTCGGTAAATTAAATTTTCTTCTTCCCCGTTTTAATTATCCGGGTGGTTAAGTCAAAATTGCAAGAAATTGACCAAATTATAATTTAGTTTTTCCTTTGTCTTGGCAGATTTTATTCCTTTATCATAGCATTGTTTTTAAAATTAAAAATAAAAATCAACCGGTTATTTAAATCCCCAAATTCAATTATTAAAATTGGATTAGAAAAATTTAATTTTTTAAATTAAAACATATTTTAAATTTTATTGAATTTCTTGTACAAAAAACTTAATTTAATAGTTTAATTCACCAAATTTAACTCAAAATAAATTTAAAAAATTTAAGTTGGAAATTTAATTAAATTTTGTTTTGGTTTATATATTTTTTATATATTCCCAGTTGGTTCAAACTAAAAATTTATTAGGAAAATTCGCCAAATTTTGTATTACTAAAATTAATTTTTCATTAAAAAAATTTTGTTTTTTATTAATACTGCTGATTTTAAATTTTCCAAAATTGTTTAAACATTCCAATAGGGTTAATTAATGAACATTGGCCAACAAAATATAACTTCTTTCACAAACCTACTTTACTCCTGGATTGTACCTTTCTTGTAAAGATTAATTTTTTAAAATTTTAAAAAAAATCAGATGTTAAAACCCCTTTTCCCAATCCCTTAATAAAAGAAATTTAAATTTTAATAAGATAGTTTTGCCCAATCCTGATTGCAAATGTAGTTTCGATACAGACATTGTCTTGCCATTCCATTATCGGGCTTATTTTGGCAATACAGATTGGGGAGAATTTACAGTTGAATATGAAATTCGGTATGAAAAGTCGGCATGTTTCGATGTTTCTCCTTTTTTCAGACGTTTTGCGAAGAAGAAGAGATGCAGTGATTACTGATTACTATCATGGCATGAAGCTATTTTAGCTTCCCGAAAAGCTGGCAAGTGAAGTTTTTCTTACTTATAAATGATTTTCTGTTATAGATACATTGATTGTGCCTCAAATGTTACGTCACCACAGCAATGGCTAAGCAGATCTGACAACAAATAAACAGAGAATCTGGGAGATATAATATTATAGAATATAAAATAAGAAAACCTCACTGTACTCCAGAAATACCGAACTTGAAATGTTGACAAATTCTGCAAAAGCATTATAATACATCAGATCCTTTCTCACTCACTATCTTTCATTTCATGTTGTTTTAAGAAGTTCTTCTATTAATCACTTGACACATAAGACCATAAGTTTGCAAATTTTTCTTATAGAATTTATGCGCTTTGAAGGTGTTTTATACCCCTAGACCTCCGGCCTCTAAGGCTATAATTTATAGTTTAGGCTTTTGAGTTTTGTTCTTAAATTTGACTTATTTAATTTAAAGTTGTAATTCAATCCTAGGTCGGGAGCGTCAACTTTACGTGCTCTCAAAGTACGAAAATGGTCATAAGAAAGTTGGACAAGAGTTAACTAACCCTGACTCGAAAATGCAATTTTTTATAATTGCTTCACCAAACTAAAGAGCAGAAAATATAAGACATTTAAGTGAGATGAATTTAGTCGGACTTGTAATAAGCCACAATTCGATTTTGAAAATTACGATTTTTCATAAGGAACACAATGTAAGATATTGCGTATTATCAAATATGGAATACATTCTATCCCGTCCTGTACTTTGGGTCGACTGTCACAGCAGAGCTACTAGTCGCTTCCTGATATATGTCGGTCAACATCACACTTTGCCTAGTTGGGCCATTCTAGTGGATATTTTTAAAAGTAAAGCTTCGCTCCAGCTGCTCCAAGCCGTTTTGACAAACTAACTACGGCAAATCTCGGTTCACTCAAAGTGTTTTCAAAATTTGTAGACCGACAGAAATTTTATTTTTTAACTATTAATTAGATCCTTATCTTTCATAATTTGTTTTAAAATCGAATTCGTCTGTTTGTACAATACGTATTTTAATACCGATGGTGGTTACAGTTCAAAAAATCAATCAAAAATTGCATTTTAAATTAATTTTTAAAGTTTTGAACAAATTTGCGTCGTCCGCAGATTTATTAACTTTTTATGTTCTATATGGCTTTGTTATCCTTTGATAATTACAAAAATTATAAAATCACAATCAGGGTTATTTAACTCTGCCGAAGTTATAGTATTCCGTTTCAAAATTATCGACGATTAGAAAGTTCAATGTTTCTAAATTAAGACATATTTTATCAAAATACAGTTACTATTGAAAAATAATACCTTTTGTCGACAAACAAATTTTACATTCAATATTTTAATTCACAAAGAAAAAATAAAGTTCAAAATCAAAGCGTTTGAAAATTATAAGGTCGGTACGAATTTATTAAATTTTCTTCTTCTTTGTTCCTATCCGTATCCATGTTAGTCAACTTAAAAAATTTATTAGGAATATAATTAAATTTTGTTCTCATACAATATGTATATATAATTATCGCTTTGCAGTTAGAATAGAATCAATTTTAGTTTAAAGTTTATGTGTCAAATACTGTTGTTTTGAATAAATTTAGATATTGTATTAAATTCTCAATAGGTTCATTAGTCAAGTGAACATGCTACAATCGATAATCGACAAATTTTATCACAAACATATATTTGAGCTCTGGTTAATTGTCTATTTTCATTATCTTGCTGAAGATTAGAATTTGTTCCGAGATGGCTCATTTAAAATGAAATCAATGATAACATAGATTTATCAGCACCATAATTTGAAATCTGGTTAGTCATTAATTGGATAAATTTGTAATTGCTATTTTTTAATATTCGACGAATTTTGGAAATTGGAAAATTTTGCTATTTTTTTATTCAGATGTGCTGAACGACTTGGTTATGTGTCTGTGAAGAACGTGTCTACTTGTTAGATTTTCATTGGCCTATCACCTCAACTATATTTTCTTTTCAATGAAATTAGATATTGGGTAAACACTTCCTGATATTCCTCGTTATTGATACGAATTAATGAAAATGCTAAATTAAGTGTTCCTAATGCACTAAAATTTCCCTATACCGTAAGCCAACTGCTACCAAGTTTCTTTTAAAAATATCTGTCCTAACTTAAGTTTCTTCAATATCCATTGAAGTCATTCGGGGCATCTAAGTTAAACTTGTTTTGTTAGAATAAATAAGCTAAGAAGAAAAATGAAATCTTGTAGAATTATGGACGTTATCAATAAATTTTTTCACTTTATCACATATTTTTTTTTAGCAATTTTAATCGATTTTCTTTGAAAATCGCTTTCAATTGAAGTGCCGTTCTTATTTTTGAACGATTTATATACAGAAGAGATTTGATTGGCCTTCATAGAGTGGATTTTGAGTCTTTTAAACCAACTTTGAGTTTGATCTTTGTTACGCAGTTCTTTGTCGAATTCAAGGTTTTTTTTTAAATTAGTCGAAGATTTTGAGTAGAAATGACTTTCAGACGTCCAGCAGACATTTTTGTACCATAATTACCAAGACCAATTACATAATTTTGGACAATACATAAGCATCTACCAAATCTTCGAGCGATTTCCTTCATACTCATTCCATTAGATTTGGAAACATCTATACGACCTTTTTCATTTTCGGATAAGAATTTTCCACGTGCCATGAGGTTTCATTTAAAACTATATAAAAATTAAAGTAACTAACTGTTTATCTGATTTTCATCCAAGCATATACCTTTAAAACGATTGAAAAACACCATTGATAACTTAAATGATGTTTCTTCATAAGCAATTCACAGCAAACTGCAATTGCAGGTGCATTTATTTATTAAAATAAACATATTATTATCTTGTAAGAGGACGTCTATTAAATACGTGAGCTCAAAATGGCGAGGGGCGACAAAATCTTACCAAATCTCATTTAAAGAGGAGGGGGTCAATAAAAATCTCACGTCAACTTTGTCATTTAGAGAGTATTACAGCCGATACACTGTAAAAAATTACTGATCTCCGGTGTGGTAAAATTGTAGTAAAACTTACGTGAGGAGGAGAAGAGGGATCCGTAACATCTTACCAAATCTCACCAAGAGAGAGGAGGGAGTCAAAATTTAAAAAAAAACACCTCATGTATTTAATGGTCGTCCCCTAATAGCGATTTGAACATTTGTTTCACTAATGCCCGATTTCTTCACTCATAGTTATCGTCAAGTTAGCGAACTTCAGGTTAAATTGATAAAATAACCAATCAGATGATTGATATATTTGTTTTGTTGGCTCTAAACCACGATAAGTGCCACTTCATTTTGAAAGGTTTATTAGGCAGATTACACCTCTATAGTTAGTCATTACCTTCAGAAAAGAGACCTTCAAAATCAAGTCGTAGCTACGGTTTGTTAGAAGAGTGCGCGACGCATGACGTAGACGTACGGCAGAATCTGTCGGGCTTGACTCACATCAGTTTTGGCAGAAGGTTTGTTATAAAGAAATCAGTTGTAATTATTGTGCCGACACATGCAGTATTTAGTATGTTCGAACGCTGTGAGTTCAGCTGAACGACTGCGTCTCAATCAAAATCGAATTGGTTTCGTCGCACTCTGTCGAAGTACTACAGTACGCGCATCTAGGCAGACTTAACAACCCACTTCCTCAAGATTTCAGCAGATGTGCGGAGCGTTCAACTGAGTGTGAGTTATGCGTCGCGCACTGTCCTAACAAACCGTAGCTTTACTTCGCCTGGAATTAGTCCTCTTATGTTGCACTTTCCCTTTATTTATACTATTTATTTTAAGAAAAACATATTAATAAAAAAGTAAAATTCATATAATATACTACGTAATTATATTATAGTAGTATGTGTGTATAATTTTTGTAAAATTACCGTGGTATATTCATACAATTCTCATTGGGTTGTGGTTATTAGGGATGCCAGGTTGCATGTTGCCACAGTTGAAATATTCCCCAGAAAGACGGAACAGTTCTAGCATGCACATTGAGACACAATATTATGTACGTCGCTATAAATTTCCGTGTAGTCTTGTAGAACACAACCAATATAATAAAATATTACATAGGTACAACCCACCCCCACGCGTCATGACAATTTTGAAATCAGTTCTTATTAAAATGAATGTGCAATTTTACATTTCGTTACATAAATGCATATAATGTACATAGTTACAATAGCTGAGAAATTTTTAGTCCATTATTTTAAACTAATGAATAATAGTGTAAAAATTATATAAAAGTGTTTTATGTAACTAAACAATAATGTAACTTACATAGCGGAAACAATATTTATTTTTTTATAGTAAGTAGTAAAACAAAATATGATAATACATAATTTATTGTATTATGTACAATTAGGTTGTCTAAATAAATTTAACTTCACGGTATATAATTTTTAAATTTAAAGTATTTAAGGCAGCAAATACAGCAGATGGAATTATGTTCATGCTGTGTTAGTTGGTTAAAATACTTAATTTATAATTTGACTATTTAGCTAAAAAGTATCCGCGTTCTTTCGAACCATGCTATACATTTTTTGAAAGAAAAAATCCTACCCTTGTATATCCAAGAATTTTTTAACATATTTACATTAACAATCTGTATAAGTTTTATTTAAAACGGAACCTTGCATGAATTTTAAAAATTTTACTTGGTATACTATGCAAATTTTATTTTAATTTTTTATATTATAAACATCACATATTTTAGTAATTTATTATATTACTTTAAATAGGAAGAATTTTATGTTGTAATAACTTACCTTGCACATAAGGTCCTTTTTTAGGATGTTCGCGTACTTTCAGTGTATTCAATTTGCAATCATCGGAGATTTGATTTATCGAACTCAATAAATCTCGTACTTTCTCATTATAAATTTCAAGATAACTAAAATTGAAATAATAAATTGCTTCGTTTTAAATCACCAATAAAATAAACGAAAACACCTTATTTACTAAATTTACTAAAAACTACACCTAATTTAAATATTGATGAATAAGAAAATTTAATTTCAGGCACATGCAATTTAAAACACGAAAACAGAATTGCGGACTTTCATGCACATTTTTTTAAGATCGCAGTTTAAAGTGATTTTCACGACTTGTTAGCTCAAATTCAAACACGAAACCTACTGAACGAAACAGAAATCTTACCAAATGAAATGGTGTAGGTATGCATTGCGCACAAATTCCGCAACTCTCATCATTATTTGTCATTACAACACTATTAAAAAGTATTTAATTCATCATTAGGTATACTTTTCATGCATATAAACTCAAGTTAATTTTTATTAATGTTTTGTATATTTTCCAATTATTTACGCAGTGTTAACTATTATCAAAACAATAATTATTATAATTTTGTTTGTCTAAAAAAAATTTGAACTTGAGAAATTAAGTTAAAAGTTATGGACATTTTTTCACTTCCGGTTTCAGACAGGTACCTATGTCAGAAGTTCGTTAACTTTATTAACATTAATATATCTTTTTGAGCAGCTCTTTAATATCTTTATTAATTACGCAAGTAAACGAAAAACAAGTTTGTTTGTTTAATTTATTTAAATGAATAATGGAGTAATAAACTGATAAAAATTTAAATACTGTGACCACGCAGTGTCCCAGACTATTGGAGAGCCCGATGGTATCGCCCAAGACTCAAGAGACCAAGACCCAAGATATCTCAAACAGCAACAGTCACAATAATCCTCTATTACTGCAGTAATGTATTTATTTTAAAAATTAAATTTTATCACGAAGGTGATATAATTTATAAACTAATTTTTAAGTTGGGCAATTTTCCATTATATTCTGTTTAGTGTTTAGTAAGACGTATCTGTTGTAATAATAATACAAACAAAGGAATTGAATAGGTGTTTTAATGGTCGATTTGCAATCTACTATCATGATCGTCCTTGCATGTGTGAATTGTGAGAACTAACGCTATTCATGTGTAGATAACATAATATACAAAATATCCAGCCATGCTGTGTGTATAATTTATAACAATCTCCAAATCCCAGATCTCCTATTTTTTTTAAAGAAAACTGAAAACCACATAAGTAGTTAATAATAAATTATTGTCGTATATAGGATCATACGTATGTACCATGTCAAGTAGACTTGACAAAATTAAAATTATCTTTTTATGATGTGAATATTACTTTCGATGCTAAGGTTGGTTGTAAAGTATTGAAAGCAAAAATGAAAGAATGTGAACTTTTAAATGAAATTAGTTTTTTTATTCAATATAATCTCCCTCAACTTCAATACACTTATTCCAATGATCCTGCAATAATTTTATTCCATCTCTGTAATGATTTTCTGGAAGCTCTGCAAAATACTGTTCCACGACTGAAATAGCTTCTTCATTCGATGAAAAACGCTTTCCACGAACGAATTGTTTCAAGTTTCTGAAGAGGTAGTAGTCGCTAGGAGCCAAATCTGGCGAATACGGTGGATGTTCAAGCAATTCGTACTTTAGTTCATTGAATTTTGCCATTGTTAAAACACTTTTGTGGACAGGTGCGTTGTCTTGGTGAAAGATGATTTTTTTATGTTGCAAACCGGGTCTCTTTTCACGAATTTGTTCGTTCAATTGATCCAAAAGGTTACAATAATATTCAGAGTTAATTGTTTTACCTTTTCAAGATAATCAATCAATAAAATCCTTTTGCATCCCAAAAACTGATGCCATAACCTTTTTGCTGATCGTCCTGACTTCACCTGTTTTGGAGCTGAACAACCAGCCTCAGTCCACTGTAATCGTTCTTGTTTCAATTTAGGATCATGGTGGTAGATCCAAGTCTCATCCATAGTTACAAAACGACGCACAAAATCGATTTTATTCTTATTAAAAGATTCAAATGATGCTGAGAAATTTGCTTTCGTGTGAGTTTTGTTGAATTGTTAACGAATGCGGCACTAACTTTCCAAACAGCTTTTTCATACGTAATTCTTTATGTAAAATATAGAGTACTCGTTCGTCTGAGATGCCTATGGTATTAGCAATTTCACGCTTAGTCAAACTTGGATCTTCACTAACAATATTATGTACTTGTTCAATGATTTCTGGTGTTGTTGCAGTTTTGGTCGTCCACTACGTGGTTCATCTTCAACGCTTGTACGACCACGTTTAAACTCTAAAACCCATCGATGTACAGTTGGAAATGAAGGAGCAGATTCTTTTAACACGCTCACCATTTTTGTATGAATTTCTGTTGCTGATAAACCTTCCAAAACAAAGAATTTTATCACTGCACGATACTCAGTTTTTTCCATTGTTAAAAAATACACCGACACGTCGAATTCAAATGGCTTGTAAACAATGAATGAATTGACAGATCGAAATAAAATTTTTAGTAGGTTCATATGAAAGATCAAATATCAAAATGACGTATGAATTTTGATTCCTCTACTGCTTAAAAGGTGTCGCTTTCATTACTTTTCAACCAACCTTATTACAGTCAAAGTGGAGAAATAACTTAGCACATTGCTTGAAAACCATTTTCAATTTTTTGTTTGGAATTTTTGATGATCTACAGTGATTTTCTTTTTTTGATTTTATTTATCCAACGAACACTTATGAGACGATAATCTCAAAATTGAGTTTTCTTCATCAACATCGAGTTTTTTGCGTTACATCCTTCACTTTAATTTTTCTTGGTTTAATTTGCAAAATTTAAAAAATTGTTTAAATGAAGAGCGTTTCAAATATAGAAAGAAAAACCAGAAATAAAAAATTAATCTTCAATCTGTTAGTATTAAAACCAAGCAAACTCGACAACCAACAACAATTATTATTATTACCTAATTGTGGTTTCTATTTTATCCGTTTCGACGCTTGGTAAATATTCTTTCAGATATTTAAATATATTTTGACATACCCTTGGTATAATACCATGATCTTTGTACTTCCAATCATTGTATGGGTTTTTCCCGACGAACTTTGTCCATATGCCAGTACACAGGAATGATAGCGATTTTTAATGGCATTTTTAATGTCATTTTCAATTTCGTCGAAAATCTAAAATAATTAAATTATTAAAATATATACAACACATATTTTTATCTGCCTTACCTCGCTTTGAGCGGACTCTGGCTGGAAGCAATAATCAAAATTAAATTTTCTAATTCTTTCCCTACTATCGCCAACATTTTGTACCGGTACCTGTGCATACAAGCTAAAGTAAAAGATAGGATAAGTATCTTAACTTATAGTACAGACAAGTAATTACAACATTTACTAACTTTAATGGCTAATAATAATAATAATAATGTTTAGCTGTTTAAACCGTTTAAATAGTAATCAGTTATCTGTGCTAATAAGGCGTTAAGTTTAAATATTACAACCAATGATGATACTACTAACATTAATTTTAAGTTAGTAATCTATGTTACAGCTGTACAAAGTAAAACCTGTATTATAAGTCGAATCCGATTATTATATAAAAAAAATTTCGTTTTAATCATATTCCGGTTTTATCAGTGATTCTGTCTAACAAGGGAAAACCGACAACTTCCCCTCACCGAATTACTTCAATTTCATTGTGCGTGTAGGTCTTATATTGCACTTCAACAGGTGCAAGTATAAGAGCACGCTTCTTTGCCAATTTCGAGAAAATTGAATTTAAATAATTATATATTACTAATGAACTGCATAAAAATTAACATAAATTTGGTAAGTTGTTAATGGAATTACGTAAGATTGCAAAAAAAAAAACATATGCGAAGGGTACTGAGATCGCATCCAACTCCTGCCAATTTGTTTTTATTTATTTGATTATTAATCCACCTTCCCAGTTTGATATGTCATCGTTCTCAAGAAAACCAAAGCGCTATAATAAACCCTACTCATAATTTGTAAACATTGCATGTTTTACCTTTCAGCAGTGAGGCACTGGAGGGTGTTCCACACCCCAGACCCCCGGTTTGTGCAGTTTATTTTTTATTAGTAATAAATTGAAGACATCAGCATAACCGATCTAGAAAAAATCTCTAGAAAAACTAATTATTCCTAACTTTAACAAGTCACACTCAAGTAACTAATATCCCAATTAGCTGAAATTATAAACCGAACTTTTAGAGACCGGGGGGTCTGGGGTGTGGAGCACCCCCCAGGAACACTCAAACTGTGATAGATAAATTTGACAAATTGACAAATTAAAATTCCAGCTCGATATTACAAATAAACAAAACCTGCGATTTTAATAGTTATCTCGTAGTTCAACCTCGTTATAACTTTAATTGCTAGATAACCCAAAAGTAAAAGTTAAAAGCTAAAATTTGTTTTATTCTCGAGTTATCTCAAAGTTATAGTTAACCTTGAGTTGAAAATTGAACATAATCGAAGTATAACTCAAAACTAATAGTTAAAAAAACAAGAAGAAAACCAAAATTTTTATATAACCTCAGGTTTTCTGGAAAAACCTCAAGTTAGGTGTAACCACAAGATAACCACGAGTGAAGAAATCGGACATAAGTGAAAGAGGTTTTCCAAACCCCCTGAGCATTTACCAATTGAGTTGCCCGCCAATAGGGATATTGCATGATTTTTTAAGTATTTTTTTTTATAAGCTTTAGGTCCTGGTAAACAAAAACTAATTAATCCTAACTTTAACAAGTCACACTCAAGTAACTAATATCCCAATTAGCCGAAAGTATAAACCGAACTTTTAGAGACCGGGGGGTCTGGGACACTCAAACTGTGATAGATAAATTTGCAAACTTATGGTTATCAGTATTAAGTGATAACGGTGAAAGGTTTTAGCACAAAAAATATGAAGCAGTAACCAAGAATCGAGGGAAGAGAGGATTATGAATTCCCCCTAGGATAATATGTCATTGTTCTCAAGAAAACCAAAGCGCTATAATAAACCCTACTCATAATCTGTAATCATTGAATGATTTACCTTTCAGCAGTGAGGCACTGGAGGGTGTTCCACACCCCCCAGACCCCCCGGTTTGTGCAGTTTATTTTTTATTAATAATAAATTAAAGATATCAACATAAACGATCTAGAAAAAATCTCTAGAAATATTAATTAAGTCTAATTTTAACAAGTCACGTTAAGTAACTAATATCCCTATAAGCCAAAGTTGTAGAAACCGAGGGGTCTGGGGGGTGTGGGGGTACCTTATTGAAAGGTAAAACATGCAATGTTTACAGATTATGAGTAGGGTTTATTATAGCGCTTTGGTTTTCTTGAGAACGATGACATATTATACTAGGGGGGAGGGGGGAGAATTAATAATCAAATAAATAAAAAAACAAATTGGCAGGAGCTGGATGCGATCCCAGTATTCTTCGCATATGTTTTTAATTTTTTGCAATCTTACGCAATTTCATTAACAACTTACCAAATTTATGTTAATTTTTATGCAGTTCATCAGTAATATATAATTATTTAAATTCAATTTTCTCGAAATTGGCAATATCTAGAATACTTGCACCTGTTGAAGTGCAATATAAGACCTACACGCACAATGAAATTTAAGTAATTCGGTGAGGGGAAGTTGCCGGTCTCCCCTTGTAAGACGGAAAGTAAAAATTTTGATTGGTCAATAAGACGTAGGGAGAGGGAGGCAGGTTGTTATATGGGGTAGGTTGTTACATTGCAAATTTCAACTGCAATTTTTATTCTAGGAATTTGTTATCTTATAGAAAGTACAAGCTGCGCATGATGCAGCTATAAATAAATTTGCAAACTCTTAAGAAATATATCACACAAGTTATTGTGATGAAAGTGTTTTGTTAGTGCAAAAGTAATTTTCTTGTGTGATTAATATTTTTAAAAATTTGCTAAACGGTAAGTAATTAAGTAAAACTTTTGCATAGGTTTTATAATATATATGTTTCACTTCAACTGTGATTATTTATTTTTTGATCTATCTTTAACGGTTTTTATGAAAATAAAAAAAAACATATTTTGGTCCGAAGGGGCACATTGTTACATCAGTAGGTGAGGTACATTGTTACATGTAACAACCTACCCCATATTGCACTACTATTAATTACCATTAGATTTTAATTCTTTGCTATTTTGTTGAAGGCTGTAACTATGGTAAGAACATACAAAAGAAAAACCAATCGTGGTAACACACCTATTGAAGTATTCAAGCAAGCCACTAAGGCGGTCTTGGAAGATAAATTGTCTTTGAGAGATGCTGCTAGTCGTCATGAAATTAATTTCATGACACTTCAAAGATATATTAAGAAATCAAATTCGGCACAGAATGAAGAAACCGAATTAACTGTAGGTTATGCTAAACCTTCAATGGTTTTTACCAAAAAAACAAGAAAATGAATTATCTGTATATATTGAAGATTGTTCTAAAATATATTATGGATTAAACACCAGAGATGTACGAAAATTAGCTTATGAATTAGCCGTTGCAAATAATCGTGCATTTCCAAATACCTGGAAAAATCAGGAAATGGCATCTAAAGAGTGGTTAAAGGGTTATTTAAAGCGACACCCAAATTTATCGTTACGTACACCCGAATCAACCAGTCTTTCACGAGCTACATCATTTAATCGTGCTAATACTAATTTGTTTTTTGACAATCTTGGTAAACTATACGACAAATATGGATTTCAACCAAACGATGTTTATAATATGGATGAAACGGACTCACCACGGTTCAGAAACCATCAAAAATAATTGCAAAAAGGATCTAAACAAGTAGGGGCAGTAACGTCAGGAGAAAGGGGATATTAGTAACTATGGCTTTAGCGGTAAACGCAACGGGAAATTGTATGCCCCCTATGTTGATTTTTCTCCGAAAAAAATTTCGGCCATTTATGACTTCGAGTGCACCTCCTGGAACTATCGGAGTCGCACATCCCTCCGGCTGGATGACTTCAGAAATTATTTTTGTTTTTATTGAACGGTTTACCGCATTTACTCTGTGTACTAAAGACAACCCTGTTTTGCTTGTTCTAGATAACCATGTCTCACACCTCTTAATTCCTGTTCTTAACTATTGTAAAAATAATGGAGTAGTGCTTTTGAGTTTTCCTCCTCACACTTCTCACCGCCTTCAGCCACTGGACAGAACAGTTTATGGTCCTCTAAAGAGATATTTTAATCTTCATGCCGATGGATGGCTTAAATCGCACGCAGGCGTTCCTATGAGCATTTATGACATTCCAACAATTCTAAAAGAAGCCCTGCCTAATGCGTCTACACCTAGCAATATCCAAAAGGATTTTTAGTTACAGGCATATGGCCATATAATAGAGATTTTTCAGATGATGATTTTTACCATCTGAAGTCACGAACCGAGAACTGAACGAAAATGGTGCAAACGAAATAAATTTTGTCTTAAATTTACCTGATGACAGCGTCACAATTCGCCATAAAACTCCTTCGCCTGAACCTTCAACATCTACTGCTACATTATCCACAGTTTTGACTGTTACTTATACCACGCCACAACAGTTAAAACCTTTTCCAAAAGCCCCTCCACGCAAGCAAGGAGTTAATCGTCGAAAACGTAAATCTGCAGTGCTCACAGATACTCCGGTAAAAAATGCATTGGAACAAGAAGCCGAAGAAAAAGAAAACCGGAAGAGGAAAAGCGGAAAAGTTGTAGGGAAACTAAATAGAAGCCACAAAAAGTAAGAAAAAACACAGGAATTTGTAGATTTTGATGAATCTGAAGAAGACGAAAACGATTCATTGTGTCTTGTGTGTTTAAAATCTTTTTCAGAAACTAAAAATTTAGAATGGATTCAATGCACATCGTGCAAGAGATGGGCACATGTAAAATGTGGTGAAAATGATGACTTTTATGTGTGTGTTCATTGTTTATCCGATAATGACTAATTTTGTATGTTACAGTGTTTTTTATAGATTAGAATTATTATTTTAATTATTTGTTTTAGTTGTGTAACAACCTACCTCATATAAAGTAACAACATGCCCCACTATGGGGCATATTGTTACAGTACGGATAGGTTCCTTTAAAATAAAATAAAATTTTTTTTATGATATTTAGTGTATAAATAAAATAACCACTTAAAGCTAAATGTTTGTTTTATAATATGACTTATTTAGTTTTGTTCTTTAATTAATGCATTTCGTTAAAAAAATTCAAACGTCAAAATTGTAACAACCTGCCTCCCTCTCCCCTACATATGTAAGAATATAATATACTATATCAATAGTATCTACAGAGCTTACGTACCTTCAAATTCGTAATCGATATTGCACTTTTATTGGTAACTGCAACCACAGGAATTGACTTGTAATTTATTTCTCTGGAACAAAATCGTACATTATCGCAAAAGATATTAATTATAAAAAATAATTTATAAAAACGTAATTTTTTAATAGAGCAAGAAAATAATGTACCTCTGTCCTATATTATAACCAAAATACAAACCAATTGTATGTACCTACCTACCTGCCAATAAAAAAATATAAATAAAAAATTATTATTTTTAATTTGAATTTATATTCGCTATAAAATTTGTTTTTATGAAATTACTAGTTTCTTCGGATAAGAGGAAAATTTAACAAGGATATAGTACTATATGAACTAAATAGATACAACAGTGTACAAATATAAAAATATACAACAAAACCGACATATGTATTTTTTTCATAAATCAAAGCAAAATTTATTGCAATCAACAGATTTTTCCATTTGGTGGACATGCCAAGCATCCGGGTTTCCTGCTAGATCTACTTTCCCTTAGGTGTCACGGAATAATCTAGGCCATTATTGTAATTGCCTCCAAACTCTTAAAATTAGTAGCGGAACTATTGCTTTTCCCTGTTAACTAAATTGTGGTTTTGTTGAAAAGTTTATAAAAAAACGGATGTAATAACAAACAAATTAAGATTTTTAACCATTATAACAGTAAAATTTACTAAAATATAATTTTAACTGTAAGTTTAGGTAAATGCAAGTATTTACCTATTTAGTATAAACTACTTCCTACAGTGGAACCTCGATTATCTGTGCTCCCTGGGGTTCGAGCTCCGAGCATGTCACTGATAATAAATATAATTCAAATCGCATTAATAACTTATTGCATTACTATTGGCAATCGCATCTATTTTCAGTTAATTTGATTATCTATTTATCAGGCGTTAACGTATTTGAACAGTTCCTCTAATGCCCGATTTCTTCACCTCTAGTCAAAGTTCGGAATAACGAACTAGAAGTTAAGTCTAACTCGAGGTTACAAAAATTTGCTTTTCTTCACTGCATAGATAAAAAGTTCAGGAGATCTTCAGTTTTCTCACAAAAAATTTATAAAAAATGATTTTTGAAACCGTGTGTTTAGCGCGAATGGCGTCACAAACTATTTTTTTTAACAACTGGCAACACAGCAAATGCAGTTTGTGTTGATAATGTAACCTATAAATAGTTTGTGTAAAAATTGAAAAATGAATTTTAATAAAAACACAGAAAACTCGGAATAAACCATTTTTCTTATAATTGCTTGTGACTACAGTTTGTATTAAAATAAATATATATTAATAAAAAATACAATTTAAATGGTAAACGTTACATTGTTTACAACTGTCAAATACAAGTCAAATATTTTAACTGTCAGGTCTTTGCGACGTTGTAAAATTTCCATAAAAACGTTCGGGATAACGCGTCTGACGTCAGAGACGTAATCTGCTGACCGATTCATTTTTGAATTTCAAATTTGATCGCAGACCGCACTTTAAAAATTTTTATTTCGGTTATAAATTTCATTTGATATTATTTTCAAGAATTAATAGAAGTTATCACTAAATTCGATACCATGCAACATCCCTATTCAGTTCATTTGTAATTAAATTCGCAGTTTTAAGTTCAATTCAAAACAATTTCATCCATTTTTACAACTATTTCAAATCTTGAAAGACGTTGAACTACAAGAAATTCAAAAATATGCAAGGAATTTTTCAGTTGCAGTCTAATAATAATTATTAAGAAAATTAAAAGCAAAAAATAAGCATTAGATTCTAAAGAGGAAATTTCATTAAAAAAAACCGTGGAAAAATGTAAATTCTGGATTTAAATTGACCCGGTTGTGGTACTGCAAAGATTAAAAGAACCTGCATTTTTTACAGATGAGAAGTTCTTGACACCTTCAAAATGTTTAATATATTAAATTTATTTATTTATCTGCAGATTCTGTAACGACTCAAATTAAATTTTATCCACTATTTCACTGAGAATGATTAAAAAATTAAACAAAAAGATATGTAAATAATTTCGATATTTTATCAATAACCCCATTTATGTATGAGGTTATGTTTTCATTATGCTATTTACACTAATTGGGTCTACTATTTAATCAATTACACCGTGTAAATTAACCTTGTCCAGTTTAAATTTACTTATCAACATACAAATCACCGTCTTCATTTAAATAACCGCAAATGATTATATTTTTAGATTTTAACAACTGACAATCTAAAATCTAATTCTTTCAAAATATTTAGTTTCAGTAATTTTTCAACTAATTTTTAAAGTAATTTATAATGAAATGATCTAAACATGTTCTAAATACCATTAGTACCTCACTCTGTATTTGATTCATAATATCCATCGTTTCAAAGCTTGGACTTTTTCTTATCGATTTGTCTCTAAATGTCCATTAGCACTCCACTAATTCCACTTATCATACAGGTAGGTACTACTCTATAAATTATAAAAATCCAAATTATGCATATAGAAGGTAGAAGAAAGCTGTGAGCGGATGTTCTAAATTTAGAGTGCAAAAAGTCACCGCTCCGAGTATGTTTTGTTTATGCCGTACTTTTAGCGTCAAGACGCCACACTTGCTTTCAGTCTACATGGATGTGAAATAGGTACAAAAATAAAATTGTTATTTTGTAATAGAAAAACAGCTGCAAAACGAAATAGAATATTTCAGCAGGTATATTAATAAAATTAAAATAGGTACCTACTAACCCAGCACTTGCTACACGTGTTTCCCAAAATTTTATATTAAAAACAGTACCTACTACTAACAAATTATAGCACTTTTAAATTTTCAAAACAGTATGAGTAAGTATGTACCTAATGGTGGACAGTGTTGAGAAAAATTAGGTCCTCTCCTAATTCATGCAACATTTTGTATGAAAAATAGGCCACTAAAAACTATTTTTGCAAACCTCATTGTAAATGAGTTTAAAATCAAAAATTTAATATAAAAAAAGTTATTAAAAATTTAAACTGGTGGATATTAAATTATTGAATCATTCTTCCTGTCGTATCCTTACAGTAATATTTCTTACCTTTGTGATAATGGGCGAATCCTAACGGCAACCTTAAGATTATTATTTGACATCGTAATTGAGCACTAGTAAACGCTTATTTAAAAAACTTATTATATTGCAATTAAAGTTCGATAACTTGAAAAATAGACCTGGAACCACTCCAGAATTTGGTGCGACTAATACCAAGAGTTGTTAATAAAAGACTACAGTACAGATACATATAACTACAAGTTTAAATTGCCGAGCTATATTTGTAACACTGAATTTTTCTAATGTGTTAGGCCCATAAAGTAACATAAATACTTTTAGTTGGTTTAGATTAGGAATATAATGCACCTATAGTACATAATAATTATTAAAGATTTATAATATAAAAGACCTTACATTAAATACGAGGTTTTTGGCTTTCAGGCTGAAAATTCAGCTAATAACATGTTATGGTCCACTATCAACTGTTAATTATTAATAATAATAATTAATTAAGATGGCAAGAGTAATAATAATGATTTCTTATTTCCGAAACTTTTATATTGATTTCGTTTATAAGAACTTCGTTAACTTTTATTTTTTCAGAGTGTCCTAAAATAATCCTAAAAATGGACACCAACTTTTTGACAACACTTTCGATGATATAAAATTTAACAGAATTAACGGATTGACTTACTTTCTTAAATTAAGTAAATTTTAAAATAAGTCAACAGTCAATTTTGGTTTAAAAACACAAAGTAATATTAGAGGGAAAAATAAATATTACCTATCTGAACATTTGGATCTGAAAACATCTATGGAAAATCTTCTGCCTTGTATACATTGGCAGCAGAACAGGGAACCGAACGATAGTTGGCAGTTGATGCTCATGATGCCAAATTATTAATCAATAATTGCATACGTAACTTCAAACGTGCCGATTACTCTATAATTAACGATTATCTGTTCGATTATTCTTGGATAAAGATATTTTATTCCAATCACATTGATTCTATCTAAAGAACTAATATTTAAAGAACTGATCGACTTAATTTGAGAAAAAAATTGGCTTATAAACGATATGTCTATCATGTGCACGATGTCCATGCGAACCTCATTATTTAAACTTTTATCATTTACGTAATCATGTGCAAGATCTAAATATTATAAGTATCTGCTAAACAGAATATTACATAAAAACTCATCATAAGACATTGGCATTTCATAAATAAAAACAAAAGATGTAATGGGTTCCCATCTTCCATCTTGTATGTTTTATGGTAACATTCAATGAAATTCCGGGCAAAAAAGTATAATACATCTATTTGCTTTACATTTTTCTTCCGTGTATGATGGTGTTGATAAGTCTACATAATTATATAGTCTACAACTATGACTAACAATCCAAATGACTAACTTCCAAATCCTAGTTTTGCCTGAAGAGCTTTTTGAGATCCAACTGAACCACGAATATGATTGTTCAAGATTGTTTTATAGTTTATGTTGTTTTCTTTTCTTTTGCTTAGTAAATTGTGTTAACAGAATATTTTTGTAAATAAATAAATGTTCTGTTATTTATGTAAAATTTCGCCGTTTTTTTTAGAAATGACAAATTTTTCGATAAAACGTGAACGTACATTCACTTGAAGCGACGCATTTTGCTTTTTAAATAAAACAAAAACGGTTTGAGATATTAATGAAATTTTTATTGTGGGTTAAAGTACAATAGTGAGAAGTTAAGATTCCCGGGTTCGAAAATACACTTTTCCCTATAGAAATGGCTATACCAAACAAAAGAACACAAAAATACAAGCTCTCTAAGGTGAGGATCAATCTTGTCGGAGTTGTAATAAGACCACAATTTAATTTTGAAAATTGCAATTTTCCCATAAGAAATACATGTAAGTGTATTTTAGTGTCATAAAATTCCAAATATGGTAAACATTCTGTAGACGGTACGTGTGCTGAGCCTGGGTTGACAGTGACTAGTGGTGGGGAGATACCAGTCGCTCTCTGAAATCCGTAGCGTTAACTTCCAAACTTTTCGAGTTGGAACCGCTCGGGGATGTTTTAGTAAGTAAATCGCGTGTCAAAACCGCTCGAGTTTCGAAGCGACCCAGAGGGTCGCGTAGGAGTGCGGATAGTAGGTTTTGATAGTGCAACCACATCAAAAGTCAAAATCTCATAAAAAGTGATTTTTTCCGAAATTTGTTGTCCGATCACAAATTTAATTTTTTTATTAGCTAATTACACCATTATCTTACATAATTCGTTCTAAAAACCAAGATTCTGGTATATTTACTGTCGCCACAACCTATTTCAATTTTGGGGGACGGGGTTACAGTTCAAAAGAGCTAATGATAAAATTGCATTTCAAATTAACTTAAAAACCGTTTTTTTCAGAAATGTGTGAACCGACCGCAAATTTTATTTTTTTTATACGCTAATTAGACTCTCATCTTTCATAATCCACTTCAAAAATGCTAAAAATCGCGATCCGGAAATCTGAACTGTCACCAAGTATAATCATATCACTAATGATGGAATATAACATCATTCAAATGTTCTCCTCAGAAGCGCTTGTAATTATGAATGCGTTGTACTTAATTTTCCATGACTTTTTTGTACATTTCGGCCGGTATTCCAGCAATTGTTGTTATTGGCAAAGAAATTGATAAAAAGGAATTTTGTGTGTTAATGAAACACTGCTTATTAATGGGAAAAATTGTACTAGAACAAAAACTTGACTTGATAAGTGTTATCTAGACGCTGCTCCAGCGGAAGCAACCATTCGTAAGTGGTTTGTTAAATTCCGTACAGGCTCATATGAGTATCGAAGATGATGAGCGCAGTGGACGTCTAAAAGAGGCTGTTACAAAAAAAATCCACAAAATAATTTTGAATGACCGTACAGTAAAGTTGATCGAGATAGCTGAAACTCTAAAGATATCAAAGAAACATGTTGGAAATATCGTGCATGAATATTTGGGCATGCGAAGCTCTGTGCAAAGTGGATGCCGCGTGAGTTCACGGTCGATTGAAAACAACAACGTGTTGATGATTGGTAGCAGTGTTTGGAGCTGTTCAACCGCAATAAAACCGAATTTTTGGGTCGATATGTGACAATGGATGAAACATGGATCCATCGCCACACTCCAGAGTTCAATTGGCAGTCAGCTGAGTGGACTGCACGCGACGAACTCAATCCAAAGCGAGGAAAAACACAACAGTCGGATGGCAAGGTTATGGCGTCTGTACTTTGGGATCCGCATGGTATATTGTTCATCGATTATCTTGAAAAGGAAAAAAAATCAACAGCAACTATTATATAACATTGTTGGAGCGTTTGAAGGATGAAATCGCAAAAAACGGCTCCATTTGAAGAAAAAAAGTGTTGTTTCACCAAGACAATGCACCGTGTCACAAGTCGATGAAAACGATGGTCAACTCAATAAATTGTTCCACGAATTGCTTCCCCACCAACCGTATTCTCCAGATTTAGCTCTCAGCGACTATTTCCTGTTTGCAGACCTCAAGAGAATGCTCGCAGGAAAGAAATTTATCACCAATAAAGAAGTAATCGCCGAAACAGAGTCTTATTTCGAGGCTAAAGATAAATCGTACTACAAAAATGGTACTATTGAAAAGTATCCAATTTTGCCAAAAAATATTTTTTTCTTCAAAACGATACGAACTTTTCAGCCGAACTGTTATCATCGTTTGGATGACAACTTCCATGAGGATAACAACTTTAATTAGGATAGTGATGTTAATTCTATTGAATTAATCAATTATTGGTTCCAACTATTATTTTCGGAAATAGGTAGATTTTTCCATGTGGCGGCTTCGTATATTTGAGGTCGGTTTGGTTTAACATTTTTCTTCTGGACGACCAAGTGGTTAGGGCAAGAGGAAAAAATTATTATAAACTTGCATTGGTAGCCATCACCTATTATGTTGTTTGCATAATTCTGCAAGATGATCGTAAATCACCGATGATAAAACTACTACATATGTATGTCAATGTTCAACAGTTATAGTCCTCCACATCTCCTTTCTTTCTCAGTGGTACTATTATAACTCCTTCGTTCCATTTAAATAGCATCATTTATTGCTTCCAGATATTATTTTTCTGTTGCTTTATCGTTTCCGTTGCCATTTCCTTCTTTAATGCTCACCTTTATATTATATACTTTTCTACTGTTTTTTATTTGTTTGTAGAATTTTATTATATTGTTGGTATTTTTCTCTTCCAATTGTTTCATTCTTCGTTTGATCCAATTGTTTTCGTTTATCTTAAAATTTTCTCGTTTCCATTCTTCTCTCTTTATAATAAATTATCAAGATCTGTGTGTTTATTTGTCGCTAACCATTTGAGCCTTACTACCTTTCATTCTTTTACTTTTCTCGCAATTGTCATCGAAATATGCTTTTCATCTTCTTTCTATATCGATTTAATATTTTCTCACTATTATTCCATGAAGTTGAAATTTTAAGATCTGAAGTTGATTTACATCTATGTCGTTTGTTCTTCTCTCCCTTTGATAAAATAAAACTTAAACTTGAATCTGAAAAAAATTAATCAATATAAAAATAAAATTATATGAATTTATCATTAACCCGTGAAATTATTATTAAATTAAAATTTTAAAAATTAACAAGTTAACTAATTGAACAATTAAATATATTTTTTAAACAGTTTGTGGAGTTTTTGTTGTTCCCATCAGATGCTTTATTAAAATCCGTGTTAAAAGCTCACGAAAGAAATTCCTTTAATTTATTGTTAAATTTAACCTGTTCATTTTTAAAATTTTAATTTAATTTACATGATTGTATAAAATCCGAAATTTTACAATGTCAACATTGCCCAAATATTTTTTACGGTTCCACATCCACTTTTCGAATGTAGGTTTGTCTCAGGGATGTTTTTAATACGGTAGGCATCGCCCCCATTCGTAATTATTTGTAAATATAAAAACACTGATGCAAAATTATTGTTAGATCTAAAAAATAATATTCCACATTATAATATACAGTCAATTCGCGTTATAACGAAGTTCGATATAACGAAAATCTCGATATAAAGAAAGAAACTACCGGTCCCTTGAAATTCTCGCGTTATAACGAAGTTTTAAATGGGTTTGGGTCCCCTCGATATAACGAAATTTTTTTGGCCAAAGTCGAATAATTTTTGTCATTTTTATGGTTGTCCAATTTTAAAAAGTGTCATAACTTGTTGTTCAATTTATCAAAACTGGTGAAGGTGTTCAAAACTTAGTAAGAAGCGAGATACACTATTTTTTGAGGTAAGTATGGATGGTTCGGAGAAGTTGATGCCCTTATTGATAAGCAAATCCACTAAAACCAGGTGTTTTAAACAAATGAAGTCCTTCCCGATGATACAGAACCAACAAAAAATCGTAAATCACTACCGAATTTTGAAAGTAATGGGTTCAAACCTTCAACAATGCTATGCAGAAACAAAGTAGAAAAATTATCATGTCGTTGATAACTGCACCGCCCATAACCCCCCCCCCGACCTTTCTAACATGCTAATTGAATTCCTTCTCCGCGTTTTATTCATTTTTTTACATATATTGTGTATTCTATTAAATGACAACAAATTTGTAGTGTATTGGTTTACGTTTTACTTTAAATTTTTCTAAAATCTTCTAAAAATACCGAATTTTAATTTTTATACGACAATGTAATACAATATCAGACTGGTCAATGTGGAAAGTTTACAATTTTGGAGTTTGTTCGCAGCAAACATAAAAATGAATAGTTAAATATGGGATAAACATATTTATTTACAGGCAATAACATTAATAATAGTTATATAACAATATTAATAATAAACATTAATAACAGTGAGATAGAAAAATTCCTCCATAGCAGCTTGCGTAGGCATCGACACTAACACCAAAGCGGAATTACCTCGTTGGATACACAAACTGATTCTTAGCACTTTTATCGCCCGATACATTAAATATTGATTTCCAATATAGAAAAGTGTCTTACATCGCCTCCCTAAAAGGTACATGTACATCAGAAAACCTAAATTTATTTCACTCTCCGTAATGCCCATTTAGAGTGAATTTAAAATTACTTCCACCGGTATTGGCCTTCTAGTTAAATATAATAATGACCAGTGTGTATCGTGAACATTTTACAATAGAGTAAACATTGTAATATTCAGGCAATATTGATTTTTATTATAGTGGTGCAATATTGCCACAATATAGCAGAAAATATTGTTTCAATATTGATTTACAATACAGCGCCAACATATAGTGATGTAAACATTTGGCAATATAGTAAACCAATATTGAGAAAATACTGATTTTCAATATAGTCCCAATATAGTGATGCAATATTGTTACAATATAGTGATGTGAACATTTCGCAATTTTATAGCAATGTGGTACAAACTTGTAACGAGACAGTATTGATTTCTAATATTGTAATGCAAAATTGTTACATGAACTAATATTGATCTCGAATTTATCTTATGATACTCGTAAAAAACTTTTTATCCACTTCTAGTGGTCATACAAAAAATTTTTCAAATGAAATTTGTACGGAAAATCAACATCTTCCATTTTGATAATACATAACATTAAAGCATCGTCGAAAGGTTTGGAAACAATTCTATTTTTCTCTATGGTTGAATTTCCTTCGTCAATATTATGAAAAAAAAGTATTTGTAATGTAAGTTCATCGGCTTTCATGACTATTAAAACCGTCTAATTATCTACTATCATTTAAGGAGGTATGTATTATATAATCAACCTATTTGTTAATTACAAAAACGGCTTTAACAGTAATTTTGTTGTGTAATAATTATATTCGAACTTAGTAAGGTCTTATCAGTTGCATTCCATCATTCATAGTCCACAGAGAAGAGTTACAATTTCTAAGCTCCGTGCGTATCAGAGTAATAACTACCTTTTTTAAATTTATAATGACAAGACAAAAGCAAATGATTGTGGAACAACAAAGTTATATTTGTATTATCAATAAGCAAGACTATAATGAACAAATATTTCTTGTAAAAATGTGCAATACACATCTGTTAAATACAAGAAACGTGCAGTAACGAAGATAGCACAAGAACTGACCACCAGTTCCAGCTCCAGAAGTCATGGCTACTTTTGATGAAACACAACAAATATCAGTTTCAACTTCCACTGTTAAGATACATCAATTGTATGTCGGTTTAAGAAAATGTTTAGGTGCTGAAAAATCAAAATTAACACGTAAACACAAGCAAAATGACCAAATAGGCTAAAACATACAAAAATTAAATGACAGAATGTGTCACGGAGTTCTATAATAGATAAATAAAATTTCAAATATTCGATTCCAAAGAAAGTGTTTGTACACCATTTGGAACTCGATAGGGAATTTCATATTTTCAAAATATGAAAATGGCACTGTTATGGCTTGGAGGTGTTTTGGCAACAGTAAACCTGGTAACTTGGTGAAGATAGAAAAAATACTACACAAGAAGGCCATCTAAAAATCCTTTAGGAGTATTTCATACCGTCTGGGGTAAATGTTATTGGTATCAACTTAGTTTTGCAATGACCATTCTTAGAAATTGTTTCGAGGCTTTTTATAACTAAAGAAAAGAGAAAATGTAGTGAAAATCATGGAGTGATTGTATTAATCTTGTAATCGATCTCCACGATTAAACTAGTGCGGCTCAACAGCATTGAAAACTAAAAAAATTGTTCTGTAGAAATATTTACATGCTAAATGAAACATTTTAGGTATCGAATATTTTAAAAACTTTATAAATAAATAGAAATCAGGAAATTTTCTTGTCGTTTCCAAACTCTCCGACGGTAGTGTACATCTTAAAACTCAATCGATTAGCGAGATAATTAACAACAATTAAGATCTCACAAAGGTGATTCAAAAATAAGGATTACCTCAAGTGTATAGGTATCTAATAGTGATTTACTGCAGGTAAAACCATAATTAAGAAAAATATGTGAACCAAATTTTATTAAAACTTTTTTTATACATATACGTATCAATTAACACACTAAATAAATATATTGACCAAAAATTTAATTCTTGATTCAAAATTTTTAGTCATATATCATACGTGTTTTATTAATAATAATAATAATAACTTATATTACACGTACTTTAAATTGAGACCACAATACAAAAATTAACAAAAACGATTTCAACATTTAAATCTTTTGGAATCATAAAAAAACATCGTAAAATTTATTGCATATTACAAATAATTAATACTTACACACGATTAACGGTGTGCTACTTCACTTTCTTTAGTACAATATTGTCAATTTGATTTTATGAAAACTTCAATTAATTTTGAGCATTCAATTTAGTTTACAGTATAAAAAATACCTAACAACGGGGGCTGAAAATAATATATCTCGTAAGTCAAAATGCCCCAAAACTTTACATATATCCAAAATATAAACATTACTATTTGATTAACTTCTTATCACAATAATAATATTTACAAGAGAGTGGGCGACATTTTTAAATCGCTACAATAAAATCAATTACACAAACTCTCCTTTCAAAATTGGCCATCTTTCGTACCAATTAAGAGAGCACATTTTGTTAATATTTATACTATAAATACATATGTAAATTTATGTATCGTTTTTGTAAATCACACATAAGTATACTTTGGGAAAAGAATTCGACGTTTTTTCTTCACATTTCTTCATTTTTAGGAGAGTAACATTAATTGACACATATTTAAAGCGTTAAAATGAATCCACTTGTAATAGTACTAACACAAAAATGTATTTCAGTTACGTAATAAATAATATTATCATCTGTAACCACTAACACTATTATAGAAAACTGTTTTTTAACGAAAATTTATTTTAATGAAAATGATGAAATAAAAATTGTGTCAAAAAATTAATGAGGCTTTAACAATAAAATTGTTGATTGCGTTAATTATATATTACATTATTAGGCACCAATTCGTCATCATTCAAAAAATTATCATTTTTTAAATGGATGAGTACACTCTTTCTATTTTTTTTAGTTGTGTTGTTCAATCAGTCATCTTCTTTTTTCTCTGGTTTGAGATCAACCATCGCGTGCAACTCTTCTGGAGTATAACTGGAATATGCAAAAAAAATTACGTTAGTCACGTACACGCAAAAGTAAAAATTGTTTTTATAAAGTTCATCACAATTATGATTTAGCTAAAACCTTCCTAAAAGTTTTTATATTGAAAAATGAAAGTTTTACCTTTCGATAGCATCGGTTGGTTTTAATAACGCGAATATATTGTATCCAATTAATTTAAAAAAATAATAATAATAATATACATACCCAAGAAGAGTTTGTAAATCACATACGAAGCGATAAACATATCGTTTTCCAGCAGTCTTATGAATAATATTTTTGTCGTAATAATATCGTAGTCCTCTTGATAACTTTTCGTAATTCATTTTGGGCTTGTTTTTACGAATGCCCCAACGTCGTGCCACTTCGTCCGGATCTGTGAGTTTAAATTCCCATCCATCGCCCGTCCAAGAAATGAAGCCTTGGCAGGTTTTGTCAGTTAAGAGTTCTAATAAAAACTGCCACAATTGGATTGGCCCTGATCCTGCGATGTAAGAAAAACATAATTGAAACACCGAAAGACATTTTGAATTTATTATGAGAAATTCCCCCATTGTCTATTCTATATTCTTCGCAGGCCATTATCCGCGGTCTGCATTTACGTAGGTACAATTGAGTTTTATAAAAGAGAAAAAGTCGAATAAAGGAAAGTGAATCTGAATACAACCCCAAGTGAAATAATTATTGTAATTCATCATTACCTGTGAAACACGGTCCACCGGTGTTTGCACTAGTAGGATACCCGCCCATTAAACCATTTTGAATAATGGGTTTGGTGTCAGGTCCGATGGAATTCATCGGCTCTCTTCCAGTCATTCCTGCCGTCAAAAATGCAGGATGAGAATGAGCGTGAGCAATTGAAACCAAATCGGATGGATTGTGAGGCCACTGATCTGGTCCGCCCGAATTAGCTACACTAGGAACCGTTTGGAATGGACTTCCATCATAAGGAGATCCGTACGAGTCTGTATAACCATCGGTGAATCTTCCTCCTATTAAGAATAAGGTAAAAAATATTTACTTTGTTGTTAACGACCTTCAACTTTACGAATTAAGATGCTAACTATGAGTTCAAAATAACTTTGCGGCCGTAAAAGGTAAGTAATTATTAAAACAATGGCAATGCTTAATTTTAAATAACAGTTCTATGAAAACAAATGAGCAATTTTTATTCTTGCTCGTCGATAATTATATTATTTTTGACTGAGTAATGAATTTTGTTCATATAACATGTATTTATGTTAAAAAAATATTTAATATATTGAATGTATGTATATGTAATTTAATTTTAGTTACAAGTACTAGTACATATTTTTTAAATAAGTATTATTTTTGTTTAATAAAAATTGCAACTAATCCGCTATCTTAATTTATATGTTTAGATACTATTTAATATGAACGTTGTGAAATTTGTTGTTTTGTAATTTTTGGATTCGATATTGTAGATTAAATTGTTTATTATTTGGTCGTCACATCCGTTATTCACAACCAAATACTTTATGAAGTAAATTTTAATTGGTGCCGTTAAATTTCCGATTATAAATAATATTTTCTTGAATGCATAATCGAATCACTCAATTGAGAAATATAGCTTACCTCGAACATAATTTTTCACGTAATTGTGAGGATGATATTTTGATTCGGGAATATAAAATTCTGGCGAACTCTCTATATACGATTGGGGTTGATTGCCTGGTTCTAACGAATGGTATTCTTGTTCTTCGGTTGGAAAATGATTAGATAAAAACTGGTGGTGGTGATGATGTGAATCGTCGCTGTTAATTGAATGCATATTATCTAGACTTTCGAAATTTCCAGGCTCTCCTGGTGGAGGACACGAATTTTTAAAACCTTGAACAAAACACATTGTTAAAAAGTAGCATTCAATGATATTTAATTAATATTTTCAATTCCATCGAGATAATATTCTGTGGATACGAGATTGCAATAAGGAGCGGAAGCGCCGATATAAATTGAAACTTACTATCTTTTATATGATGATAAGGACTTCTTTGGAGATTTAAAAATCCACTTTGAGGTGGACCATTGGGAGGAGGCGAACAATTTTCTCGTATTTCTTCTTGTGGAGGACAAGCCGGACTTCGACTAAGTGATCCATAACCACCTAAAATTAAAATTAGAAAGAATGATTGGTTATTCAATTTCTATTTTTAGATAAACAAAAGTGTTGTCATAAATGTTATCTAATGCAAAATATATATCTTATTTTGTGATATGTGACGTAATTAAGAGCATCTTTTGTTGTTTCGTCCATAAAACAGAATGATTTATGAGTTCCCCTACCCAGGTAGTTAGTTTAAAAGTAATCGTGAATAATTCGCTTTATAACATGACCACAATTTAACAAAAGGTTTATAGAAAGTGGTAAAGGAATCTCATTTAGAGATGACCGGAAAGGGAAGGCGATTCTGGATTGGTTCGAATGGATCCGCCTCCATCATAGGCCATTCGCTGAGAGGCTGGCTCCCTTAAGCTACTCTCTCGTTGGTCCATTCTACTTCAAAGAACTAAACAAATGATTGTTTCTTATCAATGTTTATGTTCCGTCGATTGAAATGTTTTGCCAACTATTTATATACACTTAACTCAAAGGAGTGTTTTGTTTTATCAGTCGCCATCAAATTTTTCATTTTTAAATTTCCTCGATCACGCAATCGGCCAATCCAGGGCATATTCATTCACGTTTAAAATTAAAACATTAGTCAAATAAAAATCCTACGATTCAATTGTTATTTATTATAAAATGGGTTAGCGGATGCTGTTAGCCAGCCATTGCTAGCACACGACCAAGTGCCGTTCATAATTAATATTCTGTATAAACGTTTGCGTCAGGATGTCCGGTGTTTAAATTCTATATACAGAAATTATCAAGTGATTCTGGTAAACTTTTCGATTGTTTATAATATGAATGAATTTGTGTGTACGATACCTGACAAGGTACGTTAATGGCAGCTTTCAAATCTGCTTAAATCGATAAAAATGCGAGAAAGAGGGTATATTGATGAATCCCCTTTCCAAACAGTTTATTTGTTTATTTTAAAATTGTGTTTGTTACTCGATTGGCTCTAATTTTCAGTTAATAATGAAAACTTATTTCTTCCGAAAATCAATTGCGCTATCACTGCTTACATCCCCACTATAGCACACACTCATAGAAAATGAATTTGTAATTAGAACAAAAATTTGTTTGTTGGAATTTTTTCGTTTAATCGATTAAAAAGCTAATTTTTATTGAACATTTCAAATACCTAGTTCTCTTATAAATATGTAATAACTTAAAAATTTGTTGATTTAACCGAAAACACCTAAAATTAAAAATTTTAAAAATGATAATTATTAAAATTAGTCAATCAAATTAGTTGTTTGAATAACAATATTAGATGAGCTACCTGTTTATGATTGATAATATAACAGCACCTAGAAAAACGATTTGTTTTTGTGACCAATATTTGGCCCTATCAACAAATAATGTTTTAGTTTACATAATATATGCCGAACAGTATTTTGCTGATACAAAAAAATTTGTTGAAGCAACTAATTTTGCTCAGATCGTGTCTATAAAAATATAGGTACCTATTAAAAAATATTCAAGACGTCAAGCATTTTATATTTGATGGATTCGGCATCTTTGATAGGCGTGGCACTGTTTTTTTATTAGACGCCTTTAGAACAAATTTTTTTTGTTGAGATTGATTTTGTTGGAAAACATTCTTTTAGGGTAAACATTTATTCCTAGCGGTCACTGCAGAGTAACTTTTAGGAAATATACCTATGATTTACTATAAGTACAGTGGGACTCCGATTATCCGACGCTCGATTATCCGTCGATTCTGCGAATTTTATCGTGCTATCCGACCGAACGGGGTTACTATGTGATTTCTTATTATAATCGAGAAGAACATTATAATATGAATGCCAACTTCAATTTCATATTCTGATATTTATTTCAGCCCCGACCTTTCACTTACCTGCCCGGAAATTATTTCGGATAATCGAAGCCATACTATACATAACCTAATAGGTACTGTTAAGATAATGAAAAATTGTTCCCGGTACTTAGGTGTTATGATTCCCTTCAAACCAAAGTATTACACTAATGTACCATATAAAACCATGTTATATTATTTTAGAAATTGTCCAGACCCCCCCCCGAAATTATTTATGACCACCTCTGAATCTGAGTGAAATACAGGTTTCACATACAGTAACAGCTTTCTATGAGTGACATTTGCAGTTAAATTGAAAATATTTAAAAATACGAATTAAAAACGGCAAATTCAAAAAATCCTAAACCGTAAAGTATAAAACATAGACTATAGAATCACCAAATTTGAATTTGGAGAAATTAAAAAAATTATAAGAAAATTTTAGAAATGCAAAAAAGACAAACATAGTCGACCTGAATAATATATTTTAAAAAAGAAAATATAGTCATTGAGGTTATAGGCCAGTGAAAATCTAACTAGTAGATATCTTTTCACAACACAATACCAACGAAAACGTTCAAAATAGAAAAATAACGTTTTCGTTGGTAATGTGAAGAGAAAAAAATATCTACTAGTTAGATTTCACTATCACCTCAACTATATTTTCTTTTTCAATATAAAACATAGCTTTCAAGACCGGGGGGGGGGGAGCAGAAAGGTACGGAATACCCCAGTTAAAAATTTACACACGTATGGGCTTCTGTACAAGTGATTAATAAAGGAAGTTTTCAATGTAAGATAGTAAGGCAGCCTGTTAGGAGTGGGGGGAGGGGTGTAATGAAATATTCCTAGTATACGTCATCGTTCCTAAAGCTGTATCATGAAGTTTCTGGTGAATTTGTGAACAATTAATGATCTGCCGACCGATACTCGGGCACTGAGAGGTATTCCATTTTATCGGCAGTTAATTAAAGATTTCACCGTATCTGCTTAGCCGTTGCTATGGCGACTATTACGATACAATCATTAAATATTGGGGAATCATTCATAAATTTGAAAAACTTCACCGAGAAACTTTTCAGCAAACGGTAGCAAGTATTGCTTTGGATTCAACTGTAGGTATTGATTGCTTGATTAGCATTGCCAAAACTAGCGGGATGAAGGGCATATATGAACTACCTTTATGCTCTTGTAGTTCTGAAGTGTCATAATAGAAACAAAACCAGACAATGCCTACATTAAATTTGCAAATTCGAGTTGTATATGTAAGGCTGCATTCGATTCGATTGGAGAAATAATTCGGGGTCACCAATTCACCAAAAATACATTTTTTGATGGATTGATTTTATATCACCCATGTTTAACCAATTATCAATAACAACCCTATATCCTCCCAAAAATATGTTTTTCACATCACATATTTAAATTTCTGCCTTTACAAATATCGACTGAAAAATTGTGGAAAATTATACTTACTGCACCCAACAGGAATAAAAATTGCCCAGTAGATATGCAATTAAAATATTTGAGTTTTTTCTTACAAAAGTTGTAAATAATGGTACTAGTTCTTACATGTTGGTGGTGTAGCCACAATATTTTACAAAGTAGAAGAAAATATACGAGCATCATTAACGCAACAGACAAACTTGCAAAATATTTCTCGTTATATCGTTAAAGAGTCTCAATATTTGCTTTAATTATTCGTGGCATTATTTATTCTAATTATTAAAATAAATGAACGTTAAAACAGGTTTACGAACTGGAAGAATTTTCTCGAGTTGCATTCTGATGCTTTATATTGAGACGCCACCGCAGATAATTAAAATTTCCTCTATAACTGCTTACCTATGTTATTAATATCAAGTACAAGTAATTATATTTAAAACACTCGGTATAACGTCTATTGCAATTCGATGTGCAGTATAATAATAAGCAAGTAGAATTCTTTGATAAGTTGCTAGAGCGGTTTCGGTTAAAAATACAAACTGGTGTATAGGGACAGGTGCTCAAGAACGAGGCACCTGCTTCTCTAAACCCGCGATTCTTTCGTTACTCCATCGTCCAGATATCTTTTCGAATCAGCAGTAATCGGAATTTGTCCGACGAATAGAAATTGCAGTATTTAAAAATTCTTGATGCTATCGACGACACAATTCGGCATGGGAAAGATGAACCGCGAAAATTCAAAATGCTACTTTTTAATGTTATTTATGAGACTAGAGAAAAGATAAACGATTACTATCTTGTTTCAACACCTTTTCGAAAAGCTGCCCTGCACGTGTAGAATTTAAAATTTTGTTTGGGTTTGAATATGTATAAAGTTGCCGTCATTTTTTGTCAGACACCCATTATTTCTAATTTTATCAACAAGCACAATAATAATATACGAAACGTCGTGCATTATGCCCGAAACAGGTAGCAGGTAAATTTGAAAAAGATAAGAAATTCGGAATAAATTACAATCAACAACCTTTGGTCAATATTTACAACCACGACAAGTTGGCTGTAGAACGGATGAACAAACGACATGTGGAAATGAATTTGATGACGATTTGCAAATTAGTTGTTCGTGCAGGTTCAAATGATACGTTTCCGAATAGTTCGATGAATTCAGGTGTAAATAAATACCGAGATAGAGTTGGTCGTGTTTATAATTTGAAGAAAAAATATTAGTTTAAGTGTGAGTAAGGGAGTGTAACGAAGGGCATCTGCTGTACTCCATCAGGGTCGATTCGCAGCTGACTCCAACGGCGTATGCCGTATGGCTTAGCACCTGTTGTAAGAACGCGTGCCTTAACCGAATATTATTAGCAAGATATAGACTACTTCTTAATTTGTTTTTATTTTAAATTGTTTTGGTAACCGACATACCATGTACTTATACCAAGAGTCACCAATTTGTAATGCAACACCTATCTCTATTTTTTGAAATAGAAGAAGCAAGCCTCCCGAATAGCCCTGACCACATGTCTTCTTTAATGGTCATGGGATGTTTATCATAATATAATAGAAACACCAAAAAGAAAATTAGGTAGTAGTACCGCCATCAAGGGATGAAACCGAACCGTTAATTATGACATAAGACGTACAATTATATATGCAGCCCAATAATTTTAATTAAAAGCATAAAAATTTAATTTTTGCATACTGCAAGTGGTGCAATATAACAATAACCTTAAACGTCTCCAATTTTAACTTTCAATTTTTAACAAATAAAAATTTTGTAAATTGGAATAAAATGAGGCCACGGTCGTGATTTTTAAAATTTGATTTAGCTATTTCGTTCATGACAAAATATAATTTTTAAATCGGTTCGAATGCACTGTAAGAATTTTAACGCTCGACAAAATTATGCAACAATGGCTTTCTACGGTAATAACAATTGCATTATGTATATTCCTACTCTTATATGGAGTAGGTAAGTTATAATCTGTTATTGTTAATAACGATTTATTAAAAAATAAATAATACCATACATATCGAGTGGTTATGGTCGCGATGGTGAAACTGCATTTTGCAATTTTTGTGCTTCCAAGTAAAACTCGAGCTGGTTTAAATTGACAATGTAATTATTCTCAGTATATGTACGACAGTAATTTCAGTTACAGTTATTATTGGTTAGTACTTGATGATACTAATATGTCAATGCAATTACCATTGCATGACTCCAATTCTCAGTTTAATTTAATTATTGCTAAGACTGAAAAGCGATAATTTAACAATGAAATTTTAATTTTACAGAAAAAATTTCAATAGTGCCTAATAATTTAAAAAAGAAACGAAATGTTCAAATGAATTAACCTAACCATAATTTTGATATCGGACTCTCGAAATTCGGAGAGTACTTGGAAGAAATGTAAACATTAAAATAGTCATGCACTGTTACACCCAAAATCTTCTGAACCTTAAAATAAAAATAACGAATTGAGTTATGCAACAATCATTTTTCAAACGACAATTCACTTTACCAAAAAAAAATATATTAGGTATCAAAATTAAAAAAAAAAAAGTACCTTGTGGTACCACCGTACATGTCGTATGTGTAGAAGTATTGACGTCCAGATTAGTGTAAGTTTGTGCAGGACAGTCTCCATAAAATGGTTCGTTAGATGAATTGACTAAATCCAACACCTGGAGTACCATGGTGCCCTTGGATGGCTCCGTGGTTTCGAAATACGTCACTACCGGTTACGAGCACAACTACTTCCAAACGCACGCGGCTTCCGACTGACTCCCTCTTCCGTCAGAATCGCTTTCGGCAAGCGCGGGGATTCTCCCACTCTAGTTTCATTCAACTTTTAGGAATAATTTTATATAAAATTCGTCCAATTTTTACAAGCTTTTTGGGTAACAATAAAAAAAAAGTAAGAAGTTTTAACAAAAAAACTTGAAGCAACTTTTAATTGAATAATAATTAACTCGTTAAAACTTGTTTTGTGGGCAACGAAGCAAATCCTCGTTTGCAATAATTATTTTTACCGATGAAGTTTATAGTTTGAAGGTAATCTTACAAAAAAATGCATTTGTGTAAAACGTTGAAAACTGTCGAAATGCCGAAAGTAAAAGGTAGATCAGCATAAAAAATAATATACAGCTTCCTCAGCTCATTCATAAATCTGAGACTACACACATTCAGTAGTTTAAATAAAATAAGTTGAAGGCCGTTTGTTTTCCGTTCGAGATTTCCTTAATAAATTATCCCTCAAGTATGTGCGTAATGTCGAGGCAAGATGCACTCGACAAAACGTTATCAAATGTGCAGTATTTTCTAATATTGAATGGAATGAATGTGTATTGTGCAGCTTCCGGTGGCGGAAAGGAACCTGACACCGACGCAACCTACACACACACGTGATTTGCCTACCTTACACCCGAATTTTTAGCGTGAGCTGCAACCAAAATCGACAGCCAGATACTAAATTGAAAGCTTGTCGAGATTTCATGAATATTTTGGAACGTGCAAGATGACACACACGTGTCAAATCGAAAGACGACAAACGTCTCTTTATGAAGCGTAATTTTTTTCACGAATTAACTTGCTCGGAAATAGAAAATATACGTCACAATGCGGAAAAGTTTTCCATTTTTTAATTCTGTTACTCGGAATCATAATAAAATCAAATTAGGGCCGCGAGTGCGACCGCCCATGCTTTTAAACTATAAGTATTCCCTAATAAAATTAGTATGCGTTTATAAAATGCCACTCAAGCTTACCGTATCTCATTGATTTGAGTTCGGTGCAGGAGGCCAACAGTTTAAGCTTCCCTACTCGATTGTAGTGTCGGTTTCATTAATAGTTTTAATGGTTTATACGTAGGTCAAATTAAAATAGCCACCAAAAGTTACACTTTTGACACCGGCAGTACCGACTGATTGAACGGCAAATGTTTTAACCACACTTTCCAAAAATAGAGAGATAAACTAGGTAAACTGGTAATTGGTGTGAGAGTATTACGGTCATTGTTTCGAATACCTAATTATTTGTGTCGTGGTTAAAATTCCACGTTAAACTGTAATATTAGTTTATACATCATGTAATTCGGTTCTAATATTACGGGTTTCTCCCGATTTTAAAATAGTTTATCCGCGTAAATTAGATTGAACAATAGCAAATATATATACCATAAATTTCGGTTATCTGACTAAATAATATATTCTTGGATTCTTTTATATGTAAGATTTTTCCAAAAACAAAATTAGGATTCAGCTTTCGGAAAACCTAACGGTTTTGAAATGGTTAATTAAATTTATTTTGTAATTACATATACACCAATTACAGAAAATGTATGAATTTCATAAAAAAACAACATTTCATAAGTTTACCTTGAAAATCTTCAACCAAGCGCGCCAACCAAATTATTACATTTAAAAAAATCATTTCCAAAACTGAGCCAAGTGATACCCAAACCATAATCTCTGCATATTATTTATGTTATTAGTTACCTACAGCAGATTTTGCAGAATACGTACTAGGTAAACGATGTCGTAAAAATATTACATTAATTGTAATCGTTTGTAAGCAGACATATTATGGAACATAAAAACGTCATGTTTATCATGTTGAACATTTCTTTATTTAATTAAAAAGCGGAAACTGAAAACAAAGCAGTTGATAAGAAAAGTTATTCGTTGTGGTTTTTTTATTTAATCGCAATGGTCAACTGATGCGATATAGAATCGGCCATTGGGAATTCCAAATCACTCACAAACCAAGAACATAATTATGTACATATTAAAATTTATCTGTCGGTTTGCATGTAAATACGTCTGTTTCAGAGCCCTTTTCTAAGATAAGCAAGAGATTTTTAACGGTAAAGGACCTTTTGTAGAATACTGATTATGGATATCTGTTATCGTGCTTCTACAGCTATGTAAACATATGGGTTCACAACTGATAAGCTTCAGTGAGTATTTTTAGTCAAGTTTGATTTGAAATTTGAAAAACCGCAAGTTCATTTTCCTATACTATTTATTTAGGTATACAAAACAATTTAGAAAACCCAGATCGACCACTTGTACCTAACCTAAATTTACTACAAGTAAATTGAATGTCAGTGAACAAATACAGTTTTCAAGCCTTCAACAACCCTTAAGTATTCAAAAATTTGAAGTACCCTCGCATCACTTATTCAATCGTCATGTCATGTAGAATGAAAGGTATCCTTAATTGTTTGTAATAATAATAATAATTAATCGAGATTTTGATCTACCCTTTGAAAATGTCAATCATCCCTAGTAAATTTGGTAGTTTCAGTTGGGTTTGCGTTATCCTACAGAAGAGCATACAACAAAACCGGGCACTATTAAATTGACATCAGATCTTCCAAAGTTGTAGTTAATATCGATGATAAGTAGTGAGATTTATTATTTCAGTCGATATCAGAATAAAAAATGTGTTATTTTTTTTGCAATTAGCGCATATCTTGGAAGAGTATAATATCAAAAGTTTTGGATCGTTTCCCAGGATATGAAATAACTTCTCGATTTAATTAAACCGGTTTAATAAAAAAATTGAAAACACTGGAAGTACCTACTACATAACCGGTAAATATTCATAAATATAGATTATTGTATTAACAAATACAAAATCAATTAATAATTATCGGAAGAAGAAATTATGGTTATTTATCTACATCCTGCAATCTATATTAATTAATCCCGATTTTTTTTTTCAATACTTTATAAAATAACATCGAAGGAAATTGAAATGTCGTTTCCTTTACAAACTAGACCAAGTTAAAAATAAGAATTAAATCAATCGATTACCTGTTTCTCTAAATCCGACTTGGGTTTGTTTTGTCAATTCCGGTTTGAACTTAACGTCCGATTATTATCGGGCAGTACGAGAACTCAAGAAAATGTACGTTTGGCCATTTTATAATGGTAATAAAAAACAAGAGCAACGAGTTTTGTCAAACAAAAGAACATCTTGCAATTGCACTCGAAAATCTTCCACCCATTTCCGTTCATCCGGAACGTAAACCAATACACAATGTCCACATATACACACCTAAATTCTTGGAGCTCACGTGCTAAGGTAATGTGAGATGCCGATGAGGTGGTAGAGTGGAAGGGCACAAAGAATCGCGGTGCAGCCCACCGTATGTGAAACAACCCCTGAAGAAAGCACGGGAAGTGGTCCAAGTGGTGTTATATGACAGCACACGTGCGCAAATTTTACTGGTTACCATTTTAATGCTTCATCGTCTTGTCAAAAATATTCTAATGGAAGGGCTTCGTGGCGAACAAAAAATAATACAAGGGGCGCTAGGAGAAGAGATTAACCATACGATTGAGATTTGGGCATCGGGCACGAAAAATTATTGTCGTTATGACTGCCATATTTGTTTTTTTATTATTATTTTAATATTGACTTTGAAATATAAAATTTTCATTATTATTTTATCAAACAAAAAGAACAAAACAAAAACATTGTACTACAAAAACAACTAAAGGCTCACATTGACACTAATTATATCTTACTTCTTCATATCTTGCAATAATTGTAACAAAAAAAGCATTACGCCACCAAAATTAGAGTCTGATTAGACAAATTCGTTGCACAAACAACCTTGTTAAGTATCTCGTATATGTTATAATATAATCAACCGTGACTATAATTGATATATGAAAACTAATTTATAATAATTATTATAATGGAAAAAGTTTGGGCAAGTGATTTTAATTTCAAAGCGTTAAAAGATTAAAAAACAAACCTTTGTAAACTACAGCCATGATAAAAATATAAATCCTGATGATCAAGTTATCATCGAACACACTGGCCACACTTAAGTTGTTTCATAAAACATAAATTGAAAGAAAATTGAATTGTTAAACTACATCGTACATGCAAAGTTGTAAGTTAAAAAGGAACTATTGCGCGAATTTAGTGGGTAGAGAGTCCATGGTATTGTTGGAAACGAAGCATATCAACTGCAATACTTAGGCTTATCTAGCTTTCACTATCAAAATCATCGTCTAATGTATGAAATAGATTGGATTCAAATGGGCCAATGTTTACATAGACAAGTAATTTCATTTTATTGCCAATTTTACAATGTGTCTCAATCACGAAATCGGTTACACCATGTGTTAAATTTTGAGCAATAATTGATATTATATTGCAAAAACATCTCAAATTAAAAATTAACTCGGCAAGGATATCCGAAAAATTAAAATAATATATAAATATTCTATATCATAATACATATTGGAATTCGACCTTATTTAGCAACCAATTTTGTAATGTGAATAATTGTAATGGATAGGTACTATATGGAAGAACTCACGAAACTAAAAAATTAACGAACATTGCAAATTGGGGAAAACATTTTTTTCCATTTATTTTTTTTAAATATTCTATTGTTTCATTTTACGAGCAATAATTAACCTAATCAAATAAACAATATCTACCTGGAAAAATTAAATAACTAAAATTATATATGGACGAAAAACATGGAAGTCTGCAAGCAGCCATGCATATACAATTATATTTGATGAACAAAGAGCAAGTGAAATATAATTTTAATAATAAAACTGTAAAATTCATAAAAATATTAACACAATCACACACTTTTAGGCATAACATATTAACCTAGATTAGGTAATATCAACTTTCGGATTCTTCGCCGTGACGATGTACCTCACTTTTTGTTACGCAAGCTCTTTTAAATACATTACCGATATTCATCTTCGTATTGGTAGATTTTAGAGTGAAAACAGGTGGAAAATAATTGAAAAACAAATTATTCGCCTTATTAGATGTGCAAAATGTAACAAACATGATACAACATTATTTGATTATTTATCTTACAAAGAAATTGAAAAGTGAAAATAAATTTAAGCTTCGTCGTCGTCGTGACGGTAGAAAATTGCATTTTAAAGAAACTTACCTTCGTGAAAAACGTTGTTGTTTATTGGGGCTTGTGCGGCAGGGGTTGGAGTATGCGCAGGTACAGGAGTTGTGATGAGAGGTTTTCTGTCCTCTCCTGGAAGAATGTGATGATTGTATTCTAGATACGGGTTCAAATCTGGAACGCACATTGGTTCGTAAACTTGACTTAAATATGCCTTTTCTTTTTCGACGTCTGAAAAATAAATAGCAATGTTAGCAAAATAATTTAAAAAATAACAATTTTTGTTTTACCTTTTTGTAAGAGTTCCAAGTGCTCCCAAAGGATGTCTCCAACAAACAGAGGAGCTCTCGCTTGGAAGGCATCTTTTCCCATTGCGCATATGTCTTTTCCTTTCATATGAAATTGGTGCAGAGCTATGCCTTCCAAAGAAAATTCTTTCATAGCCCATTGTAACCAATGCGTCACTTGACTTTCCGTCCATTGACGGGGGTCTATGAAACAAAATATGCAAAATATAATAATTCGTCTTTTGGAAATAATTTATTATTCAAGAAAACAATATTATGGTGCCATCCACTAACCTTACAATTTTTGACCGTCTTACAAAATTAACATTCAAGTGCAAATAGAGCCAAACTAAATGTTGCACAGTAATATAAATTATGAGCAACAAATATTACATGTTTAACACAATTTTAAAATCGTTAAAAAGGGTGCACTGATGCATGGTACTAGCAATACATACATACATACATACACGCGTGTGTGTAATAGACCGATGAACAATTCGTAAGCAGTCAACCGAACTGTTTCATATCAAAGTAAAAATCAGTAATTATACCTACGAGAACAATGGAAGATGGCTTAACCTGCACTGTAAAACGCTTTTAATATCTGCGCTATTGCAAAACTGACTATAGAAAGAATTTGCTTGCAGTATGTGATTAAAAGGTAATACAATAAACATTCTGTGTTTCGAATATTCCAGCTGTTGATCATTGTGATTATAATGAAAATGACCAAAACATGAAATGCATAGTATATAACAAAGGAATTCTAGTTTTGGATATTTCGTTTCAATAAAATGTTCGACACAATTTGGCGATTTTTTTACAACCCAAGACAAAAAATTGACATAGTCTTGTTGTTTGCAATTTCGACATACATGATGAAACAATACCAAACCAAGGTTGTAACTATTAAACTGACGTCACATTTCTTACTATTTTAAGCTCATGTCGAAGACAATGGCCACGGTTTACGAACTTATGTTCCACGAATGTTATTGTCACATAGTACTGGACACCATTGTTTTACAGAAAATTTTCTGTACGTTCAATTGGTAACCTATTCAATATACGTACAACATACGTAAACGTGTTAACTCATAATACAAAATTCCCATGTTTACACGAAAAAGAAATTCCCGCAGTATTCGCTTAAAAAAATCTATTCGTAATTATTATTACAAGAAATTTCGATTTTCTTTGGGAAATAGTTTTCTTAAATTGACATCCGATTAAAATTTTTTCTAATTACTAAGAATACAAACTCGATTCAAACGGAAGGAAATAATATCGCGAAGAACCCTCAGCCAACTAAATATAATTTCCGCAAACGCATTTGAATGTAGACGAATTGAATGTGGCTTTTTTTTCAACAATATTTAACTTGGATTTATATTATGTGTAAATATGACAGGCAAACATTCTTTTAGAAAAAGGGAACTTAAACAAATAACCGTTTACCTTTCCTAAATTTTATCCAATATAATTTATTTTTCTGCAACCAACAAACTACGTTTAAAAACATCACCCCCCAGTAATATCAAATTAAGAAAAACACTCGACCGGAAACATTTCGACTACTTACCATCATTTGAGTGTCAACTACACACCAACAAAAAATCTAATTAACTGAAAACGAAAAAACTGCCATTTAAAAAATATTCCCATCCAACAATAAAATCCATGGAATAAAATAAAGTTTTATTGTAAACGTTCAATGACTTTTATAATTTCAAGTTTTTGGATAATTCGTTGTGTATCAAAGGTAACAAAAAAAAATAATAAATAATTGCAGTGTAACACCACGTAAATACGGCATAATCGTTTAAGAGTGTTTTGTTTGTTATTAAAAAATTCCAACCATTTAGATGTAGATAATGCAAATATAATAATTATAATTTGATGAATATTCAGTTTTTTCCTTCCTAATAGGAATTATTACGATGAAGTGATATGGCAAATGCGTATTTCTAAAAAAACCTTTAGCTAGTATCTATTGGGTGTTGAAGAAGAGATCGATAATTGAAACGGTTCCTTTATATTAATTAAAATCAAATTAAATACAATTAGTAATCGCGATAAGTATTTCTGGGTAAAATAAACACAACTAATGAACACACATCATACGATGACAAAATCCGTCATTATGCTCACATGAATTTCAAAAGTCGCGAGATTTAGCGGATGCTGCATCGTTACACATTGCTGATTTTCAATAGAACCGGAAACTTTCGCTGACCCGCACCTATCTGATTGTTTCCGGTTCCTGGCGTCCCTCTCACCTCACCTATTGCACCCACCAATGGCAAGATCAAACACCCTGTTCTAATAGGCACGAAAAAATACATTTGAATTCGATAATTTTATCTCCATTTCATTTCTCCAAGTATTTTTGGATAAAAGCGACCGGCGAGTCGCTAGGTACCAATTATAATCAAAAAGCGTCAATAATGCTACCGAATTGTAGAAAATAAAAAACCAAGTTTCGTGCTAGACGAACGTCATTAAGAAATTATATCCTCATTAGGATAAGATTGCTGAACGTCCAATTATTTTTAGATATGCTACAACTTCTTTCTCTAATTTTTTATTCCATTGCTTTGTGTTGATAGTTTCTTGGATGAGATTCTATTTTCGAATAGAATGGATCTGTTTAAAACGCGTTGAAAATACATGTCAAACAAGTGCAATCTAATTTAATATAATTTAAAATGTTAGGTAAAGATGACTTTCAAACTCAAATTTGACAATTATTGGGCAACAATATTACAATTTTTTAAACACCTGTAGATTCGTCAAGTTTTGACTCGAGCTTGTTGTTTAACGTTCAATATTTAAATAACAAATATGGAAATATTGTTGTAAGTCAGGTCATTTGACTGTTGGCTCGGTATGTTAACTTCAAATATACCGACCCAATGTTTGCTTTCAAAAATGTACCCACCGTTAAATTCTATTGTTTTCTTGAAATAATAGTTGTTTGCATTATTTTATTTACTTATGTGGAATTTAAAAAAAATCTAATTTTCAAAATCTTACCTTTGGTAATGTGCAGACGAATTTGCTCTTTTTCCCAAGAAGCAAATGACGCTTTGAGCGCCTCTGTCATAGTTTTATTAGTTCCCGGCGTCAGTGGCGGTACCTGCGTCGGGATATCTGGAACGAAAATATAAAATAAATTTTAAAAGCTCAAATAAAATAGATGATACATAATCTGTTGATGTGAATCAACCGACGTCAAGTGGTAATAGGTAGTTAAACGTAAATTATTAAGATGATTACCTATTATCCTCCAACTAAAATTGTATAGTAGTTGCTAACTTACGTGAAATTATTTGTAATGTAACTACAAATTATTTTAAAAAAGTGCAGATATCAAAGCATTTTTTTTTTCATAATAGTAATTATTATGAAACAGTGAAAATAAAAATTGGCATATACACGGAGATGGGGGAATAAGAGACTTAAGGGAATATAAAAATGAAAACACTGCATATATTTTTGAAATCCTTCGCTTGATATTGTGGTAGTTGATTAACTGAAATTGCTTTTATTGTGACTTCTTATTTAATGGGGTTAACCTAGCATTTAAAAAATCAATTTTGTTTTTACATTTTCTTGAAGCTTGAGGTCTCAAGAATATCTGGTAAAAACGCCAAGTCAACATTTCGATAAATAAGCCTGGAATCCGGCGGCAAAACAAACTGACGGCAAAGTTTATAGATAAACTGAGCGTTTACTATAGCTAGCTATTCGCAGAAACTGTAATTCCAAGGATGACATGAAAAAACTATATGGGAACATTCTACCATTACGGCTCAACAGACAGCAACTCTTAAAATCATTTCTGTCTCGAAGACCAACTTATTTGGAAGATAGCTCCAAAACGATGAACAAGGAGGCGAAAATTGTTAACATTGCAGTATTTCTTGCAACATGCACATTCATCAATGGTGTCACCTCATTGTTGGAAGTCATAAACGTGTTAGGAATATCGGTCGGATCGGGAGCGCATTTGTACGCTGCCCAAGAAGACGAAACTCGCTTAGCAAAAGCCAAGCTGCAAGCGCAAGAACAGACGAAAGAAGGTCGAATAGGTCATCGACAACAAAATTTAGAAGTTATGAACATTCCGTCGACCGTAGAAGATTTACACTATGGGCCTGGTATCAATGATTCCATGTAAATTAACAAATTTCATGATTTATTCATTCTCAAATTTTCAAACGCGTTTTACTCAAAACTACGTTTTCAAATCGGTACCCAAAATTGCAAGAAAACCAATGAACCGATTGCATTGAATTTTTTTGTGGTTATTCTACACACCATTATCTAGTACTTGTCATAGGATTTTTTCTTTTCGTTACTTAGTTTTTGCTTTATAGGCAAAATAATTACTAATTCTTGGTCTAAAAATGACTTTTTATGTTCAAACGTCTCCTATTTTGTCATAAATCAATATTTTCAAAATCGGCTATGACAAGTACTAGATTATAGTATCTAATTTAATAATTTTTTTGTTTTGCTTTTCTCAGATATTTTTGAAGAAACGCCAGTGGTTACCGTTAACGCAAATTTTTTTACGATGCTCCAAGGATCGTACAATATCCTTGTTTATTTTTGATATTTTTAAATAAAAAAAATTATAAATATTCCTGAATGTGTATACTTATAGATAGTCAAACTCACAATCCAAAATTTCAAATAGTTTTCCTAGAAAAAATGCACAAAAATGACCTTTTTTTCCGGCTCCTAGGTGTATATCTCCCTTAATGGTGGTTCAAAAATAATGAGATAATAAAAATGGAACATCCACCCACGCTGGTGATGAATAACGCATACTAGTTAAACTACGTAGGAGGTTCTAAAACATTAGAACAGTGGTCTTTAACCGATATTCCGCGCAACACTGGTGTTCCGTAAACTTCCTACGGTCATTCGCGAAGTTATGCTTCTTTCAATTCAAAATGAAAATGCCGAGAAAATTAATTCCGTTTAAAAGAACATTAACATTATTATAAGAAAAGATTGATAATTACTTTCCATTCTAAAATAGGAAACTGATCTAATTCGGAAGAATTTGGACATTTATCTAAGAAGAATTTTGGTCTAGTTTTCAATATCATGATTGCATGAACCCGGACAAAGCATTTGCTAATTTATAGAAGAGGAAATGAACTGATACAATAAACCTGCACGATATTGTTGAAATTTGTACAAGGCGCCAACCTCAAATGATAATCAACGAGTATAATTTTTTAAAAAAGGATTATTTTAGTTATAATTTTAATATTTATAAAAATTTTACGGTGAAATAAATCTTTAATGTTAATTTCAGACGATCAGGTCTATTATGTATCACAAAACGTTATTTTTAACGTGATCGTTATGAAATAACATCAAGGTTTACGTCAAACCGCTGACACCTTAAAGGTTAAGAAAACTTTAATATGATGATTATAATAAAGGTTTCCTTAACCTTTAAAGTGTCACCAGTTTGACTTAAACCTTGATGTTATTTCACGTTAAAAATAACGTTTTGCGATACATAATAGACCCGAATAACGTTAATATCCTGAGCGGAGAGTGTTCACGTTTAAATATTGATAGGGCATTAACATTGTTTCCTGAAGCGGTCAAAATTAAGAAAATAAAATTATCTTGCCATTTTAACTTAAAAATTAACTTTACTCAAGTAAATTCGTTTTGAAATAGAAATATAAACGTAAAACATGGAAGTTAATTTAATGTATCAAACATTTAACCAGAAAATAATGCGCATGATATCTAAAACGCTTCAGGATCTCCAAACATATCGATAAGGTAGTCAAAATTATATAGAAAAAATTATTTCTTTTACATTAGGACCACACATAACGTAAGTCATAATGAAATCACGTGATTGGAATAAAATATTTTATTTAACCCCACCGCGCCCTTCCGGTCTGTATAAGTTTGAGCTGCATATTTTCTTTAATTATTATTCCCATTGAGAACTTCGAAAAACAAATTATTTTCGAGACAATCTTATATTGTAGTTTTAGAGACCAGGGTGGGAGGTAATGGAATACCCTCAAATCATACTAAAACTGAAAAAGAAAAATTAAGCAATGCAAAACATTAATTGAGACACCAGCGAAGAAGGATGATTAAAATTGCATGGTTCTGAAAAATGGAGGTAATGACTGGGAAGTATTATATATCATCGTTACAAAAATACTACAAAATATCATATAACTTCTGCATATTTTTTGAAACATTTAATGTGCTGCCTCCTGATACTAGCGCATACCCCCTATCCATACACCCCGGTCGTTGGAGTTGATTTTTATCAGAAATGAATTGCTTGGTCCCTATTGAGGTAAAATCGATGAATAATAGAAAATTTTTCATAGTTTAAGATTTTCATAGTTTGCAAAGCAGAATTGATATTAACATTTTTGAACGACCAAAGTCGATGCTTCTCAATTTTTGACAATAATTACCAAAATGTTAAAAACACTTTTATTAAATTTAATACAAGTTTGGGTTCTTCTGTAGAAAGTAGAAAGGTTATTCTATTTTGCTAGGTTAATTCATTCTTCAACTAGGAGAACATTGAGCCACAATTTTGAAACACTTCTATTTTTGAAAAAAAATTATTTATTCAAAAATTAGATTGTACACTAAACTGTTGAATAGAGATATAATTTATAATACTTGATTTTTTTAAATTCTTTAAAAAATTTAAAAAAAGATGGATTTGAAATACATCTTGAATTTTGTATTTGAACTGCTGTATTTTGTATTTGAACTGCTGTATTTTGTATTTAAAATATTGTATCTTGTATTTTAAATGCTCACATAAATGTATTTTGTAATTTGTATTTCAAATACATTTTGGCATGTATTTTGCCCACCCATGGGTGTAGGTGGGTCGCCAGCCTCAAACGGTGGGTGGGGAGCTACCAGTCCCAGTCGCTACCTGTAATCTGTCGGGCCAACATTCACTCTTGGCCGAGATGGACCGTTCTAGTAGAATATTTTTAATGAGTACAGTTTCCGCAGCCTCCGCTACGCTCAGGCCGTTCCAAGCCGTTTTGACAAATGCAACTACGGCAAATCTCGGATTTGCCCTAGAAGTGTATTTTTTGCAAAATCTGTGGACCGACCACAAATTTTATTTTATTAACTGATAATTAGACCCCTATCTTTCATAATTCGTTTTAAAAATCGAGATTCGGGTATCTTAACTGTAACCACCACGTATTGTAATTTCGACGGGCGGGGTTACAGTTCAAAAGAGCCAATGAGAAAATTGCATTCCAAATTAATTTTTAAAGACGTTGTTAAACCAAATTTGTGGTCCGTCCGCAAATTTTATTTTTTTATGTCGATATGGCATTGTTATCTTTCCTAATTTACTAAAATGGTGAAAATCGCCATTAGGGTTAATTCACTCTGGCCAATTTTTTAATATAATCGGATGAACTGTAGTTACCCTGAACAAGATAATTCGCTTTTATTAGATATTTTTAATAATCCAACTAATGGGTTTCCAAGTGCAATTGAAATATAAAGCCAAAAATATGATAAAAAATTGCAAGTAAAAAAATTGATAAAAATGCGAATTAAACTGCACAACAAATTCGATTCTTTCGACGCACTGAAGACGGCCAATATTGCATGGTTCTAACAGAAAATTGAGCAATACGATATTACAGAACAGGCTGCACTCAAAGTTTAATGAAAATCAAATGTAAATTACAAAACCCACGAGCCTAAACTAAAAATCATAGTTTTAAAGATACGGGGTCTCAAGGTATTCTCCAAATTGTAAAAGAAAAATTAATATCGAGATCGTAACTGCATCATTATCGCTTGTACATAAGATGTGTGCGATGTAAGCGGAACTTTTATCATGTTTGCAAGTTGATATGGATAGCGGGTAAAAAATTTTTCTCTAGGGAAAATAAGTAATGATTAAATCATTACCACCGCAGCAACAAGGTTCATAAGTGCTTTTCTACGATCTCGAATAGCTTCCTCGGCTCCGCCTCAGCTCACAAATTAATATTCTCGACTCCAAAAAACTGCCACTTACGCACCTTGGTGCATAAAGAACTATTTCAAATAACATAAAATTTGAGATTGTAATCAGAATTTATATCCTCGCAGTATTTGTCATCGTCCCCAAGGAAACTGAATCATGGTTTGTAAACATTAAATGTTTTGCTCTTCTATACTACGGGGAGGGGGACTCTCAGATCCTCCGGTTTATTTGTATTTATTTTTATCGGAGGAAATAGAAAATTTCATACCGTTGTTATGGTGACGCGAAATTTTTAGAATCAACGAACTTACGGGAAAATTTCGTTGATCAACAGTTTAGAAAAAGGCAGATAGTGCCAAAGCGACATGTTTGATAGTTGTTGGTAAATTTAATAATAGAGTGGTGCATCTGTAACTATAAAACCACTGCATTTCTTGTTTTTGGCCAAGTCTGGAAAAGTAGGGTTTGAATTTCAAACGAGAACAAGCTAAATTTTCTGTACCGTGGTTTGGATTCCACATTGAACTGTAGGTCATGTCCGTTCTTCAATGCCAAAAAACACCCCAGTGAAGAAAACTAGGCAAGATTATGTTTAAGTTAAATTTCCTACTTTGCATGTTTGTACTTTCTGGGAGGTGAAAACTGGAGTAAACACCACCCTGCTACACATACACAACGCCAACCCTATTGAATAAGCTCTATTGACCATCCGATTCCTAATCAAAATTTCACCAAAATTCCCCCTAAACTTTAGTTTCCCCTCTTTCAGTAGAAAATGAACACGTTCTGACTATATTTTCAGTAATTTTTCTAGTTAACTCTTTTCTGCATTTAGTTTTGAAGAGTTTAGGTTAGGGCATCTTTTGGTAATTATAAAATACAGATATGGTAACAATTTCAACTACATCAACCACAATGGTACGGTAAGATGGGAATAGATTACCTAAGTCAAGCAATATCAATGTGAAACCTTCAAAATGTTTAGCAAAATTAGAATCTTTTCAGAATAGGAGCAGTGTTGAATATGAAATTACAACGGGGAAATTCAAAAACTCACTGACTTATCAAACCGCCCTCATATCATTGAAGGGATCGTAGAACTATAAGTTTCATGTACAGAAGTTCTATTTGACTCATTGTCAGTAAAAAATAAACTGGCTAAAGTCCTAAATTAAGAGGAAAATTTCTTATATATGTAGATATATAAATAAAATATAAATAATTGAAAACTATAAAGTTATGAAGAATTTAAAAAGTACTGTACAATATAAAACAGCGCCACAGATTGAGAGAACTTGCCTGTTATCTTTGCTTTTCTTCTATAAACGAAGAACGCTTCTGATCGAATACAAAAACTTCTAAATTATATTCCATAATCCATGTATGTCAAAGTAAAAAAAAAAAAACTCTTCCAAAGGGAGATACCATCCCTCAAAGATGAGAAGTAATATCAATTTGCTCAAGAAGGCTGGAAGGCGGGAACTTTAAATTTGATGTAGGACAGTTTCTTTAAAAGTAACCTTCCAAAACTTCCTGTAAAAAACCATACTTTCTTTTTAAATTTTTGGTATCCTACCTAGGTATCATTTTTTAATATGTACCAAATAATATATTATAATAATTTGTTGATGAATTAAAATTGTGTATTCGTACAAAAGTCATAACATTTTATATGGACGTAGGAATATATTATAAATTTAAAAAATTATAAACAGTCAGTACTATCAAATAATAGCCACAAGTGTAAGTTGTTTATAATTTTATTCAAATATTTGGATAATTCTTCGAAAAAGAACAACATAGCTTCACGTTTGTTTAGTATTCTATTCATCAGTTTTGTTTGTCATGTTGAATTCAATAAATCTTTTGATATGTTTTCGATATAGTATAGACTTAAACATTCAAAATATAAAAAAAACATTTTAATCGGTTGCAATGTTTATTAAATAAAGAAAAACATTTAAAAATGAAGAAAACAATTTTGTAACGAACTTAATTATTACAAATAAGATTATAATGAAGTTGTTAAACGTCAAAGATGCTTGAAGAGACAGGAAATGTTAATGCACCCCTATATGTCAGTTACTTGTGTCAAAAAGCATTGCCCTTTTTTAGGTTTTGAAAAAAAGCTCGTTATCAGTAGAGTGTGTTCCGACAGTTTCGTAATTTCCTTTTTTATCTTATGCAGAAGTATTTCGGTTGACCATAGTCCATTGACAACTTACTGTGGTAGAGATTTGGTGTTATGAATAATAGGGCAAGTATTTCCAGACGACAAGGTGTTGCACTTGAGCAGAATAGTAATGTATTGGCACCTGCCGCATTAATGCTGGTAAAGAATTTGCAAAGTTGGTACCCGTGTCACATATTTACGTTAACAACGAACTATCTTGTGGTTATTATTTGATATAAATAATGTCAAGTATTATTGCAGTCTGAATGTTTTCAATGTTCAATCTTAATTGCTCAGGTAGAATAGTTTTACAACATTAATAACCGAATTTATAACGTTAAAATATCCTAAATAACACATGGCACGTGCCGAGCTAAAAAGCAGGTGGCAATAATTCTTTTATAATAGGTATACTAATATGTTTTTATTAGAATTAATATTCCACAAGAATGTAGACGATACAAATCGATGAATGGATTTGAGTGATATATCACAAAATAATTTCACATTAATTTTCATAGCAGAATTTCGATTATGGTGAAATATTTTTGCACTTGTCGAAATATGAATACCCACTCTTTAAAATTTGAGTTGAAAATCAAGTGCCTCAAATTTAACCACCCCAACTTATCTGTGATTCATCCACTTGCAAAAACATGATGACGAATAGAAATGTCGAAGTTAGTTACTAACAAGTAATTGTGGAAACGAGATTTGTTGGATTTCGAAATATTATGCATGCCGGTATTACAGAAAACGGTTGATTCTATTTAAAAATTGCAATATAAGTACGCCATTAAAGAATATATTAATAACTCTATGAACGCAGCTGTTGAATGTTATACCTGGTCGGTTAACAGTGCCATAAATAAGGCACCTGCCCTTACCAGAATGGCCTTTTGTTTCTAATGCAATTGCAGTTTCGAAACCAAATAAACATTAACTCCGAATAATTAATACCAATGCAACATTTCAAAAACAATGCTATTGAGCTTTAACATAGTATGCAAGTCTTCTCAGGAGTACCTATTTAGTGTTTTAAAATTCCAAAATATATCTTTTGATATATCAAAGTAAAGAACCAAATCGCTGCATTGATTTAGTATTTCTGCCTTTAACATTAAATATAAAAATTTTAATTTCTATTATATTTTTTACTACGATTCGAAAAACGATACTTTTAATAATAATCCATGAATTAACTTTTTCTGCATTCTGGCAAGTATTTTACTCCACGATATGCTGACAGGCAATCTAACAATAAATATTAAATTATAGACGTTGCGTAGACACAATTTTTACCTCGACTGCATAAATCAAATTAACTTATTAATTTAAGTACCTCGACAATGAAGTCCATATTGAATGTAACGTGTGCTAAAATTAACCCTGAGCCAATTGCACACCAATAATACATTGATGCAAAATTTTGAATTTACTGTTTGTTTAATTTTTAAATTACGTTGATCCAATCGCCCCTCGGTAATTTAAATATATGACAATGAAAATATTTCTCAGCGGACATTTATCTTGCCGGCAAAACTACAAAATTAAAAGAGAAAATTACACTTTGGGGCTTCATCATTGAAACTCTATTTTTAATATCACTTAATTCAGTGCCAACATCCGGTAGGTACTCAACTAATTGAACGGGGTACACAATATAAGTAACTAGATCACTAATTATTATACCACAGTGGCAATAAAGTTAGCCTTGAAGACCTTCTGTGCAATTTTCCTCTTACCGACTGTTTTAAATTGTATATTAATCGGTATTGCCGATTGAAAAGCCTCGCAGATCTCTTCTGGAACCAGCCGTGTCGGAAAAACAATCGACGGTGGAGTTGCTTCCAAGCAAAGAGAAAAGAATATAGTATTTTGGAAGAAGTTCTTCCTAATATAATTTCCAAAAACGTAATTTGAAAAACTACTTGCTCAATTTCGACTGAACGAATACATTTCTTCATTTCAAAATAATTTAATGATAACAATGAAGAGGAGCCTATACAAATAACTGTAGGTATTTATAAGTCAAATTGTATTTGAAGTAATAAAAACTAACAATGAATTCATCGACAGAAAAGTACGAGAGTACATGGTTGATGGCAACTTAAAAATTGAAGCACGTCCCATTCGCATGTGACGCATGATGAGGCTCAAGTTGACGGCCGACGGAAGTAGCGTTTAATCCCATCAAATTATCCTATTAAAATTATTCTCCTAATTATAAAAACATACGAGTCAGTTTCTGGAGCAACAAAATGTTGAATTCTATCTCGACTTCAATTAAACCTACAATCTTAAACCACGTAATAATTACTCCACTAATTCAACTAAACTTGTTTACCGACTTCTTATTAATTGCTTTGTTCATCTACTTGTTAATTAAAACAAAAGTCATTACGTCGTTTTACGAAACAGACACTTAATATTAAATCTGCACTTTAATACCTACTCAAGTTTTTCAATTTACTTTGAATATTCAATTCGTTTTCATTGTCCTAAATTTAAATTTCAATTATCAACTACTTACATAATGCTAGGTAAAAACTTTTATTCTAAGAAAATTATAAACCAATAGGTAATATAGATTCGATTGTAATTTTTCGAGCTATTTTAAAACTTGTACAAAACATTTTAGTTTCTATTTACAACTTCTTAGGTAGGAGTAGATGAACAATTTATTAACTTGTTAAAAATTTGCTAAATTTAAGATGGTCGAGATAGTACATCTTGAATCACGGTTAATGAAGAAAATCAATTAATGATTGATAATGCATACCTAATATAATTAAAATTATTAAAAAAAAAAAATTATTGAAAATTAAAAGTAAATTCTACCGATAGAATAAAAATATTCCAGTTTATTTGAATCCAACAAACTTCAAAAATGAAATACCACGTGTTCGGTTATTAAAATAAATTCAAAAATATAGAGAAACGAAGTGCTGGACGTAAAACAGATAAACATTAAAAATTGCACTAAAACTCGTATAGTGTAAGATTTTACAAAAAGCAGACAAACGAGTTTGAAAATAAATTGAACATTTTAGATTAAGCATAAAATCAATTAATTTACTCTTGATAAACTATACAGATAGTGATGGCAATTTTAAAAATTTGAAGAAAGGAAAAGAAAAAATAGATTGGATTTATGTATTCGAGAGCAAAGATCTGTGTAAAGATTTGTAAAACTTTTGTCAATTAGTAAAATCTAATGAAATGTTTGAAAGAAAAAATTTAGATTAATAAGTCACGCCAACTTAAGGGGACAATTGGAAATAAATGAAGAGCCCCTATAATACTTAGCACAAGTAACCGCGAGAAAGCTGCTTAAGCATCAATTAAACAACAGAAAGCTTTTGTAATCTAGTTTGTCGTAATTTATGGAGTTTAAATTGTATTGTATTTTTTGGTCATATAGAAGTGACCCTAGTGTTTATACATTAAAACATAATAGAAACACACAAGTGGACATAAAAATGATTTTAATTAAAAATAATCTTTTGGATGCGTAACAGGTACCCTTAATATAATATGTACGTAGTTCTAAGAAAATAATAATATGTATGTAATTTTTATGGGCATAAAAGCAACAGATTGTTATTAAATTTGTTTATAAATTTATTATAAGTTTATGAAGTTGAACGATATAATCCATATTATTTTTATATAAGCAGCACAAAACAAAAACATAATTAAACTCTGTTATATAAATTCAAGAAGGTCAAAAGTTAACAAAAGTTAGTAAATATATTTTACATAGCATACTTATTATAAATGATGAGTATGGCTGTATCAAAACAAAATTACCAAAACCTAATTTTTGTATTTAAGTAATGGTGGGCAAAATTAAATAAAAAACATTTATCGAGAAATTTAGCAAGCAATTCGATACCACGAGGAACAAGCAAAAAAGTTCATAAAACTGGAAGTGTCCAATATTGGGAACTTTAACACGTTTCTTGTTTTTTGGAGTTGTTTTTGAACATATCTTTCTTATGATGTTATGTTCATGTGCCGAATCGAAAGTAAATAAATTGATATGTCAAACAAAATGGGTTTATACTATGCATAATGTAGTGAAACATGACGCAATACCAATAATAGAAAAATGGAAGGCAAAAAAGATGAATAGCAAAAGGTGTGATTAACATATCTTGAACATAAAATAGCAAGGTAAATACAGTTATTAAAAATGTTCTCCAAAGAAAAGAAGCTCATTGTTGATGCAAATGTGTGTTTATTTAAAAAGAATAATTTTGAAAAAAATGCATTTGAATTTATTTATTACTTTACATGCGAATATACTGACAATGTATTTTGTTTCTCAAAACTGCTGCATTTTAATTCTACATATTTTTTTATGGTCCTAAAATACTTATGTTTACTCTATTAAATTTCACCGCATAAACCACAAATCAATAGATTACATTAGGTTCCTTCTACATATGTACATCAATCAATTATTTAAATTTTTCGAACCAAAGTGATAATATTAAATAAATAGGATAATCAATATCTAACATATTGCAACCTTCTTGATATATCCAAGAGCAAATTTTAAATTACATACACTATTTTCAATAATTCTTTTATAATAATTAATAATCCTTCAAATTATGTGAAAATTGCACTCGCCAATGTAGAGGTGGCTTGGAAGTATTCTCGGTTGGAGTACAGAATATGTTGGAATTATATCCCAAAATGTCATCAAAATGAAAGAAAATTAAATGCGAAATAAACAAAAAAGAAACTCCAAAATCGCAACTGTTTATTAAAAATTATGAATACATTTTTCATAATATTCCAAAAAAAAACATTTGCAGGTTGTTGGTTGAATGCGTCGACTGCCTAATCGAGATTTCCGGTTCGAGCTCGACAAAAGAAAAAAGGGCGATGGCAAACCACCGAGGTAATATGCAAAAATACAAAATGCACAAAACATTTCCACAGTTTGCAGCTTACTACCGTACAATCGAAGAACCTGGCAAGACTTAATAAGTAAGTAAATTGGACTCCGTCCATGGGCAGCCTTTTGCCGATACAAGCCCCTCTTCGGAAGGTAAACGGAGATACTGTTTCCCCGAAGCTATCGAAGCAAGGAATATGCACCTCCGCTTATATAGGGAAAAATGTTAAATTTACACCAATAAATATAGAAAAAAATTGAATTTTTAAATATGTTTGGTTTAAAGAAGTTTTTGAGAAAGTTTAGTCGAAAAGATTGTAACCAAGACATTTTAAACAAACTTTTGTTTAGTTCAGATCCACTATTAAGTAGTTAAGGCTAAAGCCACATAAGAAAAGCAACCCATTTTGCAGCGAAACATTACAACTTTTTCTCCCAGAGGCGTTATTATCTGCCTTCAACAGAAAAGAATAATAAAGAGAACTGAGAGAAAGAAGAATCAGATAGAGGAGCAACTCAGCATTATGTGATTTTTTCTTACATTTATTTTGTTTGTTAAATACTTGATTAAAAATAAATTAAATTATTATTATCAAAAATTGTATTTTAATACATTTCATAATCATAAAACTGCAAAAAAAAACAACTGAAAATTTTAACTGCCAGTCTATCTTTGATCCCCATTTTATCCGCGCCATATTGAATCGACCATTTTCAATTTCGTAATTTTGATCCGAATAAGTGTTGCCAAAAATCCATGTGTTTTTATGTAGATTAATATGCTTATCGAGTTTTGGTCAGCTTTTTGGATCAAATTCTCCTCTGTACAGCGTAAACGAACCCATATTTACAGTGAGGTATAAGCTTATAGGTTCTGCAGAAGTGAAAAATAAGCAAATAATTTGGTTTATTAATACAATATAATGCAAAATAGATATTTGTAATTATAAATTTAATTTTTAAAATGTGTTTTATGATAAAATAACAAGAAATATTTTTATTAAAAAAAAACAAATGAAATTTCAAAGTTTCGGATCTGCGCATCGGCGTTATTGTGAATCGGTGTCGGCGTAAACTAAGGGCTACCTGTACATCGGTAGTGTAAGTGAAAATCTTAAAGTTCAGTATACCAATACTTCGTTGTAAAAGGAAAGTTCGGTAAAACCATATTAAACATTATTGTAATAAACCAACAACTTAATTTCAAGTAACTTGACTTGCTAGGTTCTTCGATTGTACTGTAAAATATCATATTTCATGCCACAGGGTGTCCTGTGATAGCAATAAAGAGTTCCAATTACTTATGAATCAAATAAAATTTGAAAATTGTCTAATTGAAAGAGATTCTTGTTTAAACCTTGGCACCCGGCATTACAACAGAAAATAGTTGGCTAAAATTTAAATTCAATACTATTAACACATCAGAAACACTTCGCAAAAGACGGACGTTGCTCTTTGGGTCCATCCAAATTGCAGATCGCTTAGCACCGACTCTGATCGGAGAAAGAAAATTGAATTCAGGTTTTGGTAGGTTGGTTAGGCAGAAGGGCCTAACATTTCACACGATAAATAATATAAACAACTGAATTTGATTTTTTACTTTTCAAAATTTTTCATTTTCAGAGGTAACATCTTAGGTTGTAGGGCAAAATTTTATCAAAGTGCAATATTAGTGGAAAGTATTGGCCCGTATATATAACCGTGATATAACATTATGAAACACGCCCTCTAGTGGGAAAGGTAACAATGTAGGTTGTAGGGCAAAATTTTGACACCAACGACACAGTGGTGGTGTAAAATAACCTCGGATTTTGCTCAACGCGCATATTAGATTCATTTATTTACTACAAACTTAAATGCAGAATGCAGTACGGCAAAACAAAGTCGATAATTCAAAATTCCCTATAGAAATGGTTGTAATTAGAAAGATTATGAACTATGAATGATTCAAAAATTTTCACGTTTGGACATTAAAAAATCAAAAATTATAGAGTATAAAATTACACTCAATTAACTCAAATTGCAACTCTGTCGATTTTTGATTTACTAAATATAAGGTTTAATTCTAGAATTTCAAGATTAGAACTACAATATTTTGGTTACTTTATAGTGTTTTGTTTTTTATTATCGCGCCATTTGTTGACGAGATTTTTCCTCCTGGAAAAGGTACTTTTAAAATATGATTTGTTACCTGTAATTTAACAAGTCAAAAATAAAAAATCCCAATGGTCCGGACTAGGAACGGAGATTACGAGACCGGGGGTCTGGGGGGTGTGGAGCATCCCCCAGGACACGATAATTGTATCTTGTATTTATGTTGTTTTAAAAAGTTCCTGTATTGATCACTTAATGCCGAAAGCCGTAAATTTATTTAATACAATAATTTTAGTGTGCCTGAAGGGTGTTCCACACCCCAGACCCCCGGACCGTTGTAGTTATATTGTATACTGAAATACCCGTTGAAGTTTTAAAGGGAGCTAAGAGAGTTTTTACATAGTCGTGATGGATACCAATACATACCGGGGCTCCCCCCCGGATCTGTAATAGTTAAATTGTATATTAAAATATCCGTTGAAGTTTAAAGCTGAATAAATTATTATAAAATCGAAAATAATTTCACATTTAAATAACAAATTTTAGAAACGACGAGGGAGGTCCGGAAGACCCTTCAGGAACACTTGCATTCCAATTTATAAATTTACTAGAAGTAATACGTTTAATTCATTAAAAATATCCCCTAGAACGGTCCAACGCGAAAAAGTATGGATATTGGACTCGACAGATAGCAGGGAACGACTGACTCCTCCTTGCGGTGCTCTAGTTGGCCCCGCCTTACTGTTGATTTGTGTAACATAATGCAGAAATCGCCCGTTTTCGTGATTTTAAAAGTCGATTTTTATCGTTATTATTGGAAATATCGAATTCATCCGTAGTACATTCGACCCATTTTAACGTTCTTTAACTAATTTAAAAAGTTATTTTGTAAACATCACAGACAAACACTTCGTGTTAATCGTACTTAAACCTAAATGTATTGTAGAAGTAACGATGATCGAAAACGATGTAATTTGCTATGCGATAAGTTTTTTAATTTTTAGGCAACACATTGTTACTTAATTAAGAAGCATGATTGGGGACGTCATAGCTTTCGTTTAAAACAGATTATTTTAGGTATGTTAAGAGTTATTTGTATAAACTGAATTGGACATTTTTTATTGTTTTAATGGAAAGTAGTTGTTGGGTAATGTCATGTTTCTTAATTAATCACGTAATAATGAGTTATCTGGAAGTTTAATTAAACTCGAAAGTTTGTATCTTATTGTAATTACCCTATGCACCTATCTATCACATTGTAAATAAAAATGACATCCAAGAAGTCGAGTCGACGATACGACAGGCTACGCATTTTTACATAATATAAATTCTGACAAGTATTAGAATTGATGATGAACAATTTTGAAATACAGCTTCAAGCATGAACTTTTAATTAAATAATTTCTTTTCATAAAAAAAGACTGAACGAATTTTTCGCCAACAAATTGGAAGAATATAACGCCAAAATGTGAACGTAGTGAAAAAAACTGTGGAATGGCGCTATTGCCAGATTTATACTGATTATCTGTTTGACATTACAGGTAGTGAACGGCAATAGTACCTACATAAAATATGGGGTAAGTAGTGTGGGAAAACATAATTATCACTCAAAAAAAATTATTTGTTACCATAACCAAGATTTAGTTATTGCAACAAATTTTTTCGTTAATACAGCATTAACAAAATTTCTTTGGTACTGGGAACAAAAATATTCGTTGAACTAACTAAGTAGTTTTCTATTTTTGTTAGAAGAACAAAATATTTTTACAACGTGGGTAATTGTATTGTGTTGGTGACAAATTGGAATACAAAAATTACGTCTTAAAATCGAAAATATTTTCAGTGTTGAAAGCCTGTTTATATAATATAGTAATTTATTACTTTCAAACTTTTACATTATTTATAAACCCCATAAGTTGCTTAGGAAACATAAACAATGCCCATCGTGGAGACAAAACTATACGATCAGAATTTGTTTACAAACTCATGGTAACTATGATAAAATTCAAATTTGTTATGAAATCTTCAACAATGTTGCCGAGAGATGTTTTACAAGAAATTCAAATTTAAAAATATTCAAAAGCCTACGCATTGTGCGTTGATTGGTCGTTGAATTAACATAGTCTGGCATTTAAAAAGTTTGAAAATCGCTGTGTTAAATAACGGTTTAAAAGAACGGAATGGGAAACAATTGGATTTAATTAAGTGGATGTAGGAAAACGGAAATATTGCCAACATTTTGAATAAAATACATTGTTGTAGTAGGTAGCTGGGTAGATGTCTGGTTGGTTCCCTTTTTTGCTAAAGTGGATTTGTCGTAAATATGACATTGGCGCCTTTAGTAATTGAAACTCACTATCGAGAATTGGAAGGATAATTTTGTGCAAAATCGTGTCGATCCACTTACCAAGAAGTAGTATCATAAAAGGAAAACACATAATAGCTACATTTTAATAATAATATAAGAAACAAGTGAACTGAAACTTGAAGCCACATTTGAAAGATGAAATTGAAAGTTACTAACTACACAAGAGTACGCTTCGTTCAACAGGTTTCAAGAAGATTTGGTTTATTATCTGCCTGGCACCAAGTAAAAAGAGATAAAGAGATACTTTTCAGCAAATAAGTCCATTATCTGTTTTAATTTTCATGTTCAGGTATTGTAATTGTAACTAACCTGGTTTTTGTCTGCTGAAAGCCTTCATTGTTTTAATTCCCATCCCGGCATACAGATCCGACGAATCTATGTACATATGTGACTAGATAATGTACGACGGTTATATTATGGAACTTATACTAATTTAGTAAAAATTACACCACCGATATTTAAAAATAAAAATAGAATCACTCACAATTTCATTCAAGTACTTGTTCATCTTATTAGGTACTAGCAATTTTAATAATGAACAAACTTTTCAACAAACAATTTTTTCTTTCACATTCACGTTGTTTATATTAACAATTCGTGTGTCCATTTTTGCGTCATAATTATTGCGAATGCGATGATATTAAAATATTCACGATTCCTTCATAATATCATAATATGATCGAAATGGATTATTGCAAATGTTCCCCTTTTCTTTCGGATAGTAGTCACTGAATCTATTTTAGCTCGGCTTAAAATAAACCACAAGACAGAAGACCAAGTTAATATAACTGTGATCTGTACTGAATTGTCCGACTCATTTTGACACAATTTTTTGTTGCCGAAAAGCAAAGAAAGCACCTCAACTTCCTGTACTTTTTCAAAATAGTTCAAAATGCACTCGAGCACCGTTCCTAATTATTATTACAAGATACCGCACGATTAATTACACCAAATTACACGAACTTGTTTGATAGTTTATAAAATTTTAAATTCAAATTTAATACTAATATAAATCACTTTCGATTTCTTTACGATAAATTTAAAAGTCGAACAGTTATGATTCGATGTACTCGTTATATCTAACAATAATTTATCCGGCTTGTTTATAAAATTTAAGAACTTTCCACTTGAGCGAAGCTCACGATCGCGTGATATTCAATAAAGACACAAAGAAATATTGTGGAGCGCACCTGTACAACGCAAACTTCAATGGCTTGTGAAGTCTCAAAAACGTCGCTACTCCCTCCATGTGTTCACCAACTTATGAATGAATACTCTCTAAACGGGTGCACGTAGTGCGGGGAATGTTCGGAAACGTACGGAGCCGTGAGAAAAACTCGAATGACCGAAGCTGGTCGTTTCCTATCTCACCTGGTTGTTGCTTAATAAATAATATTTCAGACGAAAATATTTTTTGCCCAATATTTTAATTATGATAATCGAATCGGATGTGTGGTTTTTGACCTGTTATCTGCTCTGTGTGGTCTATCATTTCACTATTCTCGATAGAATTTGCATTATTTAAAAATTTCGTGCGGTTGGCTATTTGTACTTCCGCAAATTTATAAACCATTTGAACCGTTACGAAAATGATATAAGACAAAATGTTTTTTTTTACATTAAAATTGAAACATCAATGAAAGCTATTCTTGCTTACGAACTAAAAATAAGCTTTATCAACCTGCTATGTAAGTTAGATACTCGGCATATCGTTCTAGCAGTTCTTCCCGTTGTTGTTTGAGAATAAAGCTCATTCATGGTTTTACACACCTGCATTTACGTAGACTTAAAATTTGAGTCGTAAAATTCTCAGAAAAATAGTAATAGGTACAAAAGGTATTCCAAACTTTGGTAACCGAGACGGAATATTTTGTGTCGGCAAAGGAACCCTAGCGCAAACAGTTCTTTGATTGCATACTTTGATGTACAAATTACAATAAGAAAATAAGGTAAAACGTCGTCAACTGAGCTTCGATCGTAATCTTCGTCTAATAAATAGTTATATCGGATGATGCTTGAAGAAGATACAACAGTGTTTCGAAGCGTGGAATAAAATTAGCATAGGAGACTGATAATATCGTCAATAATGGACAGCTTTGAAATATTCATCTGAAATTATCTAGATAACCTGTCCTAGAGCAACATTTAGGAAGTTGTTTTAACTGTAAATCTGCAAGGAACTTGATTGTCCAATATAACGTGGAATCGATTTATTGAGACTATTTTACAGAAGTTCACTCTTATAAGAAATTTAAATAACACACAAAAAAACAACAGATGAGTTAATTAGATCATTTCGCATGCCCCGAAGACCACATTTGCTTTATTTTGATGAGAAAATACCTGACACAACTGTGCTAAATTTCTGGCATAATCAACATTCGTGTTATGTAAGGGTAGATGTGGACCGGAAACGGTAGGGATCCCACCCTCGCATAGCCGCCGGAAGTGTGTGGTGACCTTGCGTAGAGGCTATAGCTGTCACCGGGCCTCCCCTCGAGAACCTTGTAGTACGCATAGCTACACATGGTACGATCTCTCGAAAAAAGAATTTATTTTCAAAATTTTACAAAATTTTTCATTTTCAAGAAAATATATATACTTATATCGAATTTTTTATATTGTCCATCTCTGTTAATATACCAAAGTTGATTTAAAACCATTAATTTTTTTTAAATATTAATTAAAATCCAAGTTGCAAACAATAAAAGTCATAACGTCAACAAGTGTTACTCGTTATGTAAATCGATAAAATCTACATATAATATAAGAACTATGAATATGCAAGAGTCGCAGGGCATTGTCATGACAGAATTGACTTACCCTGACCCCTACGTTATCGGCACATTTGAATATCATCCGCCAACCACTTGTTGACAAGAAATAGTTATACGCAATGTCCAAATGGTTTAGTGCATCCATTTACTTTACGACTTTCGCAAACCCACCGCCACGTTGTTATCATTGCTGCAGAACTCAATTATTCAATATTGGGATGCCTAAAAATTGGGTCCCACCAACATTCCCCATTCGAATTATCGACAAAAAAAACTACCAAGTTTACCTATAAACAATAGGTACTACGTTTTCATCGCAAGACATAAAAATAAAGCTACCTCAGTTTTAAAATATTAAATTTCAGCTTCTGATGATTAAGTTAAAAGAAGACGTTTATCTTATTAAAGTCTTTAAAGCTGTAATGGTTAAACAAAAGTACTGCAAGTGTGGGAGCAAAAATGTATAGTAGTAGACCAGAGATAAGAGGCCGAAGTTAAGATGAGTTTCAGCTAGTGCTACGTCACAACGGAAGTTGTTCATCATTCTACGCAAACCTCAGGCTGTTCGACATGCCCCTCGGCTACCAAAACTGTGTCGTAGGAGGGGAAAATTAAGATATTATGATCAGCTGGTGCACCATTATTTTATTTAGGTCAAAATGTGTGTCAAAAATGTATCGAAAATTAAAACAATTTTTACTACTTTTGCATTATTTTAATTTTAACCAAAGTCGCATCATATTATTACTTCCTGTGCAAGTATAAATAAATACAGAAAGCACAGAAGGCCTCGGCTGGAAGGAAGTATTCAAAAGTTAAAAAATGTGTAAGCATAATAATCAGAACACTTAACGCACGATACCGTTTTTGCTTTTCAAAAAGAAATGCCCATAAATATGAATTGTTTTAAACCACTTGCAATTAAATTCCAAAGAGTTAGACGAGACGACGTGAAGATGACTCCAATGTGAAAAATAATGTACTAATATCGCTATGAAGAATTTTAATGGAAGGAAAAAACTTCTAGTTTCCTGTTAGACATGAAAGGTGAAAATTGAAATCTCTTCTTATCCAATCAGAACCAATGGATGCATAATTAGATTTTACGCAAACATGATCTTAAGAATGCCAGTTGACGGTGCCATAAAAGGTTAAGAAGTGGTTTGTTACAGCTGAATTGTTAGTCAAAGAGTACATAGACACACAAAACAGGATACGGGAGATCTGGATTAAAAAGGAAGTCGTAGCTATAACGTCATAACAAATAGTTTTACAGTATTGTATACCATCAGTTCGGGTCAATGGGCACGAGCTTACTAATGGTTTATGACTAATTCAATTTACGTTCCGAAATATCCAACAAAAAATATGCAATTAAAATTTGCACAGTGTATAAGCAGGTAGGTAGAAAATTTCGACATTAGAAATATTGAATTTTTGTGGCAAATTTTCAACTGTTAGCATTTAAATTTAATTATGGTAATGAACACAAATAGTACTAATTACATTACTCTCGATCATGATGAGTGGTTAGAGAAGCAGGATGTTATAGTGATATGGTAAAGAGTTGGCAGTTCTGATTGGACAAGGGCCCAAGGACATTCTGGCTTATTGTTGTGACTTTGAAACTATAATGATCGTGTCGATTCGACTAGTATGATAAGATTAATCAAATTGTAATTACCCACCCAGAATAAATTACTTGTCACAAATACAAATCTACATAAATTGTATTTAAATTATGTATCTACCTACCACACAACATTTTTATTTATTGTTGGTAATAACAAAAGAATTATTTTTTAATTTGCAAATCTCTTCGCAATAATTCAAAGGAAATTTATGATTTTAGCGAGCAATTTGTTGCAAAAATTTGTCTTAAACAATTAAGGCGGTGGTAACATCGGCCAATTGATATCGTGATATTAATTCACGATATCAATATCGCATTAACATTATTAATTTGATAAACTGATAAAGATATCGATTACCAATAGATAACATTGGCTATGGATGCACGACTGTGAAAGTAGTGCAAATTTTACTTTTTCCCTCATGTGTGTCCCTATTTGTAATTAATTATTTCATTTTGGAGATAATCTATTATAATGAATATAGCAAAAATGTAAAATGCCATCAGAATATATTAAATTAAAATTTAAAGATTAATTATGTTAAATTAAACAATAAAAACAATTTTTGATTCGGATGAACATTCTCAAAAGAAAGGAAAATTATATACCAATTACCTTCGTCAACCACGTACCTACAGATTAAAACATGGTAGTTCTTTAACGATTCGTAGGTACTAATTAGGTAATTAATACCCGATATGAGATTTTTCTCTGGGTGTGTAATGCAACTAAAGATAAACAAAAGTTTATCTCAATTTAAAAGCAGAAAAAGCGAGATATATTTAATACGAGTGTAATTAAAATAAATAATAATAAAGGTCAACGGAAGTAATAGTTGTGTATTTTGATTTTTAACGTCCGTCTTGTCGCGGATTAAAAAAATGCCTTGCATAATTAATTTAGAGTTAGTAATAAATTTATTATAGCAAGAAATTTAATTTAAGGTTTTCTTAATTATACTAGCTGAGTTAAGATACTTTGTTATGGTCACATAAAATACGCCTGTAAAAAACGTGTGAGTCAGGTTAAATCAAAAGAAAGCACCCAAGTGGAACGCGTTCTCTGCAAATAAAAATATTTCAACAGATATGGAAGAAGGGTATTGTAGAATACAATTTGGTTTTTGCTTTAGTTATCAAGAAGACAGCATAATTTTTAATATAATTGGACGTGTACCATTTGTTTGGCAATTGAATTGTTTATCAAATTAAACTTGTAAGATTACATTATTTTAAAGCATCAGTTTAAAAAAATCAAAAATTGCATGATAAAAATTTTGAGATGCGTTTGAGATCCGTTTGAGATGCCTTAAATAAAACTATTAAATTTATAACTTTCAGTTCGGCGTGATAATTCCAGTAAAAAAAAATTACTCACAAAAATTTACACAATGTTTGCATAGCAAAAGTGTTTCATTTGTTAATACAGATTTATCTGTTTATACTAAGTTTACCATCAATTAGCAAATCGTGCTAATTTGACAATTAGAGCGAAGAAAAATCATTCATTCCCATTTTAATAAACATATTTTTTAAGTGATAATTGTAAGGGATTTTACACATATACATCACAAAATATTGACTGATAACAAAGTAAATAGATAATTATCCGGTTGGGGGAATTTAACGAATGCTTCAAGTATATTGACACAGCGGCGTATAGGAAAGAACTTTTGTTAAATTACCTTCAAATAAATTATTTGAAATATCTTTTACAATATTATTAATCGCATCCTTTTTAAGAGAAAACCAGAAAATTGTTGAGCATCTAATGATCAAAATAAGCTTGCATTAGTTTCATATTTTTAAAAATGAGTTGCCTTGACTTTCAAAAAAGTTGACAATTATTGCGGAATTATGTTTTCATTAAAGAATTTAATAATTTTTATAACCACTGATTGCCAAATCAAAAAACCCCGATCAGCCGTTTTATTGAAACCTTTTCTCTTGCAACTTCCTCCAATGCAGAATTTTTCAATTTTCTTCGAATTCTTCCAATTTCCGGACATATTGCATATTATAGACGCAGATAACATTGAACTTTATCAAATTTTACACACAAAAAAAACAAATCTCTTACTCTACACAAGCTAACGCAAAATTTTATTGCGAAAATTTGTTTCCACAGTATGAATTTTATTATTATGTAACCTTTCATTAACTTTTTATTAAATAACACATTTTATGTTGATTTTTGCTTTATTTCGGGGGGTTAATTTTTCGTTTCATTTCGGTTCTCCCAAACTTCACATTTCATGCTCATAAAACTAGACTATCGCAAAAATTTTGGGGTTATTTTCATTGAAACAGATATTTTGTCAATTTTTTTTCAAAATATGTTCCAAGATCTTGTCCATATACATTTTTTACGAACATACGTAAAACGTGAAATTCGACAGTCAAACTCGAATATCGATTATTGTTGCAAAGTTACAAAATAATGTGAAAACCCTTCTGGAAATAATAATACCAGTTCCACATCTAGAACTGGTAAAACGCACGCGGTACTGGCAAAAACGTCATAAATTGATTCAAAAGCCTTTCAAGAGTGGATTCAAAAAACTTCACTTCAAATATTCATAAAATGTTAAATACTATATCTTCATGAATTCTTTCTGCGCTAATGAAATGTTCTCGTCGCAATATATTAGAGACAAAGTGATTGCATTCAAACTTATAATTTTTGGGGTCAAAAGTACCTACCAAATTCAAAAATCATTAAAATTGAATTTTCAATGTAGAATCAAAAATTGTTATTTTTGGCGTCAAAAGTCCCTTTCTTTTTTTCTCAAAAATGTTCAGAAATTGATTGCCCGTTTAATTTAATATTATGTTGCATTAGATGCCCAAAGTTGAGAAAATGCATCTGAGACTGACGTAAACGTCGCAAAGTAACTCAAAAGTTAATGAAAAGTCTTGAAAGATTGCTTTCGAAAAACTGCATTTTGCAAAACACCAAATATCTAGGTGAATTCCTTTTGCCCTAAACTTTTTTTATATTAAGGCCGGTATTATGTAACTACTTCCTTATGAAAGGATCCTTTCACGAAAGAAAAACCTTGGTTCCATTTAAAATTATGTCAAAATTTTGAATCTAAACTAAGTTTTAAGATTTTTAAAGGATCTTTACGTCAAGGACGACTACCGGCCTAAGTACTTTGTTATAAATAATTTTTTGAAAACTGGGGCCGCGCAAAGGAGTTGTCTGGTAACTAAATTATTACCAGCCCGAACCTGTTTTTGTAGCTCATTGCGAGATCTGAAAAGATCAATTGTCACTTTTTTCGACAGACGGGTAAAGATCAAACTTTTATTGAATTTTGAATGAATATACATTTATTTAATAGTATTAAGATTATAATCTTACAAAAACAGTTGTACTTTAATTAAACATAATTATCTTCTTGATAGAAGAGACGGTCGTTGGCCTGGGTGTTACCGCGATCAACTGCTAATGTAAGGCGTCCCGATTTGAATCCGGGTAGAGCTCACTTTGCAATGCCGTCTCCGTGCTTCGGAAGGCACGTAAAGATGGTGGTCCTCCTAAGTTAATGAATTGCTATCATTAACAATATTAAATACGGTAATAGGCACATCTGCAGCCAGACTAGCAAGCTACTTCAGATGTACAACAAATAAAATGCTCACAGTACTAGCAGTGGCTTCGGAACTTTGCCAAGGTTACTGTTGGATAATACAGGGCGTAGTCCTAAGTTAAGAAGAAGAAGAGTACTTTAGATCGTTTTAAAAAAAAACACTTTTTACTTTTACAACTTTCATAGCTAATCTTGGAATTCCTTCACCTCATTTTGTTATAGTGTCCGAAGATAATGCTCGCCATTCTTTTTGCAGTATTTTCCAAAGATGTTCCCTTAATGTAGGTCATTTTAAATGCATTTTTCGATCCAATTCGTTTCATAACAGTTCTATTGGGTTCAAATTGGGCAATTGTGGTGAAAGAACGATTGTTTTTAAATGTTTTCACTTTCTTGCTGTTCTAGGTACTTACGGCAATGTTTTAGATCATTGTCTTGCTGAAAATAAAATCTCCAACCAATCAACTGAAATCCAGATAGTATAGATAGCTCAAGAATTTCTTTGTAGCAGTTTTTCGTAAGCATATCATCAATATGGACCAAAACGTCCCCATACCATAATTGATCCTTCGCTGTGCTTTAGAGTTTTTTACGGCTCGGTTCGATGAATATGAATTTTTCTGTTTTGCCAAACACTTCAAATTTCGATTCGTCGGTCTATAAAACAAAATTCCACTAGTCTATGATCAGGACTGGTGGTGTCGAGTCTTTTCTTTTTGTTTTGATGTGGCAAAGGCACTTTCCTTACAGCTACTCTTCCATGTAGACCAACTTAGTATAAAATGGCGTTTGGCAATTTTCGTTTATTACGTTTCGATAGCAAAACTAAACGTTTATCTTCTTTTTTCGTCGTAGATTATGGCCTTCCAGTATGTTTCACCTGTTTTTACATATATTTTGATTGAATTATTCTTTAATCTTCAAGAGACTTTTCTTCTTTTTTTATTTGCATTGATAATGGAATTTAACAATAACAGCACGCATTTCAGGTTTTAAATTTTTACTTTTCTAATTTTTAAATAATAACTTGACGAAATGCACTATTTGTCTGTCACTATTTGCCTTGAAAAATAGAAAATGGAAAACCCCACCCCACCAAGAAACGATTACGTATTTTAAGTCAACTTTTACATTTTATGACCTCAGGTTTAATTTATTTTCATGTAACATAAACATCATATCATAAACAACAACTAAGATCATAAACAACCATTTAATTTAGGGGTAAAAATATTATTTCATAAGCCGTTTTGATATTTTCATAACATACAATGTAATCTAACCTAACATAATTTTAAAAATGATAGGTAACACATTTTTCTGTCAAGAAGTACTATATTTTTGAAATTTAATTTAGTGGTCTTAAGTGCATAAAAGGTCATTGGGCACAACACGAGTATATTTGTCACAAAATCAAGAAAAGTAAAAAAAGTAAAATTGATTTTTAGATCTGAGAACTCGAACGTACAGACACGACAAAAAATAGATTGCGAAATAGTTTTTTTTGTAATAATTTTTTAAAACTCCAAAATTTTTCTTTTGTATTTTCAAAATCAAGATTAAAAAACGTTTCGTTCTTTGTTGAAAACCTTTTGCTGCAATAACTTTTGTAAACTTTTCCACAATTGCTTCGTATTTTGATATGTTGCATTTTTTATAAGTCTCTGGAGTTCCTTCCACAAGTGTTCTATCAGAAAAAGATCTAGAGGCTATCTAAGTCACTCTAATAGACGAATTTTCGCCTTGTTAAATAATCTTTAACACACTTGGAAGTATGTTTAGGACCGTTATCCTGTTAAAAGATCCATCCACCTGGAATTTTAATGCTTGGTATATGGTATAATCGTTCCTCAGTATGTCACTCTCTTTTACAGTGGAAACTTAATGCTATGTATGTCGTTTCTTTGAAGAACGTTGAACATCTCGTATTTCATAATATTCGAAGAAAACAGCTCACCGTTCCAGAAAATTTTAGACCATTATTTTATGCAGCAGTGATACAGTGACTAAAAAAGTCTCCGTACGATACCATTCTAGAATTTAAATGACAATTACTCCGTTTTTAATATTATTTTTTATGAAATTCGATAAAATATAAATATGTACATTCACGCATTAGTTTAAAAATTTTTTAAACAATTTACGAAAATCCGTTCGTAAGAAAGAAAAATGTAAACAAACTGCCATAATCTATCTACAAAATCTACTAAAAGTCTCCGTACGGTACTTAAAAATAGGCATAGAAATGTTTATGTTAATATTTAATATTTTGTACAAAACCCTTTAGCTTTAATCACTGCCCCCACACGTCTTGGCATTGACTCCACTAAATTTGTTGTCATATCTGACCCAATTTTGTCCCATTCTTCCTGTAATACCCTCTTAAGAGTATTTTTGTTCGTAATATCGTGTTTACGAATTCTGCGGTTTAATTCATCCCACAGGTGCTCGATGGGATTCAAGTAGGGACTTTGGGGGGGTGAATGCAATTGTTTGGGCACATAATAAAGGAGCTATTCTTTAACAATCATTGACGTATGTATACGAACTTGGTCTTGTTGGAAGATAAAATTGTTTAGAAAGCTTAATTGGATTGGGCTGTATTTTAAATTAGTGTTTAAAATATCTAAATATACCCACTTGTCCATTATGGAATCAATAAAATATAATTTTCCCACACCCGACGCTGCAATAGACACCAAAATAAAACACTTCCACCACCATGTTTTACTGTGGGAATAACGTTTTCATATTAAGCGCTTCGTTTGATTTTCGTCACAATTTTTTCTTCCATCAGAACCGAAAATATTAAACTTACTCTCGTCTGTAAAAATCACTCAATTTCAGAACTTTTTTCATCTTTTTTTTTTGTTTCTGTGTTCTATTGCAAATTTGAATCTTTTACTTTTATTAACTTTTGAAATTAGAGGCTACATCTAGCAACCCGGTCATTAAAATTGTCTTTTCTGAGCAAATTTCTGATTGTCTGGTCCGAAACACTAATATAAAGTTTATTACGTACTTCATCCCCAATTTTTGTAGCACTTATTCTGGGGTTTTCTTCACTTCGCATATAATAGCACGATTCATAATATTATTTAGTATCTTGGGGCGTCCAGAAAAGGGCTTACTTTTCAAGAAACCTTTGTTTTCATAATTTTTAATGATGTATTGAACACTTAAATTAGGTTTCCCGATAATTTTCCCGATCTCGCGCATTGATATGCCTTCACAATACAATTTAATTATTGTTTGTCGCACCTCGAAGAAAATTTCTTTGCTTATTTTTGTTATTGCCCTTGAAACACGGTCACCGTAACTAAAACCTAAAAAAATTAATTGCGTAATGTAATAGTAACATTGCAATGTATTGTAAAACGTTGCAATTTAAAAATAAAAGTGCTTATCGTGCGTCTACAAAGGGAAACATTTTCTATATGCATCATCGTACGGAGACTTTTTATAGACAGATTATGGCAGTTTGTTTAAATTTTTCTTGCTTACAGACGGATTTTAGTAAATTTTTAAAATTTTTCTTAAAACTAATGCATGAATGTCAATATTTATATTTTATCATATTTCATAACAAAAATAATGGTAAAAAACGGAGTAATTGTAATTTAAATTGTTAGAATAGTGTCGTACGGAGACTTTTTTTAGTCACTGTATTTTGCAAATTTTAAATGGGTTCTCCGATTCTTCCCTGAAACTAATGCTTTTTTGGAAGGATGTCTTCCAAATGGTCCTTCTGCAATTAACCGAAGTTTTACTGTCGAACCTCTCACTTTATCTTCGCGGTTTTCAGTTCATTATTTTCAAGAGAACAGAAGCGGTATTACGAATTTTTCCTACGTATTTTTTTCGAATGATAATTGGTATTGGGAATAATTATTAGAGAAAGAATGCAACTCGAACTTGTACAGACAAGCATGAAATACCCTGCAGCGACAAAATTGGACGACAACATCAAAGATAAATGCACAAATATTTGAGCTTCGCTTGTTAACTTGTGCAATTACATGTTATGTTGACATCCAATTCCAACTGTATTGGTTGAGAAGTAGTTGTGTAGAATATTAAAATTTTGGGCATTTTTATCTTCCCAAAGAATCGAAGTAAAAAGATCTTTATAAAACGTAAGTGCCCCCCTCGAAATAGGAATCTGTCGTATTCAAAGACCATAATAGTAACCAACTTCATTTATTTTTCTAATAAAAACAGATCACATAATTCATAATAAATCTAGCTTTTAATAACAATTCAAAGATTAAGAAAATCGGGATTTCCCCTCTGCGTCATTCCTGAATGCTAATAATAATTTATTATTTTCGTCCTATCGGAAATATCTCAATTTTCCGTTTCTGAAATGCTGTAGTATGAGAGAAAAACTCTCATTATTCATTTTATTTGCTTAGAAATTTCTTGGTTAGATTGCCAATTTTGCTTACAATGTCACCAAATAATAAAATAACTGCACGACACTGTACATTTTTTGAAAGTCATGATAACTCATTTTTAAACACATGAAAATTGTAATATTCGATAAAACTAAATAAAAAATAATTATTACATTTGATTTGTTAGGTGTGCAGAATTTTTTGATTCTATTGATACCAAAACATTTTCAGTGGTAATATTATACCACCACCTTAATATTGCAATAAACGAAAAATAGAAAATTTCAAGAATTTAATACCTACCTACTGAGGTCTCCCGAATCTCAGAGAAAACTTCAGAATTTACAAATTTGAATTAAATGTGAAAAATTATTGCCAAAAATTGTAATCCTTTTTCAGACAAAATCTCAAAGCAAATTTATTATAATTTAAGATTGTGGTTATTTACCAATTTGAAATTTTGATTTTTGTCAAAATTGCAGAGACCTTTTTTATGACTACTGGCATTGTAATCCTGATGGTTCCTTTTGTATAGTTCGTACTTACGTTATTGGCGATGAAAGTGTGACTTGGAATTGGACCCATGAGAATGGCAAATGGTAAATAATAATGTTGGGCAGCAAACTGTCCTTGCAGTTTATGATTTCATGTTGTTATCAGTTATGATTTTTTGACTCTTGTCAATAAGAAGAATTATTTTTATTTCAACAAGTCAATATATTGTTATTGTAATTGCGCAGATCGCGCATTGCCCTTGTCGGGGCGGTATTTTACGTTTGTGAATGTTTTTGTAAATATATTTATGCGATAGTGTGTTTGTGTGGTTATTCTTCTTATTTTTTATTTACAATTGAATCATTAAATGGTCAATATTATTATTATTATTACAAGCAGTGACTCACGAGCAATATCTAACATTTTAAATGAATTTTAGAACGCCGATTCTCTCTACAAGTTTCTCCCCAATTTAGACGAACTCAACACAAAGAAGGTGAAAAGTTGTGCTCAAATGGAGGCCTTCGGGGAGCGACTTAACGCTTCGCTACCCAACACACATGCCACTGGCTGTTTGTTTTTAATGGTCATTACATGTAAATACAATAACTATGAGGCTAACTCGTCGTTATGTTTATGTACAGTCGCGTCATAAGTGGCCATCGCAGATTTCTACATATATACATTTCATTGTTTGCAATATTTTATAATTCCAAATTTTGACCATGTTTTAGTTAGGATAAATAACAACTTTCATATTGTAAAAAAAAATTTTTATTTCAAAAAAAAGTTTGCCCAATCTAAAAGGCTTCACAATTTATTAATAATTCATAGAAGTGTAAGCAACTATTGGTTCCATTTACATAAATTTCCATTTACGCTTAGTTAACATTATTCAATTGTTAATACATACTTATATATTAACAAATTTTAAATACTATCGCGGTGTTAGCGTGGTTACTAAGCCCGAAAACACGCACCCAATACAACTTCAAGGAATGGCCTATCCAATATAAACCATTTCATATTTTAAAAGATAATTATTTAAATTTGGCTCTAATAAAGTTGGTTAGGTACTTATTTACTGACCGTGCGTTTAAATTACACTTGTATAAATTGTAAAAAAAAGTAAGTTATACGATTGTGTTAGAAACAATAGCTCGTTATCTATTGTGGGAAATCGCTGGGTATAGCTCTCAGGCCGGTGTCTGCGCCACTCGACTCCATTTTGAATTAACTTAATTTTTATGTGCAATCATCGTAAACGGCACTAATTTAAATGCTAAAACAAAATTATCAACCGGATATTCTTAATGTCCTTTACTTGACCTTTGTATAAAATAGTTACTTTTGAGTAAATGGCATAGGAACTATGTTGAACCGTGAAAACTTTTTTCTTTACTTCCAGTCATCCATCACGCCAGTATAATATGTGTATGTTAAATATTAATTAATATTTTGATTAACAACTTAATTATGTACCTAGACCAATTAAATGTGCTAAATTTAGTTATTGTTGAATGCAAATGCGTAGTAACGAAAACGAAGATAAACATAGCGTTAGCTATAAAAAATTTGAAAAACCAATTAAATCGATATTCCAGGTCAATTGAAAACGATATTGAGCGAGAGACAAGGATTTCTTTTTTTTTACTTATTTGTGTCACCAAAATAAATTTTAATTAGGAAATATAAGGATCATTCGCATAAATGCAATATAGCTTAAACCAAAGTAGGGTAATCAAATAAATCAGCCCTAGACAATACGAAGTAGCTTCCAGGCGTACATGTGCATGGGTGCCTTCTTTGCGCGAATTAACCAACACTTTGAAATTCAAACCGATAATGAAGTTGGAACCTACTGAGCTGATGATTGATCTTGCAGTGGTTCATCTTGGGTAATATAGGCCTTTAACTATACCCACTCTATTGACATAGTTACACGATATACCACCTATATACACAATACTTTTAATTTAATTGGTTTCAAAACTCTTTCAAAATTATTACACATCGATAGGTTTGAAGATTTGCAAAATTGGAACAAGGATTCCCTCCTCTGTACTCGGCCAGCAGACACATCAAACCAATGTTATGGTTAAACATGAAATGTTAAATAAACACAAGGTTTCGAGAAAGAATTATAATCTGAAATTCCTTGATTATAATTAAATACGTACATTAATTTTTTAATACTGAATGTTATTGTTAAGTCAAAAGGTTAGTCTTAATATAACAGACTTAAAAAAGAAAATTATCATGATGTCTGTGGGCGCGGTCGGGCTCGGCGGATTACCGGACCGTGGTTCCGCCAAAGTGGTCCCCTTTTGTGCACCTTCTTGTCTCCCTTATGACCTCAACATACCCCTCGCGTCTTACTTGAAACGAGTAATTATTTCTTTGTAAATATTTTGGCAATGTAGATGTTCTCGGAAGGCCAAATTAATGTTATTTTAAAAGTTGTTTACTACTTTCAAAAATTAAAGAAAATTTCGAGAAATGCAGTTCCAAACTGAGCTTTCAAACGGAAAACGATAATTAGACGATATTTTGAAAACATACGTACTTTTTCTCAACAAAAACATAATTTTTGTGTTTTAATAAAAAAGAGGTTAATAAAACATTTGCGTAAATAACATCAAACTATACACCACACACACAAGTGTCAAAGCATTCATGGGAAAAATTTAAGCGCAGGTGCTTTATTTGCAATGCAAATTAGTTTTGTTAAATATTAAGTTTCAAGTTGGAAGAGTTATTATTTATAAATTTTGATTAACAGGTACGTCCACTATTACTTTAAATTACATTTAATTTATTTCCCACAAAAAAAATTAGAGCAATTATGGAGAAATATACAATTTTCTTGCATCTCTAATCTTATAAATTCCATATCAAATCTCGGGTTCTTTTATATTTTTCCTCAATCACTTCGATATTAATAATATCCAACTACAGATTGAAACATCCTATACTTTGACCGTCCATCTCTATTATATATAGCTGGTAGACATACATAGGTACCACTATAGTAGTATCTGATTTGTGGGTAGGTTCGATTGATAAGTAAATTACCTCAATAAGCAGGATTAAAATTATTGCAGAGTCGACTAATACGTGATAACAAAGTAGTAGTTGAAGTAATAGCATTTACGGAATAGTATACAAAGTAGCTCGACATTAACTACCGTAATTATTACATCAATTATATTTTCGAAGCAAAATGCACCAATATGCACTGGACATTGCTCAGGTAATAATAAGGTTTACCCATTGTTTGCAGATCATTAGGTTTTATTTCTATGTATATGCTGAAACATTAAAATTAAAGGCCACGTGTGTTTCCACCATCGCCAGTAAATTAGAGCAGCGTGGGAAACATAAAATAGTACAACAAAATGGACTTTTCGTGTTACCAAAAACGTCTTGTATTTATTACATGTTTAAAATCTATAAATAACAATTGTTAATTTGTTAATGTCTTATTTAACGAAACGTAGCATAAATTATAGTTAGTCTTCCTGTATTGGGGTAGCCAAACTCCAAACTGATCTATAAGGATTTAGTATTGATTATTATTTTAATTTATGATTAGTTTGGCAAATCGGCATTGGCCAAAAATTGAAATCGTAATAATTTACAACATACTTAGTACATACATTCCCGCTTCCATGTTTTACGAAGCGTGTCAATATATACAGGTGGTTTTTTTAGTGTGGGAAATATTTACAGGTGTGCTCTGTTGCGCACCACCCCCTTTTTACAGGCATGTGAATATAAACAATTCGAATGGATTACGACAATTAGTACAGTTCTTGGTAATTACAAATTATCCACCTATAATTTAGCCAAAATAAATTTCTCTTTATAGGCAATAAACCACATCAATGGAAGTATATTATTAATAATAAAAACGCACATTTCGTAACTAAAAGAAAGACAGCCAAGTTAAAAAATTTACGAAACGAATTAACTAGGAACTGTGAAGAATTGTTTTAAAAACAGACAATGACTATTTTACATTAAATAAATTGGAAACTATTAAGCCATTAAAGCGTTACAATATTTTTAATTCGTTCAATTCAAAATGGTAAAAAACAAAATGGAAACTAAATAGCGGGAAAAACAAAATAACGTACCAACATAGAAGAGATCAATGCATGGGTCCAATTAAGTGTTCATAAACTTTACCACTGTATAGGAAATCCCTAATTGATGATAATAACATTATCATCAAATTAGACCGATATGCACTTCTATTATTATAATCAGTTTCGACAAGCACCAAATCTCAGTCGTGATGAACGCGAATGTAACAGCAGGAAATTAGAAATGTGTGACCATTGCTTACCAGATTTCTTATCAATTTTGTTTTATCACAAAATGTCCGCAAAAGGAAGGATGTGGCTGGCTCTATCTTTGTTTAAATGTGCGTAGTTTATTGTTTTAATTTAAAAAAAAATTATTTGCGATATGAAAGCGAATGCAACCAGAAGAAGAATAGAGAGTATGTTATTAGAATATACTAAATAAAAAATTTGTGATTATTGTCCATACTAAAATTCAAATTTTTGCAATTTAACCATTAAAATTTTAATTTGTTATTTTTATAATGAAGCATTCATGTAACGTAAGGCTTTGCGGGTATAATCAACCTACTGAATCTTGTTGGATCACCCTGTAACTTTTCTTGTGCCACAACACACGGCGAAGGAAGCGATTATAAAAAATAAACTATTCAACGATAAAATTGCTGTGGCACATGTGAAAATTCGTGTACGTAAGCAAGAGGTTTTAGTTAAACCGCACCAGCTCATTTTGTGAAAACCTAAAACAAGGAAATTCAACCGCAGATGTTACCCTTGCCCTATTAACCGTTTTGATAGGGTGAACGAATGGTGAAATTAATCACACAATTACTGGGAAATATTATTTCATATTAATCCGTAAACCGAAAATTGCATCGAAGGCCTAAGAGAAAACATTCATGGGCCCTAATTTCCAAGTATTTTTAGAAACATAAGAAATATTATTCACGCCGATTTTTCAAAATAAACTCGTCCTTAAAATGAGTTTATTTCTTTATTTAAGAGGTTAGTGGCACTCGGCCAGCTAAATCGGAGTACTTTTTGTGATTCTTTTTCAGAAAATGAATGATACTTTTAATTAAATCTTAATTTAAAAAACAAAATAAAAAGCGAGGGGTTAACCGCTGGTGAAGTTTTTGTATACATCTAATGAAGTACATGAAGTACTGGGAGGAGGTAGAACACCTTCCAGTGCACAAATTTTGGAATGAAGAACATTGCAGAACATGCAGAACCCCAGACCGAGTAGTTTACTTTTTATCAGAAGTAAACTAAAGATCTCCCGTTGCAGAAGTACTGGAGGTGTTCCACACCCCAGACCCCCGGTTTAAATAATTTATTTTTATTAAAAGTGAATTAAATATTTAAGCATATCTCAAGTTTATTAAAATTAGCTATGGCCAAGTAAATGTGTTTAATTCGTAATCTGACAATTAATTATAAACAGGAGAGTTCAGTTTACTTCTGATAAAAATAAACTACTTGATCCGGGGGCGGGGAGTTTAAACACCCTCTAGTGCCTCTGCAACGGGAGATCTTTAGTTTACTTCTGATAAAAATAATCTACTCAATCCGGGGGTCTGGGGTGTGGAACACCCTCCAGTGCTCAAATTTTGGTATTTCTGTAAGTCTCTTCTGCAAGAAGTATGGAGAATTATGATGAAGTACGTGAAGTGTGAAGTTAATTGTACACGATTTCCTCTAGCGGTTGACCCTTGATAAAAGTATACAAGAAAATGAAAAATAAACCCCGCTATTGTGTACAAAAGAAGTGTTTACAATTTCAAAGCTATACACTGAAGTTGTCGTAATTTTAGTAATTTTTTTGTAAACTAATTCCGGTTCCTTTCAAGGAAACTTTCTGGAAATATAATACTTCAGAAAATGATAAAATTTAAAATCAATTTTAATTCAAGGTAATAGCAGACAAGAACATAAACCTAATTTACCAACTTGGATTATAAATTTTTGAAATTCGGGCATCGGTTTAGGAAAATTTAAAGAACCAGGTTCTGTCAAACTCATGAGACCCCGGAAATTGCACCAAACTGTCCGGTTATACATCCGCTGGAAAGAAGACAAGGGGCGGGTAATAAACCTGAACTTCGATTTTGACCATTTTTAAAGTAGATTATGAAAGATGAGGGTCTAATTAGCGTATAAAAAAAATAAAATTTGCTGTAGGTCCACAAATTTTGAAGAAAAACGGATTTAAAATTTATTTATAATGCAATTTTCTCATTGGTTCTTTTGAACTGTAACCCCCCCATAGACAATTAAAATAAGTTTTTTTATATTTTTAATATATAAAAAGGCTAAAAGAATTGTAAACTCCGCTCCGAGCTAAAATATAATTCCGAATTCCGTAAGAATCGGCGAATCCGAGCCTTGCGGTGGTTGCATTTGTCAAAATCGACTTTCAAGCAGTTTTGACAAGCGTTTTCGACCCACCTACAGCCAGGGGTGGCCAGAATTAAAATACATGTATTTGAAATACATTTGTATTTGAAATACAATTTGCAAATGTACACTGTAAAAAAAAGTGTAAAAGTACACTGACTTGGTGTAATAATTACCTTTAAAAAGAATATTTTTACTGGTTTCTCGAGATAATCAAAAAATTACTCTTTTAATTAATGAAAATTTAGTTAGTGTTTGGAATTTATACATTATAGTGTAAATTTACCCTATTTTATAGTTAGTTTTACATGCAGCAATGCAATCTATTACATTTCAACGTGTAATTTACTATATCTAAAGTAAAATTACATACAATTACCCTTCCATCGATAAAATACATTTTTGGCCATAAAAATTTTATTTTCAAAATTCAATTTTTTATTTAGGGCACAAAGCAGCACAAATCGAGCACAACTCGGCACAACTTTGATTTTTTTATTTTTCAAAACTGGCACGGCTAACTTCCACCCTCAAAATCCGAGGTCTCCATAAAATCCAAAATAAATAAAATAAAAAACGGCATAAAGCAGCCCAACTTTTATTTTTAAATTTTTCAAAACTGGTACGGCCAACTTCACGCACATGTGCACCTGTATTGTACATGATACTTGAAAGGCTTACCTGTATTCAAGGGTGGGCAAAATTAAAATAAATCAATTTAAAATACGTATTTGAAATACATTTTGAATTTTAAATTTCAAATACAAATTGAAATTGTATTTTGTATTTTTCATACATACATACAAAATACATTTTGCATGATAAAAATTTTTGTGTGTACCTGTATTGACTGAAAAAGTACCTGTATTATCTTTATTATATAATATGATTTATTATTGTTGAATTATTGTTGAAATTGCACGGAGTAATAGCATAAAAGCAGGGTTTTTAAATAAAATCCCAACTTTTTTGCACATTTTAAAATTATTTAAAATATATTTTGTGTTTGAAATACCTAACCATAAAAAATTGCTTTTATTTATAATACTTGATTTTTAAATTTTTGAAAAATTTTGAAAAAAGATGTACCTATTTGAAATAAATCTTGAATTTTGTATTTTAAATGTTGTATTTCGTATTTCAAATACACATTGAAAATGTATTTAGTATTTCAAATACTACATTTCTTCGTGTATTTTGCCCACCCCTGCCTACAGCGCACGGACTGGTGATAGAATGTAGACTATACTGACGTGATATCTTGCATTAATACACTTATACACATGAATTTCGAATGAGAAAATCGTAATTTTCAAATTTGAATTGTGGCCTTATTAGAAATCCGACTAAATTCATCCTTACCTTAAATGATTCGCATTTTTATAACAAAAAGTGTACTTTTAAGTTCAGGTTTATTGCCTCGACCCGAGACAAGTTTCTCCGCGAAATTGTGTTCTAGAATACTTCAAATCCACCCTCCTCCTCTGATATGAATTTTAATTATTCTCCAAACTGAAGAAGAGTTTCGGCACAGTTTCGCAACTACAAAAAAATTCTTTTCTAAGCAGGGTTTAGAATTCTTCAGAAAAAATATTCCTGTACTATAAAAATGTGATTGTATACAACAAAAAGTATTGTACATCCCTGGTAATTAAAAACACAATAATCTTACCTTACAAAATAGTATTATTTTTCTTCTACATTTACTACTTTTTAAAGTAAGTTTTTACTATTAAATATTTATAAACCAAGCACTAAGTACATATTAGCTGAATTGCACTATTCCACTTGCAAGTTATATTCCACTCTTGAACTTGCAAAAAAGCGATTGTGATTAAAATTTAACTGAGTTAAGAAATCCGATAAATGAGAGCTGGATCTGAATTGAGGTCAGAACAATAAATAAATACATAGTACATAAATGAAAATTTAATTTTGAAAAAATTGCTTATTATTAAAATCAGTAGAAAATGCATTGTACTGAGTTGAGTTTGCAAGAAACAACATCACGAAACGATGATAAATAATAATGATGTATAACATTAAAGTATTTCAAAAACGAGAAGTGCAAAAGTGCATTGCATATAATATGCAATGCTCATTAAATATGAGAAATTCATATACATAATATAATTTCTTTGATTTGCTTCTAAATTAGAAAAGTCAACCGTATAACTGTATGACCTGACCGACTTTGATCGTCGATGTATAGTTAAATACTGTCAGAATATTTTATGTTTGAATGTTAACAATCGCGAATGTAAATAATTAAAACTAGCGTGAATATGCGATGAAATATCGAGATTCTACTAAAATACTAAATAATGCAGTTTAAAAAAATCATGCAGTAAAATTTTAAATTTTAATTATTACAAAAAACAAGTTTTAAAAATTTCATGTTAAATTAGAATAAAATTTTCTATTTTCATTTAATTAGTAAAGAATGCCAAGCTTTGGCCTTCCACACAACAATAAAAGCACCGCTTTTAATCCAACGATTTTACTTCCATTTAATTACACCGTACATAAATACATATCTAATCAATGTAATCTACATAGAAGATCCAAAATTAACACAAAAAATTAAATCAGATGGGTCTTTTATTTGTAAAGTTTAATTTGATTTGGTCAATTGATGTAAATCATTTTATTGGAAAATTACTGTAGCATGCAAGCTTTTAAATTATCGTCCAGTTTTATCTTTTTTAAATAACAAATTTAATGTTTCTTTTATTAATAAGGTACATAATAATAAATTTAATATGAGAGAGGTTGAACTCGTTATACTCAGACTATAAAATGCATAAAAACTATTAAACATTTCGATGTGATTAAACACCGATTTTATCATCGCAATTGATTCGTGACGTTTTTTAATCTAATAAATCAATTCACTCTAATACCGAACTACCTAAATATTGTTTCTAACGTTTTCGATTGCGATTAAAATTAAAGTTTCGGTAACTTACTTACCGAAAAATAAATCACAACATTATTAATTTAAGCCGTCGTAATTATTTGAATATCCTAACCATCTGACGAGCTTAAATAAATGTGGACCACGTGTCGTAGTTTATTTATTCATGAGCAATTTTGTTCTTACTAAATGTAGGATCATTTGAACATTGTAATGTTGAAAATTATATTATTTATTTATTATATGTATGATCGTCAGCATGCAACGCCCTCCATTGGCACCCTCGTGTATCAGTGCTCAGAGCAAATGGACGAGGGAAACATTCGTAAGATGTAATACTATTGTTTGGATATGTTACAAATTTCTGTGGCTTTTAAAGAAATGTATTTTACTTGTACCTATAACATTTTAGTTCCATAATAAAATATCTAAAAATAATATGGGAGAAATAATACAGAACTGTTACATTTTATAGCTGGTACAGTTAAAATTGGGGAATATTTTAAACTTTTAGTTTTGTTAAAAAAATTTTTAATTATATAGTGACCAATAATTTTCAATTAAAATGGTGGCACAATAATTTACAAAAATAGCATTTCAGAAGCTTAATTAATAAAGTTAATGAAATTATTGAATTAAATAACTTGCACGATTAGTGTTGAGTCATTATAATTAAAATGCAAATGCCAATATAATGTAATATTTCATAGTATTATGAAAATGTATCACACATTATATTTAACATAGTTTAATTTTTATTATTAAAATAAAAATTGTGAGGAAGTGGATCGATAAGATCTGAACACGGTCAAACTGCATAAAAATCCAAGTTGAATGAATAAATGGTAAAGTCTCGAGTGTTTTCATCTCATAGACCCAGAAGGCGCTATACAATTATCGAGAAAGAGGAAAAAACATAACGAGCTAGCGCAGTGACTATCACACACCCGCTATATTGTAATATGTCGTTTGCATAATTTTTTCAACATTTATTTTATATAAATACTAATATTTCCTGTTGTCTGATTTAGTGTAACCCTCGGGCATACGTAGTAGAAGTATACTGACCCCGCGAACGTACCTCTTTCATTCATTGATCGTGGGAACGCGAGAAATAGCCCCAGGGTGTTATAAATCTGAATCGCAGCAGCTTCTGTTTTTTCTCCAACTTACACTTGGTCGTAAGAGGTGAAAGGATCGCGTTTTTAGTGCTTGCGAATTTAACTTGGCGCCGCCAGCTACCGTAAGTTTTATTGCACCACATCGACTCGTAATGTTATCGAGAATAACTTGGACACATTGATAATACAGTTATTTCTATGTCAGATGTTATAACAAATTAATGCTAATTAGTACCAATTACATATTTAATAAATTATAACGAAACAATCCCAAATTAAGGACTCTTCGCTGCTTCCTCTATATAAGGTGCAAAACGTGAATGCGTCCTTACGAAAAGCAAAAACCAAAAGCAAATTAATTGGTTCTTTAAAATTCTCAATTTTCAAAATTGCAAACGGGAATAAAGAGCGTTCAAGAACATAAAATTCTAGCTGCATAAAGCTATAAATAGACATCTCTAACCGCCTAAAGCAACGTTTTTCATATTTAATAAAAAAAACAAAAAAACTAGAAAAGTTAATTATTAAATATTAGCATATTAGTCAGCAGTTGCTTGATAACCTTTAATTATATTACGAACAAGTAAAAAACTGTTCTAATCCACACAAAGAAATAATAATTAACTATTTTTGATAAAATAATAGTAAATAGTACGCAACACACCGTTCTTTTATATTTAAATTTTAAGATAAATAAATCTAAAATTGAATCACAATTCTGTAATTATGCAAAAATGGCAAAAAACTGTCTGGCGCGAAATTCAATTATCTAAATTTCCTTTTCAGGATTCGCGAAAAGGATAAATACATTTTATAATTTATTTCAGGAAAAAATAAAGAAAATTAGCTTTTGAAAGCTTCGCAACTGAAGGCATGGATAATAATAAATTTTTTTCGGTGCTTGTATTTTGTATTCACAATCACTTTGGTTTAGTGCCAAAAACATTTCACGCCGGGAATTTTACAAAATTTAAAACAAGATGCAGGTATGCGTTACGCTATTTTAAATATGCATCGATAGTATTTGTCAATTATGTTTAAGTAATTCGTTATGAAAGAGAATCCGCAGTTTCATTCATTGAAATATTGACATTTAAATAAACCAATACCGTCGATTTTGCAATTTACGTAATTAACTGCACGTAATAACTATTTATGAATTAAAACGAAGAATCGGCCAACAATTTCCTCTTTATTTACTTTTGCAATAAATTATGTGAATATTCTAAAAATTAAAATTAATAGGTGCACTTTTGCCATTTCAAATGTTCGATACCTATTATGCATATTTATAGCTTTTCAATAAACTACGCTATAACTTAGGTAAGTATCCCAGGCATTAGAATTATCTGAAATGCTAACTTTGATTTTTATCTTTCCTGTCTATCTAATTTACATTAATAAAATATTGTTTCCCATGTGCAAAGATTGCACAAGCTAGTCCTCATGAGAAATTAGGTTATATCAGAATTTTTTGTCGTTTTTGGCGCCAATTTCCTGTTGGTGTTCTTGATGAGACCGGTTTAAGATGAATAAAATTATGTTTTATAAAAACAAACGTTTGGTATAGGTATACTACGTATGTATAACATAGACCAAAGAAACTTGGTGGTACGACTTTTCCACTCCATGCACATCAGATAATGTAATTTGAAAATCTATTCGTTTATGATTTTTACTACTTTTTTCATATCTCAAATTTTTATTCTTGGAAATATGTTTTCAATTTTTGTTAAAAACTTGTATGCATTTAAACTTGCAATTGATATTAAACTCAAGTAGTTCATTACAAAACACAACAACGTCTTTTGCGTGCTACCTAGTTTTTGCATTTTCTGGTATAATTAAATAATCAAAGTAGTCACATTTTTGTGTTGTACTGTCGTAATTAAAAGTAATTGCTTCATAGTTGATTGATTGCATGCACATCTAATCATCGATAATCTCTATTTAATTGAATATTTACAATTACATGTAAAAATGTAATTATTAGTTTAATTGTTTGACTGAGAACGAAAGTCGGCCACTTAAAAAGTTTGATGTTTGAAATCTCAAGTCTCCAACGCCAACTTACATCAAGAAAAGAATTAACAAAAAAGAAGTAATGAGCTAATTTACACCCGTCATTTAAGTAGCTATCCATTTCGATTACCAATTTGGCCTAAAACATTTAATTAGCAATTCGGAAGGGCGGGTGAGAATGGCGCTCGTTCTCTACGATTTCTAAAGAAATATTTCTGTGCTAATTATTACTTTAAAGGAATTTTTTTTAAATAATGTAATTATTAAGAGACTTATGGATAACATGAAGCAACAGGTCTGTATAACTGCACGCCCAAAGCACCAATTTGTATTTTTTTAAAACTTATTCAAAATGGTAAAAGTAGCTCTTTTTTACCTAACATGTAATTCTTTATATTTAATATGTTCACATAAAAAACATAGCAATATATTGAGCTGAAAATGAAAAAATCAAAAAATAAATAGATTGGTAAAATAAAAACAAAAAAAATAATTTAATATTTTAAACCACGGAATATTTTTAATTTATGGATACAAAACAATTTGTAAATTAACTCCTTAACGTACAGCTCTGTTACATGCACGATATGCGTTTACCTGCAGAACTGTGCAGCTCTGTGAATGTCACGAACTCGCATAATTCTGCTTATTATTATGCAAATATATTAAATCTGTGTGCGTCAGGTTTGATAATGAATTGCTTTTATCTAATAATTTGGGTTTGTATATATGCACATGTGCAGTATCATTTTGTAAGAAAAATTTTTTTTTACCCTAAATTAATAAGAATATTGTGCGTTAAGGGGCTAAATGATAAAATTGTTCGCCAAGAAATAAAATTGTAAGATTTACTCTGAGAAAATGTGACCACTGATCTAAACAAACGGTGAATAAAAACAAGCGACAAAATCAAGTTTAAAAATTTTAATTTTGAAAGCAAAGAAAAAGTTTAAATTATGAAGATTGGCAATTTGAAATAAAAAGCAAACGACTACATACAAGTTCTCGAAAACCACATCTCATTTTAGCAGCTACTAAGTGTGAGCGCGAATTGCGTTGAAGCAATTGGAAACATGTTTGGATTTAGTTTTTGGAGTTCTCCACGAGTTTAAGTGAACCGAGAGAGGTTGATAATAAATAAATGAGAGGCTTAAATTATAGTAAAATTGATAAATTACATTAAAATTAATGTTCTATAAGAAAATAGAAAACCACAGTATGTTGTCGGAAATCTTTAAAAATTAGTAAAGTGCGGTCAAGGATCGAAAACAAAAAGGATTGGATGAAAGGATCAACAAAAAGAAATCAACAACAATTTAGAGAAATAACATAATAACGAGATGACACTCCGGAAGCTACCGGAAGTCAAAATTTAATTAAATGACAAATTATAGAAAACGACAGTGGTCACAATAATAATAATTAAATGTTGTTTATTATTATTGTGTAACAAATTTTGTTGAATAAAAATTTCATTAATTGTCAACATTTGGGGGGGGGGGGGGTAGTTTTCAGGTTGATTGTAATAGGATATTTTACTTCCGATTTGAGAACGAATTTATCTATTGAGAAACTTACATCTTCTAGAAATTATTATACATTTTATAAACAACTTCGTACTTTTATCACAATTAAATTGCAAAATTGTTAATTTCAAAAGAGATTTTCATTTTTCACCTCAACAAAAATATTTTTATCAAAAATTCGTGCTATTGAGGAGGAAAACCGAAAGAGATCATTAATAGAAACTTAAAAAATTAAAAACTTAAAAACTAAAAAAACTTAAAAAAGGGAGACCTGCTGTAAGTTTGTTGATCGGGGGCGGGGGCTAATTTTATCTTTACAATCTATCACAAAAAAAGTGAAACATAGCAATATATAAATTCAATCATTTTTGTGTATAAGATCTACCGACCCCTAGCGACTAACTCTAACGTATCACTTGAACGAAAAAGATTTTTGTATAATTTTAATGCCTTAGAGACAGAAAACGATGACACTACTTTTTTTTATTAAAACCTGCATGATTGATACATTCAAAATTTGTTTTCTGCTGTGGATAGAGGGCACATAAATAAAACTGCATAAAATATATCCTGAAATTTCATAAGTGGCTATAAAACAAATTATTTAAAACACATAAAAAAAAAAATTTGCCTAAAAACAATCGCATATAGAAAATATGTAGTACATACCTATATACCTATAAATCAAAATAAGTTTACCTTTAATTCATTTTAAAATTAAATTTCTTGAATATATAAGAAAAAAATAATTGTTTCCATGAACAAATTTCAACCAAAATTTAATCAGCTCTAATTCCTACAATAAAGATACGAAATCTCAAATTTGGTTTGGAAACGCTTATTACTTTTCAAAATATTAAATAAAGACTAATATTAAATAATAAAATTTAAAAATAATAAAATAGTTATTTTCTATACTAGACGATAAAGTTTTATTTTATCGACAAGCGAAAATTGTTAATTTACGAGCGACGAAGTCGCGAGTAAATTATTTTCGCGAGTCGATAATGAAACTTTATCGTCGTGTAGAATTTAATTTTTCTATAGCAATGTTAAAGAAAACATTTATAAGAAATCCCAATTATAAATTTGAATTATCGACAGTTTTAATCAAACACACTTTGGAACTCCATCGGTTGCTATAGAGTTTGTTTACAAATTTCGTTTCATTCTGTTTTTTGCTGAAGCGAATTTAGAAATGATCAAAAACGAAGAAGAAAATCTGCCATCGGATGTGGAAGAAGAGGCGTTAAAAGCAGTTGGAAAATTAATGCCTCTAAAGTCGCGAATGGTGTATGAAAAGGAATATAAGTGTTTTCAGAAATGGAAAAGTGCAAAAAATATCAACACTAGCTCAAATGAAAAGGTGCTTCTTGCATATTTTTCAGAAAAATCCAAGAAAGTCAAGTCATCAACATTATGGTCCTATTACTCGATGTTAAAGTGTACATTGCTGATTAATGAAAATTGTGATATTTCAAAGTAAGTGAATATAGGTCTAGCGGAAGCACTAACAAATAATATCGTGGAATATTTTGCAGATACAGTAAATTGACTTCATTGCTGAAAAGATTGGGTGATGGATACAAGCCAAAGAAGCTTTAGATGAGGACTATCTGTTTATGAAGGTACGATTTTTAGAATTACTGGATTGAATAATTTATGTAATTGGAATTTGAAATTACAGGTTGTTGCTATAATGGGGTTGTATGGGGCATGTCGGTCAGATGAATTGTACAAGCTGGAAGTTTCAAATGTTGATGATCGAAAATCGGCCATGCTCGTTGCACTTATTGATACTAAAACCAAAAAAGATCGATCGTTTTGCATTGCTGATAAGGAATGTGGAATGAGTGTGTTAGAAATCATAAGAAAATACATCGCCTTGCGTCCTAAAACGTGCCTCACAAGAAGTTTTTCATCAATTATCGACAAAAAATGTACCATCCAACCTGTAGGGATAAATACCCTATATAAAGTTCCTAAGAAGATTGCTAATTTCTTGAAGCTACCAAATGCAGAAGAGTATACTGGACATTGTTTCCGCCGTTCCGCAGCTACAATGTTGGCAAACTCTGGTGCTGATCTGATGACAGTCAAGCGTGTTGGTGGGTGGAAATCTTCATCCGTGGCAGAAACCTACATTGAAGAATCGGTTGCCACTAAGATTGCCGCATCAAAGCATATTCTTAGTGAGGTAGAAATGCAGACTAATACCCCTGTACGATTGCCGCAACAAATAAACACAAGCTGTGGTACAATTCCAAGAATAGAGGTTTCTGGCAATATCAATTGCAAAATTGAAATATTTTGTAAATCAAAAGTAATTTATAATGTATCTACTTATTTAAATGCAATAAAATAAATTAAAGTACTTTATCTACCCTTGCTGTTAAAATGCTACTTTATCTACTCTTGCGGCTAAAGTGTCACTTGTTCTATTATTTTCAGTCGAACAAACCGCACTTTAACATTTGCTATAGAAAAACAATATTAGTTTTCATAAATTGATTTTAATTAAAATTTAATAAGTTCTAAATATCGATACAAGTATGCGAAATCCTAAATTTGGTTTTGAAATTCCAATTACTTTTGAAATATTAAATAATAAGATTTAAAAAATTTAAAAATAGTTCTCATGAACCAATTTTAACCAAAATCTAATTAGCTCTAAGTCTCAATACAAGAATACAAAATCCAAAATTTTGTTTGAAAATTCCTATTAGTTTTTGCTGTAGCTCGCAAACAAAATTTGACCACAGACATTTTTGGAAATCGTCTTATTTAACTCAGGGGACCTCAAAAAGTGTAAATCCATCAAAATTTTAATTTTTTCTGCACGAAAACAATACTTTCTCATATTGAATATGATAAAGTAACAACTGAGTGCATCTCATTGATAATTGATTAATTCAAATATGTAAACGCAAAAAATTGCAAGTCAAAACTTTTATACTCGTATATCGCACAAAAAGATCACGCAGAAAAAATCGCACATAAAAGGCCGCATAAAATAGGTTTGAGTGTATTGATGAAATAGGGCTATTAATATATTTTATAGAAAATAACATAAGTTATTTATTTTGTGAACATAATTTATTGGCAAAGATTTTTCAAAAGGCGCCTTTTTTGCAGTATTGAATTATCTTAAGACGTGGAAAACAATTTCTTTCGATTGAGGCCATTTTTAAACTTATCCATTACAATGGAAGCCGAAAACTAAAAAACTAATATACGATATTATTTCCCTATGTTTACCATTAAAATTATATTTACAATATAATTAACTAAATTATATAGTATATTATTAACTTGTGAAATTAAAATTAGATTAAACTTTTTAAAATTAACAGATTAACTGAACAATTAAATGAATTAACTTTTCGTAAGCTTTCAGCAATGTGATGACGGCAATAATTATTGCTGAAAGCTTATGAAAAATAAATTCGTTTTTATTAAAATTTTAATTTAATATAATTATTTTAATTTATATTATGTAAGTTGGAATACTTTGTGTACATTATATGTACAATAATGTTGTTGTACTATGTACCTATTAGGTACATTTTTAAATATTTTTTCTTATAGATATTTAATATTTAATAACATAGTGGATATTATATGTAGTATAATGTAACAGAAAACATGTACATTTTTAATTTTTGAAATAGTGCACACATTGATAACTAACAATATTACCAAGTCAAATGTTATTAAAAAAAAAGACTTACATAAAGTTATTATTGATGTCACAAAATAAATTACTTAAATTAATGTAAATATTGATTATTTGACAATAACTTGCAGATGATATGAAAATATTTATTTTATATTTTTCAATAGTAGATCAATTATATTCCTATGCTATAAAAATTAGATGCATCCTAATGCATCAATAGGTATCAGACAGTTTCCGGTTATATTACGACAAATGGCATTAATATTGTCATCTTAATTTTTTTTTCTGATATACCTTCAGCATATGTGTCACATTGTACAGTTATAAATATAAAATGTAGTTAATTTAAAACGTATTAGAGCTTATTGATATATTAATTCATTGTATATAATATATAATATGCTTTTTATCGTTTAAGCTTTAAGACACAATTATATTTTATATCTACTAGTTATTATTTGTATACAGTCAAGCATCTGTATATCTACCTGTCTGCCGCTGTAAAACATAAATGAGCTTAATAGGTGTAAAAACACATAAAAAGCTTTTATTTTACAGCGAACGTCGGCTCTCAACCAAGCCAAGTTGGCTTATTAGGGAAATGTACCTAATTAATGCGACAGTTTCCCGTTGCTTTCTCCATATACGACAGATTGCAGCAGTGTATCCGGTGCGGTCGGGAAAGAAACCGCGGTTTCTCGTTCCCCAACCTGCCGATGCACATAAAAAAATAAGATGGGAAAAAATAAGATTGTCGTACCCTATAACAAATGTCTATAGAATAAGCATCTATTAGGTAAGTAATACGTGATCAAACGTCTTGTGAACACAGAAAATTAGGTGGTAAAGATCTGATAAGGCGACGATACAAAAAGAGATTTAAGATATCCATTAAAGGTAACCGTTGAAAATTATACAACCCATCACTACAGGTGCAACAGGTTTTTGAGTTAGGTCAAGAAAATTTTACGAGATAAATTCGTTACCAAATCAACGGTGAAGATACATTATTGTTTACTTATATTCATTAATGAGTACCTGCGCAACAAAAGATCACGAATTTTTAGTAGTAGTATCTACAGCATCTTCATCTTGATTATTTGAGGTTAATTGATAATGTCGTAACATCGATATTTTTAAATTGCTTTTATTCACAACCCAAGTCAGGATGTGGAAATTCATTGCTACCTATTTTTTGATTAAATAATATTGCTGTAATTATCCGCCATCAATTTCACCGTTATAAATTATAATTGAGCTTGTAAGACCGTTTGATTCTTTATAACTGCGCATCGTTCAACCAGAAAAGTTGTTTGTTATTTTAAATAAATCTTATAATAAACATCCAAATTTGATATGTGCACAATCGCACCACGAGCTTTATCTATTCATAATCTCAAAATGAGCGTCACTAACGATAATCTAACCAGCGATGATGTGTAATAGGTAGGTACGTGTTGCGGTAGACACGAAAAGTTGGACGGATCAAAAGATGAATCCAAGTTAGAATAGCAACCAGATGTATTGAACAAGAAAAGTGCGACAATGTCGTCACATCCGGCCAAATTGGTATTTAAGATTTTGATGATTTAATTACAAATTATATAATCACGGCGAATAACTTTACCATAAACTTGAGTATTTGCAATTTCCTTCTGATTCTGCGGAAGTTCAACATAATAAATATTGCATTAAAACTTGCATTAGAAAGCTGCCATTACTAAACGCTAAATCGAAATTTATGTCAATTATGCAAGGAACTTTTGTTCAAAAATTCAATTCCAAAAATTAATGGTCAGTTTTCAATTGACCAATCTATTAGTACAGAAGGTTTCAATTCAATGTTTGCAAAAAATAAACATTAGAAAAATAATTTATTACTCCTCTTTGACGACCAATCGCGAGGGCAGCACTGGCAGCGTTGTTCCATTTTCAACCAGATAAATCGTTTTAAAAAAATTAAAAAGTATAGCGATAAATTACGTTAGTAAATCAAGGTTCGTAATATAACCTAAACCTCCATGGCCCAGTGCAAAATTGCTTTTTTTTTTCTCTTCTACTATTTAGTATAACTACATTAGTTTCTTATTTGGTTTTCTCATATATTTTACAGTATAAATACTTTTTAGTAACGGAAACGATTTCGGTAAGTAGATACAAATTTTTGTCTCCACGATATCAATGAACCTATGCCATAATTTTTGTACAAAATTTCGTTGATTCTCATGCATCTAAAAATAGATATACCTGTCACTTTTTCTTAATGGGCATTATGAATGAAGTTGTTTATATAAAATTCGATAAACCGCAAAACAAGTTGCGTGAGAAATTAATAAAAATAAAAAATAAGGTTACCGTAACGCTAATCTCATTATCATATTCTATTAAAATTTTAATTTACGAAAAATGTATAATAATATGTAATATTAACTTGGCTTTAATTAGAATTTCTCCTCTGGTCAATTTGCCAAACAATTAATAATAGGTATAAAAACAACTCCCAGAAGTTTTTCAATTTGCTCGAGCAAAAATTATCCATCAAAACTTTGTCATGATTCTGCAATTATTATTATTCGTCCAAATATAAATTATTTTGTATTATTTCACATTTCTTCTGTATAAGCCCGAATCCAAATTAGTATGCAATTAAATTCGAAAGAAAGGAAAAACTTTTAAATCATCAAAGTTCTAATAATGCAAAAAATAAATCTAAGCCGGTGCACTTAGTGATGTAATTAAATAATTAAATGCAAAACGAATTAAGCCAACACAAAGTACATGACCTTGGACGTTAATAAAGAAGAAAACAAAAAAGCAAATCGCTTATTTCTGCTGCAGTATCACCTGCCTCCGAAGAACATTTCAAAATTATCAAACGACCGGATGCTCTCTTTTAGTCACATACATGCAATTTTATGCAAGAGAAAGAGAAAGCAATCGGAGTTTGTATATTGTAATTTAAAATGACCTATAGGTGGTACAGTAAGAGGATAGTGGACCTTCTTAGTTGATTTTAGCTATGGGCTATCTTTTTATATGCGGTCAACGTCCTGATCTATGTATCTACCCTAGAGCTGTTGATGTTAAGCGAATCTTTTCCGCTTTGCAAGTATAGAAATAATGATAATCTATAATGAACGAGCCCTGCGATGATCACTTGTTAACGATTTCTAGCTGTCTTGATTTTTCTTTTTAGTCGAGTGTTAGTAATTGAGATGAAACCAAATTGGCGGAAACGTGTCTTATTGACAACTTTTCCGCTTCAAAACAATCTGTTTGCCGTTCGATATATTACGTAAGTTGTGCTTTCCGGTCTCGCCCAAGAAAGTTAACTTTTAATAATAATAAACCACATTCTTCATCTTATTTAATTTGTAACATCTTGCGTTAATTATTGTCTAACCTCTTAAAATTTTACGTAATAATATACAAAATTTTTATTTTTCGTAATATGGCATAAGAGTATGTTGGATCCAACATTCCCATAATTAAAACAAAAATTTGAAATGATATCTAATAAGGAAGAAAGTATGAAAAGTGCTTACGTGAAGGGACTTGCATTTTCAAGTTATCAATATTTAATAAATTCGAAAATGTATCAAAAGAATTCGCAGATGTTCCGTTGGAGGTTGGGAACAAATTCGAAAAGAAATCTTTTCAAATTTCGTTCTTGCATTTTGCCTGCGTATTATAAGCTCGATAATTGCAAACATATAAAGCAAATTATAAACACGATCGCCACCTAGCACCGCGAGCTTGAAACAGACTTTAAGTTACGAACCGTCTGTAAGAGAAGGTAGTATTACCAAGCGTCACCGGTAGATGGTGCAACCATTAAAAATATTAGATAAATATCATATTTTTTATGTGCGTTTCTAAATTTAACATTGATAAGGAAGACAATATGTTGTGGAGAGGTTAATGGCATATAAAATAATCTGTTAAGTAAACACACAAAATAATGACAATTTAACAGTAGTGTGATACACAATGACATAATCGTGAATAATTTCGAAATTTAAAAGAACGTTAACGATTTTTCTCTCGCAGCAACAATTAATATAAATTATTCCTTCAGGGAGAAAACAGTAAAAATCATAACGCAAAAACGTAGTAACACCGTAATTTATCATAATTTAATATTGATGGAATTGTAAAACAAAACTAATTTTAGAAGTTCGCGAATATGAATCAGTTTTAAATATTCCGTATCAAAGCTACTTTATTAATTTCGGTTAAAAATTAAAAAGGATAGGATAAGATAAATGATAATTAACTTTTTTATTTACATTATGTTAGTCACAGTAATTTTGCCAAAGTTAATTTTTTTCTTGTGTTTTTCTTACAGAAAAACCTTGCAAAAGTATTTCGTGTGATTTAGCTATGGGTTCGCATCACCCCCCTATTTTTTTCCTTTTCAGTATCGTGTTTGTCATGGATAATGGGCAAATACAGTTTTGTTGCAAAATAAAAAATATAAAAATAAGAATTACGCACAAAACTCTATTTCTCTATATTTATCTCTCTATAATTCACATATTATGCATTGGTTAAAAAAATTGCTAATTAAATAAAAGATGTCAATCGATTAAACTCAAACCTGTTTTTGTGCGAGGGATAGGCATTAAAGGAATCCCTTTCAAAAAATATTTCATTTTTTACTCACAATGTGCATTAGATGGAATTTTATGTATATCGCAAAAAAAACCGCTCATGAACAATTCTCCATATAAAAACCGCTTAAAAACCATCGCATAAAAACAGAGAAAAATTATTACAAAACTAAAAATATTTTTTGCTATCCCAAATTTAACCTTATCCCCCCGGTCTCTTAAATGTGAGAAAAATTACCAGCGAACTAACGCCTTTCAGTATCACGTGATCTATAGAGACTTTTTAAAATTATATAAATTGTAAGATAGACCGGGGGTCGGGGGTATACCCCCAGTATGCAACATCACATTTTTTTAAATTTAATACAACATATAATTTCAACAAGTAATAATAAACATTTACAATTAAAAATTTAATCTCGTAATATTATCGAACTATGCAGTTTATTTTTATCAGAAGTGAATTGAACGCATCTGCTCGGCCGTTGCTAGAACGACGTGACGGTTTTGTCATTATTGGGATACAATCATGGAATAATAGAAAATCTTTCGGCAGAAAGTATTCCACGTTAAACCGTTATTTTATTACTTCTTTGGTTTAAAATAGTGCAATTTTAATCACATACGATTTTAAAATGTACAGGAAAGGGGCGAGAGTACGTTAACCTCCACTTTTGTCTGCAGAGATTTTACTAAATTTTTTTAGAATTAGTTAGAGAACATTAAAATGAGTCTATTAAAGTGAGGATAAACTCGATGTTTCTAATAAAATTGCTAAAGATCTATTTTAAAGTTCATGAAAATGGGTGAAAAATTGCAATTGTAACAAATGTGTTGTCGGTACTTGCGACCCAGCCTACTCTTAGCAATCAGTAGGCGTCGTAAGCAGCTCACCATTTGACACTAGGACCCCGAGGCTCGAGTTTCAAAATTTCGAGTACTTTCGCGCCATTAGCATTTAAAATTAGTCATTTAACAGAAGCCATTAACAAAATAACATTGCTTGCAATAGATTTGTAATTTCTGGATATGCAAACCATCTTTTTATTGTATTTTTTTAATATTTCACCATATTTTAAAACAATATTAGTTGCGTAATACGTATGTGCTTGACATATTTATCGCGATCGCTTTTGTGTACCTTATAAGAATAAATATAAATTCTTATCTACGTTTGTTACATTATCTAATCTATTGAATGATTTTAGTGTGTCTGAAGTAATTAAAATGATACATTACGGCGCATAATAAAATTTGACAAAATTCTGCGATGGGTTTATATCATGTGTATATTACACGGTATATCAATAACATAATATTATGTTATGCTAATACAATTCTGATTATTTAACATAATATAACCCGACAGCTAGCTTAAATCATTAAAATATAATATCCTATTTAGATCGTCTAAGCGTAGGATATTAAATTTCTCACGTTTTCCTAAAGGTGGGTACACACACATACATTAGGGAACCAAAGATTTACTTTTTCATTCTCATAATGTATCGATTTTGGTCACCAAGTTTCAATTTAAATGCATTTTAGCTTTAATTTTACTTTAAGTGACCAATGAGAATCTTTAATTTTATTACTCTTTTGGTTTTTATTGGTTAAAGTACTAAAATTTTTAAGATTTAAAAGAATTACCAAAATCGTCCCATAAAGTTTTCAAAACTATGGCTGCTCGGTCTAAATTCTCAATTTTCAGAAAAACCTTGTTGAAAAACCTTGTTTCAAATGTTCAAAATTAAATTTTAATATTTTTATTAAAATAAAAATTTAAAAACAATATCGAAACAGGGACAATATTTTTTACAATAAATATTAAATAATATGACATTGTAGCTATTGATTTAAAAAACGGCGATTTTGTGTCGTCCGGTTCGACATTTGAACTAATACCATCCAATAAATCAACTGAAAAGGGTCATTATATACTATATTTATAGGAAGTTCCCAGGAAGAAGTTAAATTTTTCCTAATTAACTTAATATTAATACTACAAAATTAAAGCTTTATCCAAATTTATTATTACTTTATCGGTCAGATCATAGATACAACTTCCTCCAAAATTGATTTAAATTCATGTAAGATAAACTTGTAATAAAATGTACCACTGTTGTGAGTCAAAAATGTTAAATAAACATACTACATATTTTACTATAATTTTATCAAAGATCCCTTGATGTGGGCGCAGCAATAAAGGTCGCATAATTTCCCGGTGTAAATCTTAATTTGAATTTAATAAATTATAATCTCAATTCGTTAGTTTTCAATCTCGCGAGTACCATAAAAAAAAATTCAAAAAAAAATTTGTAATTTGTAACGTCCGTTTTAAATAACAGGTGAGAATAAAATTTGTGCAAAATTGTATGGTAATTCTCTGCAGGTACTATCATTAATAATATTTAATAGTTTTTAAATGTTTGATACTAATATGCACTTGATAATATAAACAAAAAACTTGATTCTTTGTTAAAAACCCCTATTAAAATCTATATATAGACATAAAATGCAATTCATCATTTAATTTAATATTCAACTATGCAAAGAAAATTTTTTCATGCAATTCTCTCATTATTTAAAAAATACGGTTCGAGGCATTAAAAAATTGCAAGTGGGTGAAGTTGCTCACAAAAAAAAGTTACCAGATACAATTCCAATAAATATTGCCTTAGTTTTAAGTTGCTAAAGCTTTGTGTAGAAAAATGGAAAAACGTAGAAAACAAACCGATATTGGCACCAAAGGAAAATCCACACGACTAGTAGCCCGAACGGTCGGGATAAGCCACAGGTAATCTAATTTCCAACATTTTGCATTCTAAAAATAAGTACTTCATTGAAAATACGGCAATATTTCTTGAATTTGTATCTGATAACTTATTTTTGAGAGCAATTAGGAGTAGTCGACTTAAATATAAAGAACTTCACGTCGGGGAACACCCTGTACAGGGGTGGCAAAATGAGAATTATATGCGCCTGTGATAATATATCGAGAAACCTTCTATTGGAAAATGTGTGAAAGTTTGTCAATCAAGCCTAATGAATGAATTAAAATTTTATATTTATAATAATCTGCCATTAAATATCGACGGCATGAGACGCCCATGGAATTGGGAATCACTGCTCTATAATATACTGGTATGCGACAGGTGCGTTTAACTGGATTAATATTTTTATTAAAGTTTGGGTTACCTAAGTTCACTTCAGATCATAAAAGCTGTATCTACTTTCGTTTTACCTTCAAATAAAGACATAAAAAACTCCCTCCCATCGCAGGATGCGATGTGAATGAGAACTAAAATATAAACCAATTGTATATTACATAAAATATCAAATATGCTGTTGAATGAGTAGAATATTGTTTAAAATAACATGAATTGTTATTATTTCGAAGAAAGATGAAGTGTTATGCACTAATTACATTTTAAACGCTTAATCGAATTAATTGGTTAACAAAATAGTTGGTTAAAATTGCTAAAACCGCGTAGACAAATAAATAGCTTTTTAGAACTTTTTAAAATGCCTACTTAGTCAATGATATGAGTAAAACGACATCTCCATTAAACGAGATAAACTGTTATATCCTCATTAATTCACATGACCCCTTTCCTCTTCCAACAAAATCATTACAATACAATTTTTCTTAATTGATAAGCGTCAGCGGTCTGTTTTTCATGCAATAGAATCCATCAAATTATTTATTCTCATAACAAATTAATAAATAAAATCCTACTCTCATTCAATAACTTGAAATCAGATCCGACCAACGTGGTGTAATAACAGGGTCCATGCACGAAAGAATTAAACCCTACCTTTTGTAAATGAAACAGTAGAAGATGCGAATTTTTTTTCTCACGACTCAACCGGTGAAAAAGTGTAGGATCTCTAATTCGAAAGTAATTTATAGTTAAATTTAACAAACATCACCTACCTGAAGATGTTTCGGTATCGGAAAGGTCGCTCAACGAAGGCACTTTTTGTATCGACTCTTGCGATCTTGGTATCATGTCATCTTCAATATCATCGGGTATTTCTTGCTTAAGATATACCATTGCACGTATTTCAACTTTATGGCACTAAAACGAAAAAATAATTACATGTTTTGCGAAAAAATGTTTCATACGAGTTTTTGTAAGAAAAAATTATTCAACGCAACACTGTAGATTAAAGGGCCGAGTGATTAATTTATGATGGAAATTACTAAAATGTACCTCGTTTGATAGCTCATAAAAGCTGTTAATGAAATCACAAAAAAATTATGAGCTCGTAACAAGTGAAATGTGACTTGTTTAATAAGTAAAAAAGTCATTATGTATATTACAGTGATCAAACCACAATTTACATTAGTAAAATATTGTTTACTGGGTGTTAAAAAATCGTAAATCATTAAAGCATTTCAACCAAAGAGTTAAAATAGGTTACAAATTTGTTTTATTGAACTTTTAAATGGTTTGTTTTGATAATAAAAATTATTTTCGGTATCGGTAAGAATGCACATATTACGAGTTGACTAAAACAGTTCTTTGATATCATTGTTGTGAAACAGAAATTCAAGGTTCGAATCTCGAACGAAACTGCAATGAGAATAGAATCGATTCTTCGAAGTTCTTAAAATACAACTAACTTCTATGATCTATGAGAATGGTACTTAACTAACAATACTAAGTACAGTACAGGTTAACCTCAAATGCAGCCAGTATCTAACAATAAATAATTAATAGCTGAAAGGGCATTAGAATTTAATTTTAAATTCTTTGGTATTCGAGAGTAAACATAAAAATCTGGTCGTTTTTTTTAAGTTCTGAAAAAATGTTTCTATTACTGGATTTGTTAATTCCCAGTAAACACACATGCATACTTGACAGAAGCAAACTGTTGAGTATACTAATGAGTAGGCAGGGACTTGATTCGATTGTATAGGAAGTGTAAGAATAAATTGCACATTAAGAGACTAATTTCAAATTTAACAAGCTGTCTAGTAACGCATGCACGTGACGTTTCCTTGTTTCTCTTCTATTTATGAATATATCGGATGAAAACAAGATTAAAATGTTATAATTGTGACATAACAGAAAAGAAGGAGAAATCCTTTCATCCCTAATCTATACAAACACTTCCTTCGTAAAATTAATATTAAAATAAATTATGTAAATTGAACAAGAGAGTATGTTTAGTTAGTCAAATGTTATCAAAATGCAATCCCTAAGACCATGGCCTAGTTCGCCTTTGCAATAATCCGCCACTGACGATGTGTTACCCAAACGAACAACGCAAAACCTGAATTCATTTGGGCGTAAGATAAATATTGTTGTCGGTAGGTATTATTATTGGTTATGATTTATCTAGAATTTGTTCTGCAAGTACAAGAGGTCAGTGTCAGTTCAACTCGTTTCATTATTTTATTATAAAAGGAGACAAGGACACGTTCACTACGAAAGCTGTTCATTCATAAATTAGAAACGTGGAATTGGATAGGTTTAGCGAATTAAAAGGTTGAATTCACTTTTTAAGTAGAACTAATCAAAATTTACATTTAAAAAACTGTCTCTATTCATGAAAAGAAAATATACCTATGGTCATATTAATAACTAAAAGCTTGAAAGTTGTGAGTTGATATCATCGACCGACAATGAACTAAGGGCAGTGCACCGATGAAAAGTAATAGTAATAAGAAATTAAATTGTAAATACACATAGTTTCAGCATTTTATTAACCAAATTCAAAAAAATAATTATATTAAACATGTTTCTGGGAAGAAAAAACACTACTCGATCTGGCCGATAGGAATCGAGGTGAGCAAGAGGCTACTTTGTGCAGTTGCTAAATAAGGATCGATTTTTATCGACTCTTATTCAACTTATTATTGGATGTCTATTTGTAGATCTATACCGTTATGTCGTCCGTAGCGTTCGTAATAAAATTTTAATTATTTAATTAGATAGGTACCACCTCAACATGGGAACTTTAAAATTTTTTTAAACTAAATTCCCATTTAAAAATATCCAATTCTCGAGTAATATTTCTTAGAAAACTTGAAGAAAACAATATTCAAATTAAATATTTAGAAATCCTTCGTCGCTACCAGGCGTCAAAATATAACAAATAGCAATAAAATCAATGTGTAGACTCAATGTAATGGTCGATAAAAGCTATGAAAAAAATAATTCTCGATACTATTGAATTATGCATGTTGGTACATATAATGCATATTTAACTGGATCTATTTATGTTTTCAAATCTCGACCATTTATATCGTAGGTATACATCAGTGCTTCTCAAACTAGGTTCATAACGCTCTTTCTGGCGAGGCCGGAATTATTTAAGCATTGGAAAAAATGTATGATCATGATACTATAATACTCCCAGCAAACTTGCCACATCAGAGATCCAAATGAGAAATCTTCTTCCTGGGTAGTGACAACTGTAGAATAAAATAGTGTTGCCCACCAAACAAAAATTGAGAAACAGTTGTAAAATGTACATTAATGAATGGAACAGTTGAAAATTTTGCAACTGAGCCAAAAATGATTGTCGATACTAAGAAATTTAGTTTCAAAGTCAAAATCACTTGGCAAGAAAAAGTGCAGCGATATTGTGTAAATACTTCTCACCAACGTACCCCCTGCATTTGTAACGTACAAATAAAACTCGGTGACAAATTTATAGAATTCGAATAATTTCTGTGTTGGAAAATAAACATGGAGAAATGCCAATAGAAATTAATTGTTTTAATTTGCTAATCGTCTATCTCTGTAATATGATATATCGTTAGAAAATGCATACATGTAAATTTTACCAAGTTTAGTAACCTCAGGTGATAGATAATCTAATACGAATCATAAAAATTGTTTACTATCATTTTTCAATATTGAAGATTGTTGAAAAGGACAGCACTAGTTGTTATTGATATGATAGAATAATCCATCGGAAGAGGACAAACAATATTGGGGGCAATTAGGGAGCTTCTATCCCAGTAATGATTTATTTTTAAAATTTTACTGTAGTATAAAATCAAAACGGACATAATGAAGAGTAACCAAAAATTATTAAAATTCTAATTTCGAACAATTTGCTAAAAATAATATATTATTGTAAATAATACAAAAGAAAGATCAATTTGGGCAAGTCAAATATTTTTATTACTACTACTGCTTGTATACTTCAAAGCAACTCGTAAATTATGACTTGCAGTGTGTTCACAATACAAATGCATAATTCAGACCTCACAAATGACTGAAAATAAGTGTTCGTTTTCACTTTTTAAGCAGATATTTGGCTCTTTCCCATATTCTGCAATTCAGAGATTATTACTTTGAAGTAAATATGTATCTTCAATCGCACCGCTCCATTTTGAAAAGCACCATAAAACATTTTTGAATATAAATTATTTCAAACGAAAAAATTTTTTTATTAAAAAACAATAATAATATTTTAAATTGTTTTGAAATGACTGATCATCACGATCGCCTTTAAAATAAATATTGATCAATATTTATGTAAACTAATCTCAACAATTGCATAATACATAAATTGTGAGATTTTAGATGCATGGTATGCCATGGGATTAAATGTATATGCGTAACTTTTTCCAGCATTATATTCATAAATTATTTATTATTATTAAAATTAGCCATAATTTACATAACAAACACTTCAGATTTTTGATAAGGCATCACAAACATGCAAACAACATTTTCCTTAATAGTGGCATTTTAAAAATCTTGGTATAATTTCGAGTTAAGTATACTGAATCAGTTCGGCCCCCTGAAATTTGAGTAATATTAATTATTGTAATTCGACAGGTTTGTGTGCTGAAATGCTGTTGAAATAAATTACTATCCTTCGAGGTTGATACAAAGGACGAAATATTCCAAATTAGCTGCTGAAACTGTAAACTTGAAGGGAACACGCTGTGTAGTATATAAATTATTTTTGACTTATTAAAAAATAAATGATGGTGAAAATAAAAGAGTAAGTTAAAAAGGACAGAGCTACTGTTAATAAAGATAAACAAAAAAGCAGATGCGTTTCTCATGCAAGACGACTTCAGTCATCGGCCTGCATAGTAGTAGTGGCAAGACGTACAGTTCAACAAAAAGACACATTGCCTAATAGATGTTGGCTTAAATCAACGTACAATCAATAATGTGTATTTTAGTTTACACAATGAAATTTTAAATCGACTTGGATTTACCCTTAAATTTACAACAAATCAGGTGATTACCCTTACTAAAAAGGAGGTATCCAGTGGCCAAATTCGTTCCTAAAACAGAATGACCTTGTTAAAGATAAATGAAGAACGAACGAGCATGTGTGCTTTTGTGTTAATCTACATAACATTTAATTTGTCTTAAATGTGATCTCAGAAAATGTACCAAGACGTCACTATTTATGTGTGTGTGCGACATACAGTACATATGTACTATGTACCATACATTGTATTAGTCCATTTCAGTTGTAGGTTTGCAAAATATAGACTGAAAAACCAGTTTATCGGGCACGCCTTGTTATTTTAAAACTATAATTATAATAAGTTCAAATTGTCTTTGAGCCTTGGTGAAATTGTAGATAAATAATATTGTCATTTAATTTAAATATTAAATTCGATTAAACCATTATTTGAGTAAACAAGCAAAACAAAACGTCGGTGAAATTATCTGATATCTTGTACAAATAATAGGCTATTTATTATTATATTTATTACATTGCGAAAGAATTTGAAATGTAGTATTTGTTGCTTATTCCCTTCTTCCGTATTTTCATCTCTTCGTTCTCTTAGGAATTTGAACAGAAAAACTGCTAACACGGTCGATATTGAAATTTGCACTTGATTTTACTTTCATCAGATTATTAAAATTAAAACCACCGATATGTAACCTTATAAAAATGAAAGTTTTTCATCAGAAAGGGCCTTGCCTCAGAAGGGGCAAACCCCTTCTAATGGTTTAAACAGTACATCCCCTGATAACACTGCTCATGCAACACATAGGCAAGAATTACGTGTTACGAATTACGAAAGCCATCTTCAATTTTTAACATATTTCCACATTACAAGAAAAGATGTCATTCTTTGACATACTACATGCTTATCCCCTCTTAAATTTTCTACCCCAAATGGTCTAAAGCATACAAAATTTCGTTTGGTGTAATGGGCATCTAAGCGTCGTATATTTGTTACGGTGGTTGATATCACCTATACCGGGTAACTGAAAATATTTCAACGGAAATAATCTGGCTTAAATATACCTCGTTCAACCGGATGCACTAAGATAATTACTGTAATTCAAATTGACACCCCGGTACAATATGTTTTAAAATACTCGAAAAAGTATTAAAGAAGATGAAACTCCTTGATGACTTTTTTCAAGTCATTAGAATACTTCAGGCATCATTTGAATTCCGTGTGTATATATTGCTTCCGGTAAATAAGATGTCTTACGTATTATTTATATTGACTCGAAGTAGACTATTAGAATTCTAACAGCAATATTCATTGTTAATTTATATGGTCAAGCAATACATGTTTCTGTTTATCATGCATGATCACATGAAATTGAATTGCGGGCGAGAAAATAATGCACAATTTGGATTCAGCGAGTATTATAACAGAAGATTCATAAAAAAGGACAATGATTTTGTCTAATCAGGATGGACAACGAAGCGTGATAATTTGCACAGGAACATGCGAGGGCAGTGAATTTAAGAGCTGATTTGTCGTGGTAGCAGGAAGTACGCTCGCTTTACCATATAGACGAGCGAGAAGGGTTGTGGGTGAAAACGATACCATCTACTTTGGCTTCGACATTTCCCGTCCAGGTATTTTTAATCATAAAAATCTTTTTCGATGCAGAAAAAAACTTTCCTTTATTTCTTTCACCATCTCGACATTAAACTTTTCTTGGTGCTTCATTTTTCAACTTCCACAACATTTTTGTAGCATCGACATAATTAGGGTTGCTATTCGAGCGCGAACACAACAAATTTGAGCTAAAGTAAAAAATACATTGAAACGATTTTTTTACTTTTTTCAAAAAGACAGATCGTAAGGCACTAATTAAAATAAATCAAGTTTATACACACTCCCAGTGTTATTTAACCATTCATTTAGCCGTTCAGTCATTAGTTGAAAGTTATAGGGGCAATATTTTTGAAGATATTATGTTTTAAGTTAATGAAAATAGGGTGATGCTCTTAAATTTTTCAATAGTTAGGAATGAAAGAATTCATAAACAACTCTAAAAGTGAATAATTACACATGAGTTGTATTTAAAATAACAGCTATAAATATTGTACTGTACTGCGTAGTTAATTGAATTTTTCTTAGCTGTTTGGTGAGTCGAATACACTTTACCATACTATTTTATTACACCTTTTCTCTATATCAACAACAACTATTCTCATTACATGCAATTATTTATAATTGCAATAAAAGTGAACAATAAATATACGGAAGCTGAAATATTAAACCTAAAACAAGTTTCATTACCTTTGCCATTACTCTATTTGAAAACGTCACTCGACGCTTCGATGCGGGAGGATTTGAATCGTAGAAGTCTTCTTCCAATCCATAATCGATTAGTTCCAGTGCTTCTATATCATCCATCTGAAAATGAAAAAACCTGTGATGAAAGTGGGCAACAAAATAATATCATTTTAATAATAAAATCAAAGCATTCGAAGTTTAGTGAAAACTGTGGGCAAATATGAAAGCATATGGTCTTTAAAAGCAGCAAGGGTCCAAATTTAGCCCTAAACAAGCCTGTGTGCCACCTGTTGCACCCTGACCTATCGAATTACACGAGATCCCACCAGATTCTGTATTCTACCATCCACCCTCTCGACTATATGGCAACTTACAACTCATATCAGGTTTTTTAACATGTGTTTTATAGCTGCAGCGTAGTTATTTTAAAAAAAATCTTTTACCTAATAACAAAAAAATTATTACAATATCTCGACTGGGTTTTTAAATAATTTTGTGGGTTTCGGTACTTCCGGATCGATTCAATTCAAAGTACCTACTTATATTGATAATGACTTTTACGAAATATTAATGACGTATTCAGAGTCAAAATATCATCTATTGTTGTAGACACAAGACACAAAAATTTAGCAAAGCTTTTTGACTAAGTACATGAGATAATTTTAGGAAGGAAAAAATTGGTCTAGGAATGACCGTTATTTATAATACCTTAAAGTCGGACAGTATAATAATGGTGGTGTATAATAAGTCTCCATAAACCTACCACTTTATGATATACAAAAAGATAATTTCAGGTTAATTTATATGGCAAGAGTAAAAAGGAGAGATATAAATTCCATATTCCAGAGTGGTGCCATTCTGGCGACAAATATTCAAGTGCTTTATAACAAGAAGCTCATTGCAATTCTGATTTGGTATCGTCTAGGAACAAAGGTGTTTGGACGTATCTCGAAAATTATATATTATTCCAACTCGCATTGAATATGATTAAATCATAAAATGTTGTTCGTATACGATTAAATAAATTATGTTTTCAAAAATTATTTAAAAATGATATACCTGCAGAATATAGATTAGAAAGCGTCCTTAAGTCAATTTAGTTTGAACTTAAGTGAACTCTTGTCGAGCATCAGATATCCATTACGGATTTGTGACAAAAAATCAAAAAAGAGCAAGAAACCGCAACGTTATAGTCAGAAAGAATTTATCAAAAAATATTATGTTTACATAAAACCTTTCTCATGAAACAGTGGCAGGCATTATTAGAAAAATTATGTTCTTATCAATGGTAAAAAAATTAATTTTAAATATTAAAGTTATTTTTAACGAAATTAATTCAATATTGAAGCTATTCCAAAGTATGCATTTTTATTTTCCTAAAAATAAACCCAAATACAAACTTGCAGGAATACAAAAAATCAGTATCCTATAGAAATATTTATATTTTTAGTAATAAAAGCAAACAGTAATGCGCAAAAAAGTCTTTTTCAGAACAAGTTTTTAATTTGGACACATGGTAAAGATGTATAAACAAGCTTTCCAGAATGTTTTAGTTTAAACTTCAGAAGTAAACAAAAATTGCTCATCCTAACTTTGTAGTTATGTATAAACGAAAAAATTAAATAACACCACCAAGTTAATCGGATATGGGAAAGGCAAAGAATTAAAGTAACGTGAGAAAAGTGGACTTTTATTAAATTTTTCAAATATATGTTAAAAGAGTCATTGCCAAGAGTCATTGATTTAATAAGTGTAAATAAATACTGATAAATCTGTTAGTTATTCTAAACAATAATAATAAAATGGAAAATTTTGTGATAACAATTTGCAACACTGCGATACTATCAGACACGTATACACAAAATTTCATTCCAAAGCATAGCATCAGACAGAATTTTCCAAAAATATTTTCGAGTTTAGAACGATTATATTTAACACTTTTACTTTTCTTTGAAAATAACTTTCATACTTCCCTCGCCATTATCAAAAATCTCTTTTGGAAGATTTATTTTTTGAATCATGTTTATCTGTATTTTGACTGTAATTTGAGACATAAAATTTTTATCTTATAGTTCTGTAAAGCCGTTACTGATTACCTCAATAAATCAAAATCTAATTAGGTTTTTACTTAGAGTCAATAAAGATATAAGAAAATTTAACGACTGAATAGACAGAAGGTGATTGAAATTTATAATGTTCAAAATTAAATTGGGTGAACAAAATTTGAGATACCCACTAATGGAGCATTACTCAATAGACGAAAACTGGAAAAATAATGTACAAACTATATTTAAATTTTGTGTTCTCTTTGGTAGGGAAACGGCACAAAATGTTATTTAAGAATGTGTTAAATACCCCTAACCCCTACATAGTATCAAATGATAGATATCCATATTAATTCAGTATGATCACGTTTTTTATTGTTTTCGTAAAGAATTGCGGGATTAATTTCAATTGTTTACATTTTTCACATAAATCATGTTACATAATTTTTAGATCGGGTATAGGATATTCAAATATATCTGCATTCGATAGGTTTTAGTTTTGGCAGGCTAACTTGATCCATGATTTTGTCAATGGGCCAAAATGGGCAAATCTTAGTATGTTATTTGCCCATCTCAAGAGAGACGAGGCAAGCTACATAAGTTCCGAAAGAAGTTAGGAAGGATGGTCCGTAAAACAATCGTTTTATTTTGAAAACGATTCCATCTAAAAGATTGGGATTGACGGTTTTCGGCGCGGATATTATACACGGTATTCGAGTATGGAAAGTTCCATTAACGATAGTTTCATTGTCTGAAATGAGAAAACGTTATAAATTTAAATAAAATAAATGAATTAAGAATTTGCAAAGAAGATCGCGATAAAATAACCCGGTTACACTTTTCTGGATCTTTTAACTAAGTTAATGCAAACATACAAACAAAGAAATCAAACAGGTATGCAAAATTATTGTAGATAAAATAAAACGGTTCCAGTCGACGACATAATCTAATCAAAAAAGAAGTTTGCTACTGAGATGCTTTAAATGTCGTAATTTTTCCTTATCAACAACGCTTTGAAAATCAAACAATGAATCTTCCAATAAGATTGAGTTTTATAAGTTTCTCGATTTCATCAGGACTGCTATACGGTCGGTCACCTTCCATAACAACGTCGTCTTGACACCCAATGGATTAGATCGAATAACCAATAATTATAGTGATAAAAGCCATAACAGATTTGCAATTGCATTGGAAACGTTACCGACTTTGTTCGTGAATTTGCTTTAGCGTGGTTTACTTGGCTGTTATTGTAAACTTTGATTCTGGAGCAGTTTTGTTATTTCTTCTTTAAACGGCATCCAACCGCTTCAATTCAAGATTGGAAAATATCGAATTTCCCCAAAGGATAATGCGGAAGATGCTGCACCTCGAGTGCAATCTTAAGTTAGCAATCAAGTAAGAGACACTTTCTTCGATTGAGTTTGATTGGGAGGCAACTAAAGCGATCTCCGCAATATCATTTGGGGAAATCCGACAACAATAATATTTGAGTACAATTAAGTTTCTTCCTTGTTGCTCTATTGGTATATTCCACCTTTTTTCTAATTTACATAAACAGTGCAGCTCCGAGCAACATGCGTGAAGAATACTTAAAAATGTCATTGCAATCAAATGAAATACACGTGTAAAACCATCAACACCTGCTCCAAGCAACATGCGTCATGTACGTACTTCGATGAATAGACGTGACGTGCAATGTAACTTTTTTGGATAAACAATCAAAATGTATGGTTTTGTTTTGTTGGGTTATAGTTTCCCGGTGACAGATGTCTTTGATCTCGCGATGCTAGCTAATTTCTCCAATTTCCAACAATCATATTGTACAATATTGCTACTCGAACAGTATACGTATCAATTACTTAAATTTACAAAACGTGCGCTCTGCGCAGCTCATTCATTCATTCGCTTACTATTTTATTCATGGGATTGTTATGGTCTCAGTCATAGTATTGAAATTTGGAACGCTAAGGTCTTGAGTTACTATAGATAGAGTGACTATCGCCAATGCAAATCTCGAGCAATAATGAAGACAGGCCACAGGCGATTTTTTAAAATACAAAATTAAACAGTCTACATCCTACTGTTTTATAACGCAAAAGTACAAGCACATTGAAATATTAAACACTTTTTACGTGATTTTCCCCATTTATCCTAATATGTAATATCTATAGCAATATTTTTTCATAATAAACTACAGAAATGTAAACTAACGTGGCTTTCTACTTTTTATGAAACGTGTGTTGGAATACACAACAAATAACTGATGTGCAATATCTTGCAAATAATTCTTATATCATACAAAAATTTCAAACGTGTTTTTTTTACATTGACTTGGATTAGTAAATGCTATATCCAGTTTTAACTGGATCACAATTTTTGGGCTGGAACTAACCAGAGACCACACCAAGCCACTGATGAGTTTCTTCAAATAGTGGTCTACCTTATCGTTTGAAAAACAAAATCTGATTTGCAAAGCCGATTTAAAATTTCAAATTAAAAAACTACATAATTTGGTACTGCAATTTAGAGGATTTAAGATGTATCGAAAAATAATGTTAAAACAAATCAAAAATTTTACTGTACCCCATCAGGTATAAGAAGAATTATGTGGGATAAACCTCCCCAAGTTCCGATGTTTAAATTTACCTGTTTGAAATGAGGGTGGTGGGTATTGAATGCATTGTTATTGAAAGAATAAAAATGTTTTACTATACATACTATCATTTTTTTTTGGGTTTTCCCAATATTGAAAAAATTAATTTTATAATTCGATCCAATTGAAATTTGGTAGGAACTTGTTGATCCAAACAGACACTTGAGAATGTGATGGATTTTGAAATTTGGTAGGTAACTACGTGATTTTATTGTCTAATTTTATCTGGAAATTGGTTATCTTATCATGAAATCCGCTTTAATTATCAAAACGTGACGTTTAAAATGATTAAATAATTATTTTGCAAAGGATTATTATTTGCATAGTCGGGTTTCTTACGTACAGCATTATATTACTGCAATTCTGCATAAGACAGCATGTAAACCGAACCAAGGAGTGAGTTTACTGTTTGCGTTCATTCATAAATACAACATGCAAGTTTTCATAGACAAACAATTCTGCTGACATTCATGAGACACTTTGATCTCCGTGTCCCATGTCTGTAATGTAAATACCATATGCTTTGAAGGAACGAATTTTAGACAAATAAGGCCCAACTTATTAAAAACAAAAAACTGTCCAAGATCTTAAAGTTAATTAGGGTCTCGTAATTTGTTACCCAACCACAGCTAGTATACCATACTGAATTTTTAGTAAGAAATTTCGATTTGGTACTTACTTTGCTTTATTAAAAAGCCTAAAAGTTGTTTAAAAAATCCAAGAATAATAAAAATGAAAATAAACACTCACAAACACGCACACAACACTAAAACAAAATCTAATCTTAAACTGTGAACCAGTAAAGTGAGATGAGTTACGCGTTTCTCAACAAGACAAATTCTATGAATGAATTATTAAGGTGGGGATACGTGCATGCGATTGGTTAAGCAAAATGCCTCTGGCAACTTAAACTCGGTTCTGTTAAAATCCTTACGCATTATTATTGTTGCTTTTGCACACTTATTTAATAAATAATGTATTCGAATAAAAAGAGAACTTGTACCCACTACGCTAAATTTAAGCGCCCTAGTTCAAGGATCTTTATTTATAAATTAATTGGTTTTACTGGGAATTATAAATTTAGGTTAGGTATTAACATCAAAACCATTTTTCATTCAACACAACAAATTTATATTACATTCTTATTAATAATGCTAACTTTTGTATTATAATATATTATTATTACTGTCTATTTCAGTATTTTCTATAAAAGAAATCGATCGAAAGTTCAACTTCATAAAGTCATAACGTGGTCATTAGTCATTGTAGAGCTGATACTGATGCAAAACAGAAACTTGACAATTTTGGTTTACTTCAGTTGGAATTCAGTGTGACCGCAAAGTGCCTCTGCACGCTGAGAAACGAGCACGTTGCGTGAGTTTACAGTGGCGGATCCTAGGGCCGGAATTTAAAAACTGCTTTAGGTGTCAAGTGCTCGGATACGAATAGAAATATAATATAAACCATCAAAACCCGTGACTTTTGTGAGATTCGACATCGAAATAGAAAAATACACCGCAAGCGAAATTTTTGTATTACATGGTCAAACCGCCCTAAATTAAAAGTTAGTGAAGCACAAATTTTCTGTATTTTGATATTACGTAATAAAACGCGATATGAATTCACCCAGAAAACAAGCTGCGTCCATAAACTTTTTAATTATTTGACCATTTTTATTTTTTATAGATTTATGTATTTTTGAAATATCACAAAATGCAACGAAATATTGTGAATGTGCCTGTTCTCGGCCATGTGCCCGGCCTCGGACAGGAAGGATAAAGTTAAATAATAGTAAACTCATCATAAAATAACAATTACAAATAATCATATTAATGGATTTGTTTTGTATTTAACTTAATGCTTCCTGTTCGAGGACGGGCATATGGCCGCGAACAGGTACATACATACATTCAGGAGCACACAAAATACATGACAAAATGTATTTCAAATACAAATTATAAAATACATTTATATGAGTATTTGAAATACAAAATACATTTGCAATTTGTATTTGAAATACAAAATATAAGATACACTATTTTAAATACAAAATACTGTATTTTAAATACAAAACGCAATATGCAGCATTTAAATTACAAAATCCAAAATACAATATTTCAAATACAAAATTCAAAATTTATTTCAAATAGTACATCTTTTTAAAATTTAAAAAATCAAGTATTATAAATAAAAGCCATTCTTTATTCAACAGTTTAGTATACAATTTAATTTTTAAATAAGTGATTTCCTTTCAAAAATAGAAGCGTTTCAAAATTGCTGCTCAATGTTCTCCTAGTTGGAGAATGAATTAACCTAGCAAAAGAAAATAATTTTTCTACAGGTGCAGTTGAACACAAACTTGTATTAAATTTAATAAAAGTTTTTTTAACATTTGGGTAATTGCCAAAAATTGAGAAGCACCAACTTTGGTCGTTCAAAAATTTTAGTACAGTAAAACCTCGATATAACGAACTAATTGGGGAGGGAGTGTCCTTTAAAGCCGAAAGTCCGTAAATAGATTTAAAACTTTTTTTTGGAAAATACACTATTATGTACTATTTAAATAAAAAATACAAAACACAAACATAATTCTATTTCATTGTCTTCGGACACTCGTCGTGAAGTGACGTTGATGTTTGACATCGACGCGCTTGCTTTCGGTAATCCTGCTTTGAAAAAGGAATCAAGCTTTGTTTGGACTTTTGAAGTTTGCTGTTTTTTTATAACCAACTATCACTTGAATTTAAGTATGTATTATTAACAGAACGTTTTTAATTTTTTTACATTCGACCGGATTTTTTGTCCGTTATATCCGAAGACCGTTAAATAGAGGTCCGTTATATCGAGGTTTTACTGTACTTCCAATTCTGTATTAGAGTAAGTTGCATTGATTTCCTTCAAAATGTATTTATATATACAGGGTGTCCCCGTGACCGTGGAGAACCTCTTAGGTGGTGATAGAGGACACTTTTCTAAGACATATTTTTTAAAAAAAATTTTGTCCAAGTCTAATCCTTGGGGGTACCTCACTTTAAAGCAATTTTTCAATTTATGATTTCAAGTGGCCATTGCACCGATATTTTTGATTTTTTGGGTTTAATGGATTAAAACTTTTCTATAGAGCATTTAAATATCTACAAATTATGTCATAAGCCCTTATTGCTTAGAATCAACAGATTTCGAGTTATGAATTAAATTAAGGAAAAAATGTCAAAAAATTCCGAGTTTTATTTTTTACTTTTCTTGCCAACCCCATATCTTTTAAACGAAACGTCTTAGAAAAAAACTAACGGCCCAAACCGGATAGGAAATTTAGCGGGCTACAACATTAGTCTAATAATTTTTTTTGGGAAACCAACCATTTTCACATAAATTACAAAAATAATGAACAAAGTGTAGGTTAAAAAGGTTAAAAATTCACAAAATTTGTTTTAATAAATTTTCAAAATGGCTTCTCTCATTTTTTTTTTCAAACAATGTCTCTTTTAACAATGTCACGTATATGTGTGTGCTGAAAATCTTCAAATTTTGACATCGAGACAGAAGAAGAAGAACAAAATTTATTTGAATTAATGCAAAACTTAAAAGGTTGCGAAAATGTGACAAGACAAGACGTTGTTGAATGGGTTACAGCAGATGATTTAGAAGAAAAAATTAGTGTTGAAGAACTAACGAATGCCTTTCAGGAAACCGAAAAATCAGATGACGACGACGACAAAGCGGTAGATGAACAGCCTCCCACTAAGATCTCCCATCAAGAAGGTTTTGCTTTTCTGGAAAAAACTCTGAGGTATATCGAACAACAATCAGAGGCAACCCCAGCGGATTTGCTTCTTCTTAACAGATGGAGAAACATGGCAGCGAGAAAAAGAAGATGCAATATGAAACAGCAGCGCATAGATAACTATTTCAATGTTTTATAATACATACTATGTATACATACATACTTATTTACATGTTAAAAACGTTAATAGACCAAGTACATTCGTGTTTATTTTTTTAATAAATAAAAAATAAATCCGGATTATCCGAGTTTTCAGTTATCCGAGGAGGGTGTCCCCCCACGTTACCTCGGATAACCGGGGTTCTACTGTATTTGAAATATTTCCGAAATGTTATACAAATACAATACAAAGTTTCATCTTTTTTCTCTACCAATCCTTTCTATACAATTATTGCAGTAGTCAAATGTTTGTGCGTTCGTATGTCGAAGCATAGTATGCAAGTCGAGTTAAAAGTTGTTCGGAAATTTTGTTCGTAACTAGAGGCGTTTGTAAGCCACTGTAGTAAGTACATTTTTAATAATTTTATAATCATAACTATGTATTTATGACATCATGAATATTTCGAATTTATTATTCCATCACAGAGATCAGGAATTACTTACACTCAAACTTGTTTTTTTGGGGGAGATAGGGACCGCAAAAAAGGAATATTTCATTTTTATTCATACTTTACATTTGATGGAATTTTTTGATATATCGCACAAAAAAAATGGAAAAATCGCTCACAAACAATTCCTCATATAAAGACCGCTTAAAAACCACAGGTTTCATTGTAATTGAGTTTCAAAGTTACAGTTTTGGAAATGATTTATAACGAAATCTCAATAAAATAATTTTACAGTTGTTGGAAAAAATGTATTTAAAATTATTAATTTAACTTAATTATTATTATTAAAATCAATTCTTAAAAGATATCGGTTTTAGCGTTCGTTCTCAGAAGTGCGTATTTGCAACCGAAGATTTCGGATTACAAATTAAACATACTTTGAAATTTTTAATTAATTAAATCGAAGTTTACCAATACTTTCTAAAATATATATGACTTATCTCGCATTATTACAATGGTCATTATAAGTGTGACGTCATAGAGTATTTAAACTTTGTATAGATCTGATGCGATTAGATATACTAGATACTACATAGTTTGGATAGATTTTGAATATAATAGACTATATGGCACCCGGGGGCCAATATAATGAATATTACGAGTATTTTCATTTTACGCGGCGGTCATTGTCTTGACTGTTAGCACGATCAACTGCTAACGTAAGGCTCCTCGGTTTGAATCTGGGTAGAGCTCACTTTACAATACCGTCTCCGTACTTCGGAAGGCACGTAAAGGCAATGATCCTCCTATGTTAATCAATTGCCATCATTAACAGTATAAAATAGGATAACAGGCACATCTGAGGTCAGCCTAGCAAGCTACTTCAGATGTAAAACAAATAATATGATCAGAGCACTTACAGGGCTTTACAACTTCGCCGAGGTTACTGTTCGATATTATCCTGTAAGTCTCACATTAAGAAGAAGAAGAGTACTTTATATCTTCTTACAGCTTCTTTAATCAGTTTAAAAAATTTTGTTAAAAATCAAATAGTCCGAAGTTGAAATATCTCAATTTTAGAAACTTCTATTTGAAAACTGGATACATATATTGGCATAATCATACTATGGCATAAATACTACCTACTTTTTAAAATATAAAACTTTTTAAAAGCACAGAAACACAGTAATAGCCTATTTTCAAAAAGGAAAAGTCCATTAACTATACTTCTTCTTACACCAGATTTATGCCCGATTTCTTCACTCATAGTTATCTTCAAGTTAGCGAACTTCAGGTTAAATTGACGAAATAACCAATCGGACAACCACAAAATAAATAAATCAATCATCTGATTGGTTATTTCGTCATGTGCGCGAAGTTGGCTTCCCATTTTTTAAACTTTTTAGTTTTGACGGTTGTGCTGAGTTGTGCTAGTGTTGTGCCAACTTGTGCCGATCGAAGAAAAAAGATTCAATTATTCGTTTAGGCTTAAAATAAAAAAATTGTTTTTACGTTAGCCCCTCATTTTTGAAAAAATAAAATTTATTTTGTTGTGCTAAATTGTGCTAGTTGTTCTAAACATTGTGTTAAAATTTTAGTTTAATAGGATTAACCGTCTTCTTAAAAAACACCAAAAACGATTTGAAGTCAGCCCCCATTTTAAAATAATAATTTTTTGTTGTGCTAAATTGTGCTAGTTGTTCTAAACATTGTGTTAAAATTTTAGTTTAATAGGATTAACCGTCTTCTTAAAAAACACCAAAAACGATTTGAGGTCAGCCCCGCATTTTGGAAAAATGAAATTTTTGTGAAAAATGAAAATTTCAAAATTCATAGTGCAAAGGGGTATAAGTACATACTTATACCCGTTTGAACAAAATATTTGTGTTAATTTATACCCTTATCTCAAATTTCATCAACGAATTTTGGCTTTTAAAAAAGGCGTTAGACTAATATCGATTTACACACATGTGCTGTGTCATATGGGGGTCATATTTGCCCTTTGCACGCGCACGCCTCAACTATCAGTAAAGAAATCGGGCATTATTCACTCATAGTTATCTTCAAGTTAGTTAACTTCAGGTTAAATTGACAAAATAACCAATCGGATGTTTCATTTATTTGTTTTGTTGTCGTCTGATTGGTTATTTCGTCAATTTAACCTGAAGTTAACTAACCTAAAGATAACTATGAGTGAAGAAATCAGGCATTAGTCGTTAACTCGTTTTCGAGTGTAGTGACCCCTCCTGGCGGGTAGTCACTGCCTTCCGAGGGAAGACGGTCAGAATAAACTTTTTACTCCGTCTGGATTCTAACCGGATATCTCGGCTTGGTTATCGATGCACTGAAGTGGCAGACCAAGACCGTCCATTAATTATTAGGTTCAATAGAATTAAAGCGACTCGTTATTTCAGTGTCTTCTGATAATATCACCTTTCCTGGCAATTAAACCTAAAATTCGTAAAAAGCCGTATTGAGCGTAAGAGCGCGGTATAAGGCCGCGACAGCCTGCACGCCGGAAAAACCTTCATGGTAAGCTCTTTATACCGTTGCTAAGCAACCAAGCGTTGCAGTTACCTAAAGCATTATATACAGGGTTGCGAATCGATTCACGTACCATAGGATTTTTAATGTTAAATTTTTAATATTCAAATAATATCTCCCTTAATTATTTTGCAGAATCAACAATTAATTTTTTGCAGAGAAATATTGCATCCGTACGCATGTTATTGCTTTTAATTTTGCTTTTTCATAAAGGTAGAAACGGGAAACTTTTAATTGCTATTTTACAAAATAATCAGCTGAGCTTTGCCATTTTTGAAATCAAATACAAATATTTTGAGATGTGGATTTGATTTGGATTTATTTATGGAATACAGTCAAACTTGTTTTTTGGTGCGGTTTTTTTTATTGACTCCACAAATACATTACTGTCCATAGGACAATAAGTAACACTGCTTGACCTTATTATACATAATAACAATAAAGCGACACAGAATGTTACGGTCCTGTTTTGCCAATGGATACTTTTGTGACTTTGAAGGTTCCTTTATAGTAATTTTATAAAACTCCAATATGCTGCAACACGGTTTAAATTTTAAATTTAATTTTCTAAATATTAGTTATCGCCAAGTGTTAGATTGAAAATTATCAGCTGTTGATTTCGCATTCTAAAAGTTTCACGTATTGCAATTTTTGCACAAAAATCTAGTTTTTTGGACGTTACAGTGATCCAATTGTTGATTGAACTTTGAGTTTTTTCAATCCAAGTTGTTTGGGATTTATATTGGTCATTGTTTTGGATATATTTTCTGTACCGGCTTTTGTAAGCAATTTTGAGGGAATTATCCGAACTTCGTTTGAAGGATTTATTTGTCCAAGTTTTAACATCCTGGAAGAATTAGAATCATCGCTGAAATTGTTGAAACCCTCCAATAACATCTTCGAGGTATATTTAATAACTATTATTATCGCATTATGTTAATTTTGAGTTTTAGGGTTTTTTTTTGTACCCGTTTTGGTTTCTTTCGTGTGCGAAACCATATCCTTTGGATCGCCAATCGAGTTTTTTGAGCTATCGATCGAAAGGAGTCTGGCCAAAGCCTTTTTGGATCTACCACAACTTATCAATACGAGGTCCGCCTGAATCCTACTCCCCATCACTATCAGATTCGTCAAGAACGAAGACTCTCAACAAGATAAGATTTTTGTTTGTGCCGTCAGATTTAATTTGTTACTTTTTGGAAATTACCAATTATTATTGCGCGGGTTATTTATATTGGGTCGTTCTTTTGAACATATTTATTTTACCTAAAAGCCAGCTATTTACTTTGAAAGCTGTGATTTTGTTACGATTTTTTTGTTACGGGGTAATTATTTTAACAAAGTTTTATAATCGCGTTATTTAGCAACCTTATTTTAATCTGAAGGGTAACCCAGGGTACCCAGAGGGGTATTAATGGGGCAGAGATGCGCAACATAGAGCCTCTCCTGCTCAAATGTCAACCTCACCTACCGCCCGGAATGGGCTCGGTATACCCTGTTCACGCAAACGAGGCACTGACGACTGAGTCACGGCGGTATAACCGTTTTAACTGGGATTGTGGAAATATAATTCTGAATACAGGGGAGACAACCCGAATAAACACTGAGGAAGGCAACGGGAAACCACCTCAGTTAATTAAATCCCAAGAAAATCTCGCAATCTCCATATAGCTCTTTTTAAATTTACGTTCCGAATCAACTTGATGATCAATCATTAGATTCGAGGTCCGAATTTAATTCTAATGAATTTTCCTCCAAATTTGATTTGGACCGTAATAAGTTTTCCGCAACGCAAGATTGTTGCGATTTCATTAAAATTATTTTATCATCTTTTAAAACAGATTCTATAGGTGATTCTATTTTTGCTGCCTAAGTCATAATCATAATCCATCACCGGTTTTGGTATCTAATTCTAGAGGGTTGGACAAGCTCGATAAGGAGTAAGAATCATCTTGGTAGTAATAATTTTTAGCGTTTTTTTTTCAAATTTCCCGCAACAGAAAATTTTTTTGCTTGTATTTCTGGTAATCCATTTTTATGAAACGATTGATGAAGAGCAATTTGGCTTGATTTGGATTTTTTTTAAATATTCTTTTTTATTAGCGATGGGTCCTTTACTTTTTACGGATTTTGGTTTTATTGAAATTGTTTCGTCTTCCAAAACATCAGATGTCAAGGGTGCGCAAATTTTCCTGCTTAAGGTCTCGTATCCATTATTGGGTTTGGGATGTATTTCTGAAAGGTTGGCCTTCAATAAAGTGCAAAAATCCGTTTCGCTATCGTCATTTTTGGCGTATCCTATCATATCTTGCACAACGAAAAGTTGTTTTTGTTTTACTTCTGGTAATACATCTGTTTTGGATTTCTTTAAAATGTGGCTTTTATTAACGGTAGATCCTCCTCTTTTTATTGATTTTGGTTTTGTATCTTTTTGAATAGCTTTCACTAATCTTGCAAAGGCGTCATCATCCTCCGAACTTTCTTTATAATTAACCCTTTTTATATTATACTGATTTCTAGTAGAGGTGGGTTTTCTTTTTAAAGGTTTTGATTGTTTTTTGAACTCGATTTTCTTTTTTTGCGGTTCCCCTCTGGTGCTGGTTAAAGTGGGCAATTTTTGTAATTGATAATTGAATGTTCCATTCGAAATACTATCGAAATCTTTTGTCACGGAATCAAATTCGTTGTTATTATGATTAGAAAGAACTTCAATTGCATCCAAGTTCAAAATGATATAGCTCTTAGAATTTGTATTGTAACCCAGTATTGCGCTCACTGTAATTTTTTTTATGAATTAAATCTTAAAACGGACCAACACTTTGATACTTGCGGCACCAGACTCGGTCCTTTCCTTTCCTCAGGAACCAACTTCGCAGTTTATTTGGTGCCTGCCGTGTTTATTAGTATACAGGGTGGTTGTAAACTGCGTGGCGCCCAAACCATATCTTCACAGCCTGCTCTTTGGAGCGTATCGCTTGGCACTCCCTGTATAATAATCCCACACCATCGAAAGGAAGAACCGGCTCAGTGCTTTACCGTTGGTGTCTCCTGCTCACGAGCTAGCAAAGGGGGCAAGTCCTTTTTTTTGCCAGCCGCCCCTGAGATTAGCGGCTGCGAGGTTATAGTCTTTTTTTTTACATCTGGGCATTCCAACGCCCGACTAAAACCGTAACAAGAGTAGGGCCAATCCATCGGTAGGGCTCTTTGTAGATTAGCTATTACATTTTAAATTTAGACAATTTAGTTTAACACTTAAGTACGATGGAGCAAGTCCATGGGAGCATACCTCTTTACTTGAAGTTCGGCCAGTAGATCATACACTAATGGACTGAGATGGTCTGAGTCTCAACTGTTATTTTTTGGTCATGGAAGAAATTACTTCTTTTACACTATTAATTTGAAGGTCAGCACTAATGACATTATTTGGGACACACCAGGAAGCGTCACAGATACTACGCAAAACTTTGGATTGGAAACACTGGATTTTTGCAATATTGCAATCACTGGAAGAACCCCACAACTAAATACCATATGTCCATATGGGTTCTAAGATTTTTTTATATAATACTTAATAGTTTATTATCTATCGACAACGGTGGGTTTCGGCCCAAAAACCAAAACATCTTTTGATACACAAGTACTAGTTGGAAGCAGTTATACGAAATGTGTTTGGTCCACGTCAGTCGTCGATCGAGCTGAAAGTCTAAGTATTTGGTTGTTTCTTGTTCCGGAAGGATGTTACTGTACATCATAACACCTGGGCAAGTTCTTCTTCTGACTTTGTAGTGTTGGTTTTGATACGCCAAGAAGTACAAACGTTCACAAGAAAACTAGTCAATGGAAAGCTTTTGGAGCGGACGTAGTTGATTTGTAGCCAAAAAGGTAAGGCAACATTTTGTTTCCTTATTTTGTTCAATTCTTTTCAAAATGCAAGTGAATCAGCACTTGTCATTCCAGGAAAAGGATTCAATAACTGGCGACACTTAAGGCCAAGGATTTCTAAACATGAAAGCTTTTTACTTCATCTTGAAAACTACATTAAATGGAAAAAGTTGGAAAAGAATTTTAAATGTAAATCTTCAATCGACGTGTTTTTTCAAATTATAATAAATGAAGAAATGGAAAAATGGCGATATGTTTTATTATTAGTGCATATCAGTGCTATTCTTTTTTTTTGTGTAGAAAAGAATTTGGCTCCAATGTTACGTTGTTAGGCTTTTATATGCAGTTTAAATTAACAGATTGGTTGATAATTTAAAAGGAACTAATGTGATCCGACGATAAACTTCTGTTATACAACTGGCTGTATGGCCCTTAGTTGAATAATAAGAGCGGACGGACGCATGAATGGATTAACAAGATTTAAAAAAACGCAACAAACCAAAATAAAATTAAAAAATACTTAATTTTTTATTTTTAAAGAATGCAAAAAGATGTGTATGTAATTAGTATAAATGTATAATATGTTATCTACAATATTTTAAAATACAAAACGGTGTTGATTTGCTAATCGTTGGCAGTTACATTTTTGTTTATTTTTAGATTGGATTAAAACACAATAGATTGTTAAAATCTATGTTTGTTCTAATGATAATACATATAAGGTAAATTTTAAACAATATTTGAAACTATATTTATGTATAAAGCAAAAATATTATAATTTAAGAAAGATGTACGTATGTACGTGACCAACGTCTCAAACTTCTTAATTCTGGGCATTCCCAAATTTTCTGAATATTTAAAAATAAGAATAATAACATGGAGATGGGTATTACAGCTATTGCGTAGTATACCAAAAGGGAGAAACAAATAATTCATAATTCAGTTCGAAATTTTAAATAATTCATTAAGCTTTAGTGTCCTCAATTTTTTAATTTGTAATTTTAATACTGAATGGCAATTTATTATCGTCGTGCCAAATGCCAATACTACGAATATATTACTCCTATAATATAATCCGTCTACATTCTTGGGTTAGCTTATTTTTCAGTTCTTGTGGTTTTCGTAAGATTTTCGAGATGAGTTTTATAAACTACCGTTTTCGAATGATTCCAGAGAAAAAAATCAAGCGATCACGCCGGCCATTCTATCAGACCTCTCCTACTAATCCATTGGCCAGAAAATTTTTCGTTTAACCATTGTCACACATTTAAAGCGTAATGTGGAAGTGCCCGTCTTGTTGAAAGTATTACAAGCTAGGGGGTGCTATTTACAATTTCAAAGTAGGGATAGTTGGTGGGGAGAATGAAAAACTTCAAATACATATATTGTTTTTAACCCCCCCCCCCCCGGTAGCACTGTTAGCACCAAGTGAGTAAACACTGGATGAAATCTTCGGAACATGGAAAAAACAGTTTACATGAAATCTAAATCCCATAAAATCTTTGTGAAATTTCATGAAGTTTGGACTTAATTTTTCAGTTTATTTGTTTTAATTAAATTAAGTCTATGAAATCTTACAGAACGCTAAATGTTGGAACGATTATTCCTTTTTTCTGTTTCTTCTAATACAAGGTTCATAAAATTCACTCACTCAACTTAATTTCAATTATTTGTTACTTGTTTAGATAAAATTATTTCCAAATAGCAGATATTAATTCTAAATAACCTTAGAGTTTTTGTATATGAAATAGATATACAAGCATTTTAATCATTCATAGGTGATTTATTTATTATTATCTATAATAGTTTTAGTAGTAGATATGGGAATACAAATGATCCATTGGTAAAATTTAAAAAAAGAACAAGCTAATTCTTTCTTACATTTTTACTAAAAATATTTTTTAAATTAACATAAAAATGAAAAATATAAAACTAATTTTATTTACAAAATACGAGAGCCTAATCTTGAAACAGACGACTTTATAAAATAGCATGTTGTGCATAAAGAAGAGTTCTAACTTTAAAGTAGTCTTCAGATATACAACCTTCCATGACAAGTTTGCCAGTGTCGATCTAAAATGAAATGCAAAATTAAAAAAAATATATTGCCATATTTTCACTTACTCTTCGAATAGCAATTGTGCCATTGGAGCACCACAAGACACCACCAGAAAATTCTGAAGTGATGTTACTTTTTGAAAGGACTTGCTTAAAATCTGACAATTTAAGTTCGTTAACAAAAACTGTATTGTGTGGCAGAGCTTCCCTATCCGTTAATGGTATTAAAGTCATTAGCTTAGTATCTTCATCATCAACTACAAAATATTTATACATAGTAAGTTGAAATTCGTTTTAAAAACCAGTCAAGTTTTTCTATGAATAATAAAATTTACCTTCCATTGGTTCATCATCAATCCCTAAACGTTTCGCATCTGATTGATTTTCTCTAATTATATTTGCTGCATCAAGCCAAGCAACTTCTGAATCTTTTACTTTGTTAAATTTTAATTGCGAAATTAAAGCTTCCGTCAATCGAACCTATTTATCAAACCACATGAGTGTGTAAAAATTAAAAGATTATAAATATTTAACTCACCTGATAAATATGAGTTTCACTGGTGACATCGATGATTTCACCACGAGACGGTGCAAAAACCCGCGATTTAAGATATTCTTTGCACTGCTTTTCAATTACAGAAGTGTTTTCAGGGTTTCCTCGTACAACTATTACCCTTCTAGGCCGTAACTGTGTTAAAATTTTATTTAAAGAGTCTCCATCTGATTTACCTTCAAAATCAAGATATTGAACATGGGCGTTTACTTGCACCGTACGATTAATCACAATACATTTGGTAGGCATTTCAGTAACTTCACCTAAAACAATACAAAATCAATAACAATGGAAAGTTTTGACAAAATAAAAAAACTTACAAATTTCCACTTCTTCCTTCTTCACAACAACATTTTCTTTATTATCTTCAGCCTCCGTGACTTCCGCAAGTTTGTAATCATCAGGGTTGATGATTTCACCATATTCGTCCCATTTAACTTTCTTTTCATGAAAAGGAAACATGGGATACTGTTTTTTTGTAGCTTTAAAGAAGCTATTGCTAATTTTTCCTTCTTGTTTGATCACAATATCGTGTCGACCTTTTGATATGACGCTCATTTCTATATCATCATCAGAGTCAGATTCTTCTTCCTCCCTGATAAAAAAGATTACAATACTTGAAAATTATTCAAAATATTTACATCGATTTTGGTTACAAAATAATGGTGATTTTACGTAGAAGCAATTTTTCAAAATATTTTGTTTAATATTAATTTTCCCACCAATTGTGAATTTTTGTATATCCAGGATTTTAACTGGTTATCCTCGAGAGACACTTTGAACAATATCTAGGGGATGTAAATAAAAAATACGCTGTAGCTATTTTAAAATTATAAATTCAATTGGACGTCCACAAGATAGCATTAAATGAATGTCGTCTGAATATGCAAAGTTGTGGCAGTTGAATGTCTACCAGATTTTAAATTATCCAGTCAAGATACAGGGTGTTCCGGTGACCGTGGAGAACCTTTGAGGTGGTGATAAAGGACACTTTTCTAAGATAAATTTTCAAATAAAATTTTTGTTCGAGCCCAAACCCTAGAGAGGTACCTCCCTTTAAAGCAATTTTTTGAATTTCTGCCTTCAAACAGCTATAGCACCGTAGCCTTTAGTTTTATGCTATTAATGCCTTTCTTTTCTTTTTCTTTCGTTTCTTACCTTGTTCATAATTTTGAGATTTTCTGTGAAATGGATTGGTTTTCCAAAAAATTTTAGTAGACTAAAGTTTTAGCCCCTATAACTAAACTATTGTAAGTAGTTTCGTTTAAAAGATACAGGGTTTGCAACAAATACGAAAAAAATAAAACTTGTAATTTTTAAAATTTCTTTTCTTAATTTTAATTAAATACTGAAATCCGTTGATTCTAGAGGATAATGAATTCTAAATCAGTTTTAGATAAATAAATGATCTTTCAAAATTTCTCTTCTCTTAATTTAATTCATAACTCAAAATACGTTTATACTAGACAATAGGAGTTTGTAAAGTAATTTGTAGATGAGTAAATCGTCTTTAAAAAATTACTAATCTATTACTACCATAAAATCAACAGTTGCGGTGATATGACCATTTGAAGACAGAAATTCAAAAATTTCTTTCAAGAGGGTACCCTCCAAGGGTTTGGACTTGGACAAAAATTTTATTTGAAAATTTGTCTTAGAAAAGTGTCATTTATCACCACCTCAAAGGTTCTCTACGGTCACGGGACACCCTGCATATAATGTGGACATCTAATGGACGAGTTCGTGTTGGGCGAGATGCTATTCTGAGGTCACATGGGAGATTTCCCATTTGACAGTAGATATTTCAATCTTTAAATTAGTGAAAAATAATCTCAGTACTGGACTTTATCCGTGCTTTGGAAAAGCACAACTCACAAAGTGAGCCTCTGTTGATCACGCTAAAAATCAGGTCAATGACCTTCTCTGTATACGAGTATAAATGAGATTTATACTAATATCAGAAAATCTTACAACCCTACCATTCGTCCATAATTATTACTCTTTCTTATCTATAGGTTCCACTCGCTTAGAACGCCAGCATTTTCAGAATGAAGATGAAATTTCAAAATTTTTGGTTGTTAAATATTTGAAAATGAAAACTTTAAATAGATACTTACTTTTTGTTTACATTATTGTTCATCTTGGCATATTCCCTTTCATATTCTTCCAATTCGCTACCTTCTAGTTTAACCCTTCTTTTAATGACAAGATCTATGGTTTTATTTTTGTCGTTGTCTACTAGATCTCTAGCTAAAGTTCCAGGCAATGTTCTGGTGGTTATAATAATACTATTATTAGCATTCGAACACCATTGAAGAAATAGTTCCCTCGAAAAGCCACTTTCCATGTCTGCCGAACTTGCTAATACAACTTTTGGATTTGAAACCTTGGCCAATTCCTGCATGCTGTGACACATATGAAGATGTTTAAATTGGAAAGGATTATTCCTTGCACCTTCAAAACTCTTCATTAGTTTATCACTCATCCATTCAATTTGAGATTTAGCAAATTCGACAACATTATAGCTAACATTACTCAATAAAGCCAACGAGTAAGCTAAAAGACCGGATTCCTTATTTCTCCACAATTGGTCCAACATGTGGGCCAATTCCAAAACACGTCCTGCCGTATCTACCGCTACTAAAACATTGCCGTTGTTTCGCAGCGTTTGCAATATGTTAGTCATCAATTTTTCATCTTTAAGTTTACGTGGTATTTGTCTATAGGACGCATTAAAAGCACCCACAATGAGCAACGAAGGACGTTGCAATTTCTCCAATTCACATCCATTTAAGTGACGTTCTTTTTTATGGTTGAAGTCATTAGCATAAATAATATCCTCTTCACCTACTCTCATGATTTTCCAAACCGTACCACCTATCATGTGACCAGCTGGTAATGGTGTTATTGTAAGACCGTAACCTTTTCCTAAAAGTTAACCGATATGAATTTTAATCATCGAATAAAAAAATTTGGTTGTTTTATAAGTTAACACCTATATACAGCGATTAATAAAATATTAAGTTACAAGTTTACCTTTTAATGGTACACTTTGATTATACTTAAGTTGTATAATCTTGTCAAATGCAGCATCGACATCATCCAGTGTGAAAAGGTTAAAATCTTCCATATTATGATGCGATTGAAATAGGTCATACATAAACATTTGTCCCATTTTATAAACCGGTATTGTGGCATATATTGGACAATTTAAACCTAATTTTCCTACCAAATATGGTAAAGCACCTAAATGTGCAACATCTGGATATGATATCAAAACGGCATCGATGGTATGAACATGTCTGAAACAAATAGTCGGAATAAGAGTGCTGTTCAATTTTATTTGATTCGTTGAATGCAACGGTTTAACAATTTCTCCTCAAGTCTTACCGTTTGAGCTCACGCATAAATTCTGGATCAAACTTTTCGTCCCAGCCACAGTCTAATAAAATTCTTACTTCATCCACTTGTAATATATAACAAGGTGGAGATTCGTCCATGGCCCCTGATAGGGCTTGAAATTTTACAATCGAAGTCATTTTATATAATAAAATTATCTATTTCATAAAATATGAACATTAAACATGTGCGATTTCCTCTGATCCTTTGAGCAGATTTTAAATATTGTAAGTTAACAGTAAATTACAAATATTTTGAATCCGCTGTTGTCTTATAACCTAAATCAGCAATTAGTAGGCAAGGTAGGCAACATTAGCATCGTAAATTTTTATAGCGCCATCTGTAAAAATATGACAATAACATAACAAACCAGTGGCGTAACTTCTACCAAAGTTTCATTGCCTAAAATTAATTTTAATCTTGAATGAATCTAATTTTTTGTTTAAAAGTGAATTAAACCGAGTTTAACTTTTACCAGAAGTGCATTGGCTTTTTACTACTACCATTTTGACGTAGTATTGTTTGACTAGTTACTGAGTAAAGTACAGCGGCGGTTCGCGGCAGGTAGGGCAGCAATTTTAGAATAGCTTTGGAGGGGGGGAGGGGTAATTTTTTTTGGTATGGCATCATCATATTTTTATATAGCTATTAAAAGAAAATAAAAAAGTTTATATAAAATTCACTTACCCTGTATGTAATTTGAGCAATTTAGAGGGAATTCTGACGAAAGATCTGCATCTACATGATTACAAGATCCAACTGACGCAAGAATTCAAATCAGCAGACCAATATAAGCCAAAACGAATTTGTTAATTGGTTGATCGAATATCAGATAGTGAACGAAATTTTTGCAAAAAGAATAATGGGTTTAAAATAAAAACCAAATCCAGCGCTCTTATTGGAACACTCTTTATATATACAAGAAATTGTTTTTCTAATTATATTTATATTTCTAATTTAGCTCTAATTATATTACGGTAAAAACTTAAAGAAATAGTGCTTGTTAGTACAAACAAACATTTTCTGTTGCTTCTAAATTAGAATGGTTTTGCTCCCCCCACCCAAACTTATTGTTCTCCTTCTCCGAATTAATTTAAAAACAAAAATAGTCTGTATATGTACATACATTTGTATATAAAAATCCTGAATATACAAAGTTAATATAATTTCTCTCAAAAACAGTTTCCCCCTTCCCAAAGACTTCTAAATTACAGGAAAAAAAGCAGGTAATAGGAAAATAAAAGATTTTGTTTTGAACAATAAAAGAATGAATGTAATAATCAAGAGCCCCCTAATATAATATGCTCAATCAGGTGTCACGTTTATGTGGAATTCATGGCGACGGACAAAAGCAAATTCAAGAGATGACGTTCGGTTTTTAAACGCTCCTGCTAAATTTTCGTACTAAATTCCATATCTTCGTATTGTTTATTTTGTTATACTGGGTGTCTCCGTGACCGTGGAGAACCTTTAAGGTGGTGATAAAGGACACTTTTCTAAGACAAATTTTCAAATAAAATTTTTGTCCAAGTCCAAACCCTTGGGGGGGGGGACCTCCCTTTAAAGCAATTTTTTGAATTTCTGATTTCAAACGGTCATAGCTCCGATATTATTAATTTTTTAGACTTAATAGATTAGGACTATTTTATAGATCACTCGCTTATCTACAAATTAGGTTATAACTTTTTATTGTCTATTTTATTGATAAACAGATTTGGAGTTATGAATTAAATTAAGAGAAGAAATGTCAAAACAATTGCAAGTTGTATTTTTTTATTTATCTTGCGAATCTTGTATCTCTTAAACGAAACTACTTGTAAAAAAACTAATAGCGCAATTTGGGTAAAAAATTTAACGAGCTAAAACTTTAGTCTACTAAATGTTTTTGGAAAACCAACCCATCTCACAGAAAATTCCAAAATAATCAACAAGGTCGGAACAAAAAATTAAATATTCATACAAGGTGTTTCCGTGTCCACGATAAATCTTTGAGGTTATGATAAAGGACACTCTTCTAAGATAAATTTTTAAATAAAAGTTTTGTCTAAGTCCAAACCCTTGGGGTACCCTCTTTAAGTAATTTTTTGAATTTCTGCCTTCAAACGGCCATAGCACCGTAACCATTGATTTTATGGTATTAATGTATTAGTAATTTTTGAAAGATCATTTATTTATCTACAAAGTGGTTTATAATTATTATACTCTAGAATTAACGGATTTTGAGTTATAAATTAAATTAGGAGATGAAATGTTAAAAAATTGCAAGTTTTATTTTTCGTTTTCTTGCGAACCCTGTATCTTTTAAACGAAACTATTTGCAAAAAACTAATGCCCCAATTTGGATAGAAAATTTAACGGACTATAATTTTAGTTTAGTAACATTTTTTGGAAAATCAACCAATTTTACAAAAAATCCCAAAATAATGAACAAGGTCAAAAAATTGCTTTAAAGAGGGTACCCAAGGGATTGATTTGGACAAAAATTTTATTTGAAAATTTCTCTTAGAAAAGTATATTATCACCACCTTAAAGGTTATCCACGGTCACGGGGACACCCTGTATATTCCTATAATTAGATTAACCTGTTCGAAATAAATTATTATTATTTATGATAAAGTTATTGTAGACTAATAATTATTATCATGATTCTGCATTTATAGGATTTTTTCAGGGTGAGTGAGGAGAGAATTGAACTAAATTTATTATATATACATATATTTAAATTTATTTATAATAAATAAGTGTAGTACACAAAAAAAATTAAATAAAAAGATTTTTGTCAAAAATCAAAATCAGTTTTTTTAAATTTTAATTCAATTAAATTTTAAATTTGTATGATGTTGTACATAATTCTTTAGTGCCACTTGTATAAAATTCTGATAAAAGTTAACTAAGAATTGATTAATTTTTTATCCAATCAGAAAGGCTAAAGACGAAGTTAACCTTGGGTTAACTCAAGTTCAGTGATTGATTGATAATTTGATAAAACTAACTTATGTTACTGTGTTACTTAATATTATTTAGAATAATGAGCCAGATAATTTCTCGTGATCACTTTCGATCACGACTAAATGTTAATAATAATTATCTTATTCAAATATTGCTGTTGTTGTTGGTTGTAACTTGTACCTAATTGACAATTTTAATCCGACAGTTAATTTTAAATTAATTAGATATCAAAAGTGATCGTCAGTGTTACCGATTATCATTATTTAGTAATTATTTTTTGAATACTTTTGTAAGAAATTTGAAAACGAAAAGTTGATGATACTGACACAAAGTTAAAATCTGATAAACATAATGTAAAAAAAATATTAACTGTCAAATATAATTACATTATTTTTTGTATATTATGTATATTAGAATTTAATTGTACAATTGGGCTTTTAAACAATGGGGCTTGGCGACTGAAGGGTTTTTCAATTATCTATTTAAATACTGCTCTGAAGCAGATTATAAAATCATTTTTTATAAACTAATCAAGGTACGTATACTACAGTTTTAGTAGTGTATCTTTTTGGATGCAATTTTAAAAATAACAATTTTTTAAAGAATTTCAATTGAAATTTGATCTCAGGTCGAAAATTACTGTAAATTACTAACAGAACAAAAAAATTTTCCGAAAAATATTATGGATGTTTTTACTGTCAATACATTTTATGTTAATAGAAACGATTTTATTTTTAAAATATATACTTATTCTAAATTAAAAAAAAATTGTAGATAATTACATGAATTTTCTACCTTTTTGATTTACATAATATCTTATTGTGTTTTTTTAAATGAACGAAATTGAAAATCGGGCAACTATCGTCTGACAGTTTGGGCCGTGAATTATAAAAAATCATTATTATAATAATATATAGTAACTATAATTAATCACTATCTTTAGTACCAATTTATTTCATTATTAACTTCTGTTATCAGTTTAGAGGTGCTAAAGTAGGTAGTTAATATGCAAATTTCATGACTATTTTAAGAAATGATTTAGAGTATTTTATATAATTCAAATAATTGATAAGCACTATTACTTTAAACTTGATTATATTTAAGTTAGTGTATAAGATAATGTACCTATATCCACTGTGCAAATAAAAAAAAAATATATAACAACTGCGTTAAAACATCCATACCCACTTATTTAAAATGATGCAACATTATTTTCCAATATTCATATTAATAACTGTTTGCTATATTGGGGTAAATAATTAAAGAAATTGTAATTTTTTCAACGATTAAATATTAATTTCAGTGTCATTCAGTTCCCATAGAAGATGGCGATATTGGATTATCGCCGAGAATAGTTGGAGGAATAGAAGCAATTCCACATTCATTTCCATATCAGGTTGAAAAACAATTTTTTATTTGATACATTTTATATTAAAAAATTTATAGGTTGCTATATTTTTAAAAGTCTGGAGTCAACCTGAACGACTTTTTGCGGTGGATCTCTGATTTCGGAAGATTTTGTTCTCACCGCAGCTCATTGCGTCGATACGTAAGTTTAAATATTACAAAATAATTATTTTTCAAAGTAGCAGTTTATTTATTTTTATTTTAGTGCCTTAAATGCTGAAGTAATATTAGGTGCCCATAATGTATTTCAAGTAGAAGAAACACAACAGCGCTTTAATACGAAAGTCTTTATAATCCACAAACAATGGAATCCTTCTAATTTAAAGAACGACATTGCTATTATTAAATTACCATCAAAAGCAAAATATACAAGTACGTGTGTATCATATAATTTAAATTAAAATTTTGGGCAGAGTTCAGTAACAGCGACTTTGTAATTCGAAACTTCCTAAAAAATAAAGGAGGATTATGAAAGAGGACAGAACTAAAAATCCAAAAATTGTGATTCGATTGATAGATAAGATTGAAAATTAATGTATTAAAATAATTTAAAATTATAATAAAATTACAAATGGTTGCAGTCCCCCTGTTCCTTAAAATTTATAATTGATTAACTTGTGAAATTATAATATTGTGTTTTAAGGATGAATTTAATAATTTTCAAGTTTAGTAAATCTTTCATTGAAAAAAATTACAAATTTATAAAATCTAATAAAACTTCACTAAACTTGAAAATTATTAAATTTAATTTATTTTTTATTTTAGAGGAAGTTCAACCAATTATCTTACCAAAATTATCGGATGGAAGAAAGTCATTTGTATTTAAACGCATAACAGTGTCGGGATGGGGAATAACTGCAAATAAAGCTTCAAATATTAGTGAAGTCTTGCGTTATGCTAGTTCTAAAGTTACCATACCACTTCTTTGTAAAATGCTTTTCTTTGGAAACGTGGATGGCAATCAAATGTGTATAGATGGCACCAAAAAGAAGTCCATCTGCAGTGGTGATTCTGGAGGTCCTCTAGTGCTATTAAATAAAAATGATGAGCCAGTACAACAAGGTATAGTTTCATTTGGAATTGGATTAGGTTGCGAAGCAGGTTGGCCGCAAGTATTTACCAAAGTTAGTAAATATTTAAAATGGATTCAAGAACGTACTGGTATACCTATCAGTAAATAAATTATTTATTGTCACTGTATATTAATAATAAGTTTATAAATTGTATTAGTTGACCTTTCAATAATTAATAATAAATTATCGTCACAGTTTAGGTTGCTAGTTTGCTATACTATAAAATAATTTAGTTATCTGACGTTTGGTGGCGCTAAGGAAAGACTGATGGATGTGGTAGCTCACATAAAAAACTGATCTGCCACCCTGGAAAAAATATAAAATTTAAATTTAGATAATCTAACTGTTTCTCTGTTCGTCCCATTAAATATTTTGTTTATCTGTCTGTCTACCTCCTGAAAAACTTGAACCGCTACTGAATTTTATGCAGTTTATTATTTGCTTACTTTTTTTGGTTATTTGTAGCATTAAATGTAAGTTTTGAAAAAATTAGATGTGTTTTGTAATAATATGCAAAATTGCTACATGTACAGGATAATATACTACCTCACCGTTGATTACTTTGGAGTATATAATTTAAAAAAATGTTTCAAAACTTACATTTACAGGTTGGTTGTAAAGTATTGAAAGCAAAAATGAAAGAATGTGAACTTTTAAATGAAATTAGTTTTTTTATTCAATATAATCTCCTCAACTTCAATACACTTATTCCAATGATCCTGCAATAATTTTATTCCATCTCTGTAATGATTTTCTGGAAGCTCTGCAAAATACTGTTCCACGACTGAAATAGCTTCTTCATTCGATGAAAAACGCTTTCCACAAACGAATTGTTTCAAGTTTCTGAAGAGGTAGTAGTCGCTAGGAGCCAAATCTGGCGAATACGGTGAATGTTCAAGCAATTCGTACTTTAGTTCATTGAATTTTGCCATTGTTAAAACACTTTTGTGGACAGGTGCGTTGTCTTGGTGAAAGATGATTTTTATGTTGCAAACCGGGTCTCTTTTCACGAATTTGTTCGTTCAATTGATCCAAAAGGTTACAATAATATTCAGAGTTAATTGTTTTACCTTTTCAAGATAATCAATCAATAAAATCCTTTTGCATCCCAAAAACTGATGCCATAACCTTTTTGCTGATCGTCCTGACTTCACCTGTTTTGGAGCTGAACAACCAGCCTCAGTCCACTGTAATCGTTCTTGTTTCAATTTAGGATCATGGTGGTAGATCCAAGTCTCATCCATAGTTACAAAACGACGCACAAAATCGATTTTATTCTTATTAAAAGATTCAAATGATGCTGAGAAATTTGCTTTCGTGTGAGTTTTGTTGAATTGTTAACGAATGCGGCACTAACTTTCCAAACAGCTTTTTCATACGTAATTCTTTATGTAAAATATAGAGTACTCGTTCGTCTGAGATGCCTATGGTATTAACAATTTCACGCTTAGTCAAACTTGGATCTTCACTAACAATATTAAGTACTTGTTCAATGATTTCTGGTGTTGTTGCAGTTTTGGTCGTCCACTACGTGGTTCATCTTCAACGCTTGTACGACCACGTTTAAACTCTAAAACCCATCGATGTACAGTTGGAAATGAAGGAGCAGATTCTTTTAACACGCTCACCATTTTTGTATGAATTTCTGTTGCTGATAAACCTTCCAAAACAAAGAATTTTATCACTGCACGATACTCAGTTTTTTCCATTGTTAAAAAATACACCGACACGTCGACTTCAAATGGCTTGTAAACAATGAATGAATTGACAGATCGAAATAAAATTTTTAGTAGGTTCATATGAAAGATCAAATATCAAAATGACGTATGAATTTTGATTCCTCTACTTTTTACTAATTTTTGCTTTCAATACTTTACAACCAACCTGGTATTTCTTCTTTAATTATCAAATTATCTAAGTTTTTCTTCTAGTGTATCTATAATATTATTAATAATTTTAAAGTTTTTTAAATATACATATTTAAATAGCTAATTTTTGTTTACTATTTATTTACGATTTACTGATCAAAAGAAAAAAATTACATTATTTAATTTGCCCACGAGGATAGGCACCTAATTAATATAATAAATAAGGTAAATAATATTATACATTAATTATCGATAGGTGTATTTTTTGTATTTTTAATCTTAAATAGTAGAATAGTAATTAATTGATGACAACTACAACCCCTGTGCTATATGTGAACTGTATCAAATATTATATGTAAATGTTAATGCATTTCTAATAATTTTTAACTTAAATTTAGCCATTTTAAAGTTGCCGTTTTGTATTTTTATAACTCTGGATTTGTAATCACCAATTAGTGATCTGGAAAGTCTTTAGGTAAACATTTTTAAAACAAAATTACCAAAGTTTTCAGTTTTCGAGTAATTACAGTTTCAAAATAATAAAAAAATCTCTTTTTGAGTTAAAAAGATTTTTAAATTAAAAAATAATATGAAACAAAACAAAATTATTTATTGATGAATATAGACAGCTATTAAATTTTAAGGTAAATCTATTCATATACTATCTGATAAGTTTTTTTATTAACTCAGTATGATAAATTAATTAACTAATGCAATATTACACTTCTTTTAATTGAAAATTTTTTTTATTCACTATGGTTAATAATTATGTAACCAATTTTTGTAGAACAAATTAGCTTAAGGTCATCCCTTAGGTCAGTTGCATTTGATTCTGCCGGTTTTGGTCCTGAGGGTATAAACTTCCTCGATATCAAAAGTGGACTACAATAACAAATCTATTTAATTTTATTTGAAATGCAATTTAAAGAAAGTTTAAGTGTGTCAGATATTTTGTAGTATATCACTTACTCACTTAAATCGTGCATAGAATTTTTAAATAATAGAAATTACTTTGTTGTTCGAAAACATTAATACATATATTTTTAAGTATAAATCGAATTTCAAGTTTTAATTGTCTTATATTAAAAAAAGTGTTTTATCTATCTAGAAATCAGTATATATTGAAACTTGAAAATTTAGTGATTATAACAATTGTGATTACGAATTTATGGTATCGGTAGCTTATAAATCGAACGATTATTTGATATTTCTCAATAAAAAAATACTATGAAGTGGTTAATTTTTTTGCTGTAATTGTTGTTGTTAAGGTAAGAAGTTGTTAATTATATAAGTATCTAGGAATCAAAAATATAATTTTTAGGGAGAGAATTGGTCTGATGTATATCCTTTAGATATAGAGCCTTTTGGTTTACACGAAAGTCGTCACCCTAAAATTGTCGGAGGAATAGAAGCTATACCCCATTCATATCCATACCAGGTTAGTACCACCTTTACTTTTTAACTGTACAAGTTATAAATTAAAATTTAATTGTATTAATTTGTAATAAGTAAAATTTATTTTTCTTAAATACATTATTTTCTAGGCGGCGATATTTCTTCAAGTTGGTGCCAAAACTGGATTTTGTGGTGGATCAATAATATCAGACGTATATATTTTAACTGCAGCTCATTGTCTCTATAGGTATGTATGATAATTAATTTCAATTAATTAAAAATCAAGTAAAAATTTGAGGAGTACTTTATTTTGTATTACGATTTTTTGTTGTCTCGGGGGCCTCTGAAGTAACCGAGATTTTCTGCAGTGTTTACTCAATTGATATATTTATTTTTTGTTCGAAATTAATAAAATAATTATAATTAAAATACGTTTTATACTATTTCAGAGCTTCAAGTGCAGAAATTATATTGGGTGCGCATAAGGTTAATGATAAAGAATCAACTCAACAACGATTTGTGTCTACGGATTTTATAATACACAGAGGCTTTAACCCCATGTTTATAACCAGCGATATTGCATTAATTAAATTGTCAGAAAGCATTAAATTTAATGGTAAGTTTATAGAAATAATATTTTACTTTAGGACCAATGTGTACTTTTATGTATTTATTCTAAATATTCTCGAGAGGGTTTGGTGACTAAAGAAATCGCCATCACTCTCCCTCTCTGGTTTGCCATTGCCTAACGAGGGAAGGCGGTCAGAAAACTCTCACTCCTTTTGGGTTCAAATTGGGGATCTTGGTTTAGCAGTTGACGTACTTAAGCGCCAGTGCGTGACCATTTTCATGTTGTCATGTAAAACTAAGAATTATTTTATCAGGAGCAAAGTGAAGCTAGTGTGAAGGTTTTGCTCGAATGAGAACGAGATTAAACAGACGAGACCAGCCAAAAAAGTACTTTTGCTTGAATAAAACATACTACCTATTTTTATTTGGTTCTTACAATGTAAAGAAGTAATGTACCCAATAAATATAGAGTGTTCTAAGAATAACTCCACAAACTCGTAGTGCTGACCAAGGTCACCAAAATAAACCGTTTTGATCAATGATTTTGGGCGAGTCGATTAACCCTGATCACGAATTTTACCATTCTTTTTGTAAATTATGAAAGATAATAATGCCAGATACACATAAAAAAATTAAAATTTGCGGACGGCTCACACATTTTTGAAAAAAACGGCTTTAAAAATTTATTAATAATGCAATTTACTCATTGGCTCTATTGAACTGTAACTACGCCCACCACAATTAAAAGGGAAAGATAATGGTGTAATTAGCTAATAAAAAATTAAATTTGTGATCGGACAACAAATTTTCGAAAAAAAATCACTTTTTGTGTGAATTCGTTTCTGAGGTGGTTGCACTGTCAAAACCTACTCTCCGCAACCGCCCTCGCCCCTCCGGGGCTCGGACGGCGCTTCGAACGGTTTTGACACGTGCTAAACTCATTAAAACATCCTAAGCGGCTTCAACTCGAAAAGTTTGCAAGTTGACGCGACGAATCTCAGGGAGCAACTGACTCTGCTCTAGTTGGCCCCGCCCTATGGGCTATTCACGTATATGAAATTGCAAGTACCGCCGACAGAATGTCTTCCATATTGGGATTTTAATACAAAAAATACACTTACATGTATTTCTTATGGGAAAATTGCAATTTTCAAAATTAAATTGTGCCTTATTACAACTCCGACAAGATTGATCCTCACCTTAAAGAGCTTGTATTTTTGCGTTCTTTCGTTTTGTAAAGCCATTTCTATAGGAAAAGTGTGTTTTCGAATCAGGGTTAGTCGACTCTTGCCTGATTTTGTATTCAGAAAACAGTTAACAGCGTCGTTTTGGAATTGTGAGCATTTCTATCTATCACAAAAACAAAGAAAAAATGTTCACAATTTCGAAACGGGTTGTTTATAACTTTACCCCATACTGCTCTAACGAATAAATAAAAATATAACAGTTAAAATAAAAAATATTTGCATATCGATTGGAAATTTTCAAAATGATTAATTTTATTAACAATTTTTAGATGCCGTTCAACCTATTCGTTTACCACGATATTCCGATGTCAATAAATCACTAAATAAAAAAACTGCTATCGTTTCTGGATGGGGAAAAGATTCAGATAAGGCTACAGCAATTAGTCCAGTTCTTCGATATGCGGAGTCACATGTAATATCGCAATTTATATGCCAAGTTTACTATTTTGGAATTCCTGGAAATAATCACGTGTGTATTAGTGGTGTAGGTGGTAAATCTGCATGTAATGGTGATTCTGGAGGACCTTTAACCACAGTTGAAGAAGATGGTAAAATAACACAACAAGGACTAGTATCGTTTGGTCTTGCTTTGGGCTGCGAAATTGGTTGGCCCTCTGTTTTTACTAAAGTTGGTTCATTTCTTCCATGGATACATACAAATTCTGGTATTTCAATACGTGATTAATTTTATACAATCTATTGTTACTAATAGTAATTAAGAAAGAACTTAAGTTTCAATAAATTAAAATAAATACCGAGCTACTAATATATATTTTTTTCTATAATAATTTGAAATTGTTGGGTTTTCTACTTGGGCCCATGTCTGAGAATTCCAATGTATATGTACATACATATATAGTATGTAGTATGTACAGACACTTATTGCAGATGTATGTAATTTCTGTAGAAAACATTATCAAGTTGGCGGTTATGGTTGAAAAGAAAAAATTATAGTACAAATTTTTGTAATTTATAATAAAGTCCTTCTGATGACAGAAATTATAATTTACTGTTTGAAAAATGTGCAAATTTGAGATGATCTGTGTATTTAAAATTTACTTTTTTATTGTATTTCTTTGCGCATTTGTTTTATTGTTTGTGCATTTACAATATGCAACGATTCGTTAAATACATATATCAGCTGTTATTCAAATCCGTTTATTAGTACGCCTAAAAACGAACAATTTTAATGTTTTTAAAGATCTTGATAGCAGTATAGCGCACAGCATACACGAGTCTAAGAAACGTAAGCTCTTAAGGTTCGAACCTTGCTCGCCTTAGATACACTGCTGAGTTAAAAAGTCCAATATCGATCTATGGGAAGAATATGGGAAAAGAATCTATGGGATCGGATTATAGAAAAAGTAATGGAAAGCCACCCCATGATTTTTATTCTTTGGTAAATTAATCTTGGCTTTGGATAAGTTGAATCGCCAAGGTCCGGGGGGACCGGATATGGCACATAAAAAAGAAGAAGAAAAAGAGAAAAGATCTTGATAGTGCTTTTCCTAACACTAATTGTTTTATTTTATTTTTCCCAGTGATTTGGAACTTACTAGCTAACGATACGGTAAATTCAGAAACGAAGAACTTCGCTTAACATGTAAAACTTCTGAAAGCGTTCAAATAGCATTAAACCTGAAAGGTTTGTTCGTTTGTCTGCACCTACTTGCACAAGTTCACAAAAATGGATGTAGCTAGTGTATGTAATGTAACCTAGTGCAGATTGAACTTGAGTGTCTATTTCTAATTTTACGATTTTTTTTTTTTATATTTTATTAGTGTTTATTTTTTATGTAGGTTTTTAAATTATTTTAATTTTATTACTGTACCAACAATTAGTAATTATCTACGTAAGTTGTATTCTGGGGATTTATTAAATAAAATTATGTACATCATCCAAAGAAAAGATGGACAGACCAAAATAATAGAGTGGCGTAACTGGCGTGCAGATGATGATGATGATGTACATCATCAATACAAATACAATCTTTACAAAATATTTCATTTTTTATTCATACCATACATTTGATGGAATTTTATTATATTATTATTATTGTTATTATTATATATAAAAAGCGTTGAAGACGTATCTCATAAACTCCATATAAAATTAAAACAAAGCAGTAATTAAAGCAAACAAAAAATAAGAACAGCAAAGTTCACAAACCAAGAAGATCCTAGCGATTCTTGAACGAATTCATAGTCGGAGCCGCTACCACTTCTTCTGAAAGACCATTCCAAATACCGTTTCAAGTAAAGCGTTTCTTAAAACAGCCTAAAGCGTCCGGAGCAGAGAAGACCGGATTGCTGGTTACAACAAAGTTGCAATTAAAAAATCTTTCTAAAAAAGTATTATAAATCTGTTTAAAAAATACATGTATTTATAAAAAATTATAATGTCATATTATTATACTGTATTGTATATTTATCGCACTGTTTCCTGTTTATTATTTTTCTAGGTAAAAATATATCGATAGTTGTAGGCTAAAGGTTGTAAGCGACAAATTGTAAACTTTACACTACAGGAAGTTAAAGCTAAAAATTTGTGAAGTAAAATTCATAAAATTTGTAATACGTAATAAAACTTGATGATGTTTTTTGAAAAATCGTAATGGCCTAGTTTACTGCACTAGTGAGGTAAAGTTACACTGAAGGGGTCAACCGCTAAAAGAATTCGTGTGCAATTAACTTCACACTTCACGTACTTCATCATAATTCGCCATACTTCTTCGTACTTCATATAATTCAGCAGAAATTCACAGGACTTCACGTACTTCACCAGTGATTCACCGTACTTCATCAATAATTCACGGTACTTCACCTAATTCATCGATACTTCATTGTATTTCACGCACACCCACATCCCCCGTATCGAGCAGTTTATTTTTTGTCAGAAGTAAACTGAAGATTTCCCGTTGCAGAGGCACTGGAAGATGTTCCACTCCCCAGACCTCCCGGATGAAGTAGTTTATTTTTTATTTTGTTGCCCCATGGGGTACGGAATTGATAATTACGCAGTTTATAATTAATTGTCAGATTGCAAATTAAACACATTTACTTGGCCATAGCTAATTTTAATAAACTTGAGATATGCTTAAATATTTAATTCACTTTTAATAAAAATAAATTATTATACCGGGAGGTCTGGGGGGTGTGGAACACCCTCCAGTGCCTCTGCAACGGGAGATCTTCAGTTTACTTCTAATAAAAAGTAAACTACTCGGTTTGGGGTTCTGCATATTCTGTAATGTTTTTAATTCCAAAATTTGTGCACTGGAGGGTGTTCCACACCTCCCAGACCCCCCGGATTGAGTAGTTTATTTTTATCAGAAGTAAACTGAAGATTTCCCGTTGCAGAGGCACTGAAACGTCTTTCACACCCCCAAGACACCCCAGATTAAGTAGATTACTTTTTATATTGTTACAAAGATCTGCCTCCCAGGGGGTAGGAAATTTATAATTGCGCAGTTTATAACTAATTGTCAGATTACGAATTAAACACATTTATAATTTTAATAAACTTGAGATATGCTTAAACATTTAATTCACTTTTAATAAAAATAAATTTTTTAAACCGGGGGGTCTGGGGGGTGTGGAACACCCTCCAGTGCCTCTGCAACGGGAGATCTTCAGTTTGCTTTTGATAAAAAATAAACTACTCAATCTGGGGGGTGTAGAACATCCTCCAGTGCCCAAGTATGGAGAGATCTACAGTTTACTTTTGATAGAAAATAAACTAATTAATCCGGGAAGATAGTTTAAATTGTATTATTACATTTTGGAGCCGTCTCTGTAAAACCGGGACAATCGCGTTCTTTTCTTTTCCTCCATGATATTCAAACAAATGAGCTAAAAATAATTACAAAGTTAACTAAAGAAATCGAAGTTTAATTTAATTAATTGATTACTATTAAACTAGCAACTACCAAAACCTTTAATTAGTAAAATAATGACCGCCAAAGGTCTATTCAACCTTTAAGATAAAAAAATGTTAATAAAATCTACTGATGTAAATTAATTTGCTATCGAACAATTATTATTGATTACACGTGTCTTATCTATAATACACAGCAGTATACAGATATGATCAGCAGTATAGCGCGAAGCATACACGAGTCGACTAAAAGTCCAATATCGATCTGTGGACTATGAGGAAGGCAACGGGAAACCACCCCATGAATTATACTCCCAAGAAAAGCCATCTCGGCTTCGGCCAAGTATGATCGCTAACATCCGGTAACGGATAGGTACGCGAAGAAGAAGATCTATGATACACATAGACCGTAGCGCATGCACATAAACTTAGTTCAACTACATGTAATTCATGAATGAAAAATTAAAAATAAAGCAAATAACATTAGCAAGTAGCTGAAGCCTACAGGCTAAAATAATATAAAAAAGCAAAGGTTAAATGAATAAGTTTACCTTATGGGTAAACTTCCCAGAGCAAAATACAACCTCACTAGCTGAAGGCTAGATGATGGTTCAAATCGACTCCCTATTACTATGAATTGTTTAACAATTGAATTCTTGTTGAGAAATCGTTGACGTTAAAGCAAAAGTTCCACCTGAAGCGCAGTTAAAACACACACCCTTGCATCTTTACTGAAATAGCTTACTCACCTAGAGATTTACAAAATAAAGGATCGAATTTTTAAAATACCTTCCGTTTTGGATTACTTCAATTTCAGAGTAAATTATGTCATCGTCCCACATCAAGTTATCTCCGACAGTTTACTAAAATCAAATAAAGAACACAAGAATGGGTTAAACATAGCTTCGGGCCGACAACGTCAACCACCAATGTTGAAAAATGATTATCAAACTACACAAATTCATAATAATGGTTCATTACAAACGCTTTGTTCAACTTTACTGGGATGTTTTAAAAAAAAGGGACCGTTGCCTTCGTGGTAGAAGAAGAGGCCTGCCAAGGAACGACTAGTATCTTGATGCGGAGCATAACAGCTCTCTCGAAACTTAAAGAATACCATCGTCTAAAAATGCGAGGACCCCATCATCTCCGAAACACAACAGTTGTAAAAATCCAGAAAATGAATTTCCAAATAAATCCATCAAAAGTTAAATGGACCAAGGTCGACTTCGTTACAGGCTAAATTTTCATTATCAGTTCAGATGGAGTGATTTCCAAAGCTAGCGGCCTGACGCCATTGCAAAAATATAACGTAGCATCAAAATATGGAATAACTTGAAATTGAATAGATTAAACCCTGGTCTTACAACTCACTAAAAATAAGTGGTCAGAATCGATCAAATAAAATTAAATTGTAATTACCTGTGACATTAACCATGGAATAATTTACCACAGTAGGTTTTTAAAAAGACGAAAATTTGCATCAAAATAAAAATATGTGCGTGCTTATTGGGTATTATTTGAGTACTGAGTTTATCAGAAAGCAGGATATCTAAGTATAAAAACACAGTGTCAACTTAGATAATTAAAAATCCTGGATAATTTGAAATTAAAAATGAAATAAAATTAATTTGACAATACAAGTTAAATTATAATGTTACACACTCATTTGACTAGCAATTCTTATCTGATTTCATACAACTATCAAAAATGACGTAGCTTCATCTTTCCTGGGTCCGACTATATTTGACATTTTAATTTTATTTTCGCATTCTCATTGTAATGTAATAATACAATACGATGCTTATAATATCCCCTCAAGTGTTTGCAACCTTGGCGTGGTGAGGGGCTAGCGTGTCTCCAATGAAACCGGGGCATATACTCCAGGTGCGGGCGGTGGGGATGATCTCCCCATCGGCCGACGGGGTGGTCGGGGCCGGCCGGGACTTAAAACTCTTTGTGCCCGGTCCTTGCCATTCTCTTAATGGTTACGATGGCTGCGGTAGAGGAGGCCAGACTAATCGGCAAACACAAAAGAACACATCGTAAACCGCTTGTGGGCTGCAACGACTCTTTCGCAGGCTACGCTCCTGCGAGGATAGTAGTGACGAGGGGCACGAGGGTCTTGGCTTAGCCGCCTGGGCCGCGTGGACAGATACCACTATAAAAACTCCCAACTCCTACGGTACTGCGACGCCTAAGGGATGCAAGGCTGGGGGGTAGCCCAGTTACTAGTCGCAGAAACCTCGGGGCACCGGCGAACCCCGTTGTATAAAGCCTTCTGTCGCGCATGGGGCGCTGTGCGATGGCGATATCTTTTCCCCTTTACTCGTGGGAACAATTATGAACCTTTCAGTAAACGAAACAAATGTAAAGAGGGTGGAGGTTCCGAAAGGATGAATCCACCCAGACCCTCAGGGGCTGCAAGGAGGCGCGCCAAGCGACTCCTAGCAGCAGAAAACCAAAACAAGGAGGCAGGGACTTCAGTGAAACCTACTCCTAAAACACAACAAAGTACCTCGACCGGGGGGCAAAAGCGAAACCGGTCGGATGGTAGCACACCCTTGGGTGTAGAAAGACCTAGGAAGAAGGGAAGGGGCACTGAACCTTCCCTCTCCTATAGGTCTGCCTTAACGGACGTAAGGGTAGCCATCTCTCGGAGGGCTATCCGGCAGTCCTTCTTAGCAGCGAGCAGTGCGACCTGGTTAGGGGAATGCTGCTCGGTGCTATGGATAACATCGAGGAAGGTGGACCATCACCTAAGTTCTCAGAAATGAGAGCCAAAGGGGGGCTGCTGACCGCCTCCTGTGCTGACCAGGCCACTAAGGACTGGCTGGCGGGGGTGGTAGCAGGTGGCGAACCCTGGGAGGGGGCGAAACTTAGCGTCATTGACGCCAAGGACATCCCCAAACCCATTAGGGTTATGACGTGGGTGCCGGGACCCCTGGAGGAACCGGCACGAATTCTAAAAAGGCTTAAAGTCCAGAACGCAGGGCTCAGAACTGAGACCTGGACTGTTCTGGACAAAAAGCCTGATGCGAAAGGCCAGCAACTTATCATGCTGGTCGACGAACTTTCCTGGGGTAAAATCCAGAAAGTTCAATATAAGCCCTTCCTGAACTTCTCCAGGATCACCTTTAAGGAACTGGGGAAAAAGAAAGAGAAGGATGACACAGAGGCAATGGAGGTTGAAGGGCGGGCATCTTTGCCCCGACCACTCACACCTCTAACCTAACCACACCTCCAACTGCCTCCACACCTCCAGGTGGCGGCGGTGGAGAGGGGAACAGAGACTCAGCTCTCCAGACTGAATCGCGGACGTAATGCTGCGATTCGTCCAGATTAATCTTCACCACTGCAGGGCTGCTTCGGCAGCCCTGCAGAGGTATATTATCAAAAACGACATCGACGTGGCCCTGATACAAGAACCCTGGATAACAGGGGGCTGTGTCAGAGGTCTTAACTTACTAGGAGACTGGGAGCTTATCAGCCCCGGGGACAATCCTAGAGTGTGCATTATTGCGAAAAAAGGCAGCCTGCTACCACTATGGGGACTTAGTACTAGAGACCTAATAGCGGCCAAAGCAAAAATAACAATGGAAGGAAGCTTGAGGGACCTGGTGATGGCATCAGCCTACCTTCCATATGACCAGCCAGGACCACCCCCAAAGGAGGTCAAGGAACTGGTAATGGACTGCGAAAGCAGTGAAACACAATTGGTGATCGGCTGTGACTCCAATGCACACCACATTCTATGGGGGAGCACGGACACGAACAGCAGAGGTGAGTTCTTAATTGAATTTATTTTTAGCCATAAGTTAGAAATAATTAATAGGGGCGATGAGCCTACCTTTGCCAATGTGGCTAGGAGGAGGTCATCGACCTGACGCTGGCACCCCTTCATGGGTCGGATGGTTGAGGAGTGGCATGTCTCTCAGGAGGAGTCACTCTCTGACCATAAATACATTAGGTTTAATATAGAAACCCCTCCCTGGTTGGGGATGACGTACAGGAACCCAAGAACCTGTGACTGGGCTCTCTTTAGGGAGAGACTAAAACAGGGTGTGGGGGAATGTCCATCGAGACCCACCAACACGGCTGAGCTAGATCAGATGAACGACATGGTGACGTCGGCCATCTTGACAGCTTATGAAGAAAGCTGCCCGACCAGAGAGAGGAGAGTTAAGCGGGACACCATCTGGTGGAACCGCGAGCTCGAATCTCTCAGGGCGAGCACACACAGGTCATTCAACAGGGCCAAGAGGTCAGGTGACTGGGAAGCTTACAAGAGCTCCCGCCTGATATACATGCTTGCTATACGCAAGGCTAAAGAAGACTCGTGGAGGAAGTACTGTGAGGAGGTTGAAAGAACTCCTGAATGTGCTAGACTCCCAAAGAGCGCTACTAAAAGGCAACCACGGAAAAGTGGGTACGCTTATAAAACCACAGGGCGGGTTTACATCATCGGGGGAGGAGACTCTGGGGCTACTGCTTCGGACACACTTCCCGGGATGTACTCCGAAACCTGATAACTTTGCTGCCAACCACTGCCTCCATGCTACACCAACTCGTTGGGCCGGCAGGCGGCACTGGAAGGTGGCTAACAAAATCATTAACACCTCGAGAGTTGCTTGGGCGATTGGAACATTCAAACCATACAAATCTCAAGGTGAGGACGGAATTTTTCCTGCTCTACTACAACAGGGGTTGGAGACCTTGGCCTCCCCCCCCTGTGCGCGTTATTCAGAGCAAGCTTAGCTCTTAATTATGTGCCTCAAAATTGGCGAAAGGTCAGAGTGGTATTTATACCCAAGCCAGGGCGTGCCTCTTACGCCCAAGCTAAGTCATTTCGACCAATAAGCTTAATGTCATTTCTCCTGAAGACCTTGGAGAAACTGATTGACAGGCATATAAGGGACGATGTATTGGCAAACTTGCCTCTACATAGACACCAGTATGCCTATCAACCTGGTAAATCGTGCGAGCTAAGTCTACACGAACTGACTTGCAGGATTGAAAAGGCTCTCGGAGGTCAAGAAATTGCCCTGGGAGCCTTTCTGGATATAGAGGGGGCGTTCGATAACACCTCCTTCGAATCTATCGAAAGAGCTGTCGATGGAAGGGGCGTTGACCCGACCATCACGGGGTGGATTAGTTCCACCCTGAGAGACAGAAGCATTAGAGCCAGCCTTGGGCAGGCGACGGCGGAGGTCTCTGCTGCGCGAGGGTGTCCTCAGGGGGTCCTCTCACCCCTACTGTGGTGCCTTGTGGTGGATGGCCTCCTGCTTGAGCTGGAACAGGCGGGGGTACATGGTCAAGGATTTGCTGATGATATCACTATCCTTGTTATTGGTAAATTTGGGGGAACTGTGTCATCATTGATGCAAAGAGCCCTGAGAACTGTCGAAAGATGGTGCACTAAGGAGGGACTTTCGGTTAATCCGAGCAAAACCTCCGTTGTAGCGTTTACAAGACGCACAAATTTAAATGATGTGGGAACTCTAAGGATGTGGGGGGAGGAGCTACCTCTAAGGAGGGAGGTCAAATATCTGGGTCTAACCTTGGACAACAGGCTGACCTTCACATCTCATATTCATAACTCCACAATCAGAGCGACTAGGGCCCTTTGGGCCTGTAGGAGCATGATTGGCAAAACATGGGGACTCAGACCGAAAATGGTGCTCTGGTTGTACACCAGAGTAGTGATACCCACGATAACTTACTCGGCCCTGATCTGGTGGCATAAAGCCAAGAACAGGGGAAACTTAAACAGGCTCAACAAGCTGCAAAGATTGGCGTGCCTGGGAATAACGGGGGCAATGACATCTACGCCCACCGCTTCCATGGAGGCCCTCTTGGGACTCCGTCCGCTGCACTTGGTCGTGGAGACTGAGGCTCTTCTTGCAGCGTATAGGTTGTATATCAATGGACATGGTGGGATTAACCCTATGGGGGGATATCACACCATGATCATCAACTCAATAACGAGTAACAGCATGCTAAGCATGCCGTCTGACAGAACCAGCATTGTGAGGGACTTCGAAAACCTCTCAGGGTTGTAGTACCTGAGAGGAGCGAGGTAGAAACTTCACAAAAGCTGTGTCGGCGATACAATACCATCTGGTACACAGATGGGTCGAAAACAGAGTCAAGTACTGGAGTTGGAGTGCGTGGAAGTAGAACGGGTGAGGCGTTCAGCATCAACCTGGGAACTCACGCCACCATATTTCAGGCGGAGGTTATCGCGATAACTGTCTGTGCTGAGGAACTGTTGCGGAGGAACTGTGAAAACAGGAGCATCTGCATCATGTCGGACAGCCAGGCGGCGCTAAAGGCCTTGGAAGGAGTTGAAACAAACTCCAAGGTTGTCAAACAATGCAAGGACGCCCTGATGAAACTGGACACCGGCAACAGCGTCACGCTGATGTGGGTGCCGGGACATCAGGGCATCAAAGGAAATGAAGAAGCGGACTCCCTAGCTAGGAGAGCCGCTAGTACAAGCCTCATGGGCCCAGAACCCTCATGCGGAATCTCATATAAGACCGCAAAGAGGAGAATCAGAGACAATCTGAAAGAAAACACCTTGCTTACTGGGCGGGCCTAGCTGGACTGAGGCAATCGCGGATGTTCATAAGGGCCCCCTAAGCGAAGCTAGAGGAACAAACTTCTCATACTGAGCAAGAATCAATTAAGAAGGATAGTAGGACTTTTCACAGGACACTGCTGCCTTAACAGACACCTCAAGAATATGGGGTTGGTGGAAGACTCCACTTGTAGGAAGTGTGGCGAAGAGGAGGAAACCCTCGCCACATCTTATGTGAATGTCCGGCCTTAGCTAGCAAAAGGCTACGACACCTTGGTGTTCCTTTCCCGGAAGCTGAGGAGATTGCGCAAGCACCCTTCAAATGCATACTCGACTTTGTTGAGGAGACGCACTTGTTGGAGTAAAACTTGGAACGTGGGGTACAATAAGCTAAGCTTCAGTGCAGTGGGTCCCAAACCACAACCCGTTAATAATAATAATAATGCTTATAATATGATAAATAATTTATAAATAGTTTATTAACTTGTGAAATTGTATGTCGAATAAATTTTTTTTAAATGTTTACAAGCTAAGTGAAAATTGTAAATTTTCTAACTTTCATTTCAAGTCTAAGACACCGTTGTATATTGTTGTTTCGTCTTTTAAAGAACTCTTCAGTTGAACTATCCTTAAATGAATGAAAATGGGTAAAATCCATTAAAATTGAAATCAAAAACTATATTGGAAAATTTTAGTAATAATTAATTGACAAACCCACATCAATACACTAGATTCTCAAACTGAATGTCACTAAATAAACAAGAAATTATTCAAAAAATTAATATTTCAAAAACCACAAGTTTTGCCATTTTCACCGTTCATGGGTTTTGAACCGAATAAAATAATAGGTTAGCTCATGACTTTTCAAAATTCATTAAGAAAATCCAAGAATTAAAATTGTGACTCATAGCAAAGATACACCGATACCTCGACCGATACGCTCAATATGGTTTTGCAACACGATAAAAAACCTATTATTTCATTTGGTCCAAAACCCATGAATGGTAAAAATAGTAAACTTGTGTTTTTTTAAAATATTCATCATTATCATCATTTCCATCATGGATTAGGTCTTCGACCTGTTCCGGCCCATCTCTTCCTCGGTCTTCCTACGTCTCTGCGTCCTTAGGGTTTGTAGTTGTAGTTGTAATTAAAATATTAATTTTTGAAATAATTTTTTGTTTACTTATGCTCGATTTCTTCACCTAGAGATATCTGTTAGATAATCTATCTATAAGATAAGATTTATCTAATAGATAGATTATTATCTAAGATATCTCTAGGTGAAAAAATCCGGCATTAGTAACATTCAGTTTGAGAATCTAGTGTGTCGATGTGGGTTTGTCAAAATATATTATGTCACAATTATATATTATGTCACAATTAATTATTGCTCAAATTTGCCAATATTGTTTTTGATTTCAAGTATTCAATTAATTAATCAATTAATTAATCAATTTTCATTCATTTAAGGAAAGTTTAACTGAAGAGTCATTTAAAAGACGAAACAACATTATGTAACGGTGTCTTGACTAGAAATGTAAATTAAAAAGTTTTCAAATTTCACTTAGTTTGCAAAAATTTAAAACATTTTTATTCAACATATCATAAATAACTATTATCTATATGAGCAAGGTTATTTACCTTGCTTGGTTATTTACCTTGCTGTTTGCTAATACCCGTATTTGAAGGAAAAAGATGCCGCCGATACTATTTTAATCTAGTCCTTTCAAAACAATATTAATTTATTTGCCGTGATATTTTATATGTCATCAATGTGTTATTTAATATCCTTATCACATTGTATTTATTCTAAACACATTAATTAAACAGAAATAAATTTTATCAAACTTTGATAGACAAAAATTTAAAAAAATTTGTATTTGCTTACATTTGAATGAACTTGAAAAGAACTACATAATCGGGTCTATTACCTCTGTAATAGACCTTAACACGTTGACTGCCATGAAAAGTGTAACTTGATGCACGGCAAAATTTCTACAACAGCCATGAGAAGCAACAGTTGATTCTCACGCAGGTTTACTTTCAAAAGCCAAATAAATCAGCGTTTTTTTCGTTTTCACAAAAAACACATGTGGGAAACATATGTGTGTGAATCATATGCTGCTTCTCAACTGAAAACAATAAAAAAATGAGTTTTTAATAAAAAAAAATGATGATTTATAATTTACTATCCTATTGCTAGCCTATTTAATTTTGAAATAGTTCCGGCCAGAATGAATAGACTTTTAGTGACTATTGGCAGTCAACGTGTTAAAGGTGATCGTTATGAAATAACACAAAAGTTTACGTCAAACCGGTGACACTTTTAAGGTTAAGATAACTTTTATTAAAAAGATCATAACATGATAGGTTTGTTCGTTGGACGTGTTCAGAACTATTCTGAATAGTTTCTGATTACGTCACATTGACAGCTTTTCAGAAGCAACATCCGACGAACACTTTTGGAACAACTTATCGTTGATGTGAATAACCTAACCTCAAAATATTTCATAAATAAGTTGTAACTGTGGTGTCTAATATGAATAGTTTAAGCCACAATATATTGCAATTTAAGTAGAAATAGAAAACAATTTTTTCAAAATTTTGAATTTTTGTACAATTTTGTTATATCATTTGTTTACGTTACGTCATTCATTGTAAGAACAGTACGTCAAAATGACGCTTCAAATGTCGTACTAGATTGGTCGTAAGATGTCGTCATTAATCTGTGACATTATGTCATTATGTCGTACAGTGGGACGTCATTCACGACGTCGATTGGTACGCTGAAGACCAAAAATGGACGACATTATGATGATAGTATGTCGCTTGGGCAATATAAAATTTCGTAGAAAATGTTTTCATAGTTTTTCTTTGTTTTTTCATAGAATAATAATTATGATTATAAAATATATTATTTGGATATATAATATAACAAAATTTAGCCTTTATAATATGCATAATTCTTTACTTATACAGCGTGACCTACAAGACCCCGGACCAACATTTTTTCTTTTCGCGAAAATCACTCAATTTTTCTGAAAAATAATTTAGTAATTGGATTCTAAGAACCATGGAGATCAGAAAACAAAAAGAAAAAAATTAAACAATCAATTTGTGAGTTACAAAATGTCAAAAGTCGCGCCGCAATTTTGTCGTAATTTGAAGTTGGGAATCGTCAATGTGAAATAGTTTGAATGCTTAAAATTCCTCAACAAACTGTTTCCGACGCCATCAAACGATTCAAAGAACTTGGTAATATCGAAAACCGACCCGGAAAAGGAAAAAATGTTCTACAAACATTCGTTGGAATCGCAATATCATCACACTTCGGATTCAAAGAAATCCGAGACTGTCGATGCGAAAAGTGGCTCGTGAAACCGGAATCACGCGAGGTCGGCTCGACGAATAGCTAAAAATGAACTTAAGAAGAAGTCTTATAAGCTACGAAAAGCCCAAATGCTAACTGATGAAAACAAGCGAGTACGACTTCAACATGTCGTGCTCTTCTATATCGCACCGCTGCTCAAAAATGGGAAAATTTCGTTTTTACTGATGAAAAATATTTACTACTGAACAATTTCACAATCATCAAAATGATAAGTATTCTGCCATCGTTGTTCATTGCTAATACCCCAAGTCTGTCATGGTTTGGGGGGTATTTGTGCTACCGGTAAAACACCTTTAGTTTTTGCGGAAAGAAGTAAAAATTAACAAGAAAATCTACCACCGCGATATTTTAGAGGCTGTAGTTCTTGCGTGGGCCCAACAGCACTTTAGTGACCGATATTGGACCTTTCAACAAGACTCTGTACCTGCCCACAAGACGAAAACTTCGCAAGAGTGGTGCCGAATCAATTTTTCTGATTTTATCAGTTTCGCTGAATGGCCTCTATACTGACTAGATATCAATCCAGTGGATTACGCTATATGGTCAATTTTAGAGGCCAGAGCCTGTGAAAAACCCTGCAAAAGCTTGGAATCACTAAAACAATCTTTGCGTCAGGAATGGGACAAAATATCCCTAGAAGATCCCTAGAAAATTTAAATTCAAATTTTTTTTTTTTCAATTTCAGTGTTAATTTCAAACTTGTACCTTATATTGTTTTTTTAAGTAGAAGTTATTTTTTCATAAAAATTTTGCTGAATAGGTAAATAATAACAGGAAATATATATGATAATAGTATAATATATAGTATATACAAATATCTTAGCTAATATATTATTAAAAGAAGTTACCATAATTATTATTATTTAAACTTGAATTAACGATTACATTACTATGTATTATAATAATGTACTTGAATAATACTGGCTATAATAATTAGTCATGCTTTGAATCTGTGTAATTTATTTTCAGGATTGATATTTATCGACACTTTTGTCGGCGGTATTCGTAGACCACGAGTTTTCCACGTTGAACCCTATTGGTTACCTGTCGAGATTTGATACAGGGGCATTACCAGCAACAAATAAATTGCAAGCGGCAAATTTACCTAAATTAGTTTACTGAACAATTTGGATCGAAGTGAATCGTATTGTTTTATAACATTTTTTAATTTATATTGTATAATATTATATTCAATAAAAAATACTTCTCGAAAATTTTATTAGGTAAGTTAATTTATATTATTAAGTGCAACTTTTTAAATTAAATATTTTCTAAATTACAGTGTTTATTTTGTATAGATAATTTTAGTGATAAATAAGTGCTCTTTCAAAATTTACAATCTGACGTTTTTCTGAAAACTAGATTTTTCGAAAACAAAAAAATTAATAAATTAAAAAAAAACAGGCTTTTAAGTTCTGAGAATAACGGTATTAAGGTGGCAAAAAGTATCAATTATTTTCAAATACTACTGGTAGATGACTCTGATATCGATTGATCACTAGATAATGCGAGCAGCAAAATTTATCGACGCCTGTATTAATTCGTACTTTTTTTCCGCTTACCTATTCAGAAAATAGTTTTGAGCACAAAAAATGCTTATATTGACAACTTAAATTGTAAATCTTTTCGACATAAAATAAGATAATATACTGTACTATGCGCGTGCCATCTATGAAACATTTTCCAAACTGCAAATAGCATAAGCAGGATAGGGATTAGAAGAACCACGATTAATTTCGTTACTAATGAGGTTAATAACAGATTTTTAAACTGCAAACTCTCAAATAGATAATTTGTAATAACATACTGTAAATACAGCATGATTACTTTACTATTTTCACTACAATAAATAAAAGAACTGAACCGTTCCGCAGGCATGTTTTGTTTATTTATTTATTCATTAACTATAAATGTTTTTACTTGTAATTATAATATATTATCGACAAATGTTCAAATATATCATGTTGCAAATTTGAGCACGGTACGTTATATATACTCGGTTTTTAATTGTGGTTTGTTCTTATGGCCAAATAACATTGGTATTTGCCACCTTAAACGTATTTAATTTTTAATCATCCAATGATCAATTGAAGTGTTGATTACATGTTTTTAACTTTAACTTTTTTTTAATTTGAATCTACTCAACTGCATAAATTATATTTTCACTTCTCATCATTCATATCAGGGAAGAGATCTATACATTGAAATTGTGATGAGTTATTATTTTGAAATGAAACAAATTGCCCCACGTTGGTGAAGCCAATTGAAATGTTATATTTTAAATGAGATGAGATGCTGATGCAATGAAATGATAAGTTTGAAATAAAATGTTCGCGACAATGTTGGTGACCGTTTGTCATGTCATAGCTGATTGAGCCCTTGCTTTGATCAAGCCAAACGAATTTAGTATAAATTTGTTGTGAGTCGCGTTGAATGCAAAACATATGCTGATTCTTCTGTTATTCCCCGGTGTCAATTTCGAAACTGATTTCAAAATAAATAATAAAAGAATATGAAATAATTTTTGATATAAAATTCACTTCGTAGTTAGTATAGTCACATCCAAACTCATGTAAACCAACGTATTTAAACTCAAAGTGACGGAATGTTCTTCTAACAATCGTTAAATAAATAAAATCAAAGTTATAAACATCAAGTTTTAATTATCAACAATGTATAGCTGATGTACAACAAAATATTGTGAAAATGTTTGAATTAGCCATTCAATCTACGTTTAAAACAAACATTAAAAATCAACCTAAAAATGCTACATTCAATGTGATAAACAAGAAATTGTTTACAAGAAGTTGTTTACCACAATGTTTTGTTTACAGTAAGTTACAAATTATTACAAATAAAAATCTTGTTTCTGTTGAACTGCCTTTTTACTTTGTTTATAAAATCTGTTAACATATCTATTTCTAACCTTGTAAAAAAATTTGAAAATTGTACGATTACAGAAGCCTATTTTTCTAGAACTACAACTTTTACTAATACACATATTTTACTGGTACTTTTACAACTGTCTGTTAACGTTACGATCAAATCAACTATTTTAAATCAACTACCTAAATCAACTATCATAAAACGCCTCCTTGCTTTGCTGCCATTGGACAATCCAAAATTCCAATAACTATGCGATCAAACTGAAAATGATACGAATTTGCCCGTTTCTGTCCTTGTACGCTCGGGTGTTTTTACTTGTAACGAATTCATTTTTTCCAATACCAAAATCCAAAAGTACCATCATCTTTGTGTGTTTTTGACATAAATTTTGAATTAATTTTGAATTAATTTTGATCTTCCTACGACAATGTTTGGTCGTTCAATTTCCATGACATGTGGCAAAAACCGTGTTTTCATTTGGTGCTTGCCTTGGTTTTTGCGATGGGCGCCCAGAAAATTCACTTTTTCAAAATTTAAAATGAACATTTTGTTCTAATTGTTTTTCTCTTTTCCGTAGTTTTTCAAAATTTACATTGTACAAAAATTATGGCTTCTAAATCGACTGTAAGATCTTAAAATGCGGTAGTACAAATTTGGACCAATGAGATCGAACTTACCCACGTTTGCAAATTTCAATAGTTATTATGTTCTAGTAAAAAGACACTTTTTCGTATGACTCTATTTCTTCAAGAAGTTAGAAGATCTGCGTTGATGCGATATCTTATGTTCTTGCAATGTCTTTTGAGTAGTAAATGATTAGTTGTAGTAAAGTAGGCTAATTAATAAAATTAGACTATAAATAATTTCTGCTCCTAATAATCAAAATAGCTTTTTACCGTGAATTCTTTCTATGCGAATGCACTTATAACATCGAAATAGATTAGCAGCAATCGATAAAGCGAGTTTATTTCAACTTTTTTTTTCGACTACAAAAAAGCACGAAAATTTCAAAGGAGTTAGTTAACCTTTGATTTTTTTTCCAAAATCTAAAAATTTTCGATGGCCGTTTTATTAGTAAAATCGACGCAGGGGAACGTGGAGAGTTCAGAAAGTGCTGCCTGAAGTGGGGCAAACGTCGTGAAGTAGCTCAAAAGTTGCTTCAAAGTGTTTAGGGGGTGAAATCGAATGCTTTCATTTTAAATGCTCCTAATAATCAAAATAGCTTTTTACCGTGAATTCTTTCAATGCGAATGCACGGGAGCGGTTAAGATTCCCGGATCGCGATTTTTTCCATTTTGAAGTGGATTATGAAAGATGAGGGTCCCAATAGCATATAAAAAATAAAATTGCGGAATATTCACACAATTTTGAAAAAACGGCTTTAAAGTTAATTTGGAATGCAATTTTATCATTGGCTCTTTTGAACTGTAACCACACCCCATAATTGAAAGAGGATGTGGCGACTGTAAATATACCAGAATCTCGTTTTTACAACGAATTATGAAAGATAATGGTGTAATTAGCTAATAAAAGAATTAAATTTGTGATCGGACAACAAATTTCCGAAAAAATCACTTTTGTGTGAATTCGTTTCTGAGGTGGTTGCACTGTCAAAACCTACTCTCCGCACCCGCCTCGCCCTCCGGGGCTCGTGCGCACTCCGAGCGGTTTTGACACGTGCTAAACTCATTAAAACATCCCTTAAGCGGCTCCAACTCGAAAATTTTGAAAGTTGACGCGACGGATCTCTGAGAGCGACTGGTATCACCCACCACTAGTCACTGTCGACCCAGGCACAGCACACGTACCGCCAACAGAATAAATGATACCTTTTCATTTTAATACACTTACATGTATTTCTTATGGGGAAAATTTTCAATTTTCAAAATGAAATTGTGGCCTTATTACAACTCCGACAAGATTGATCCTCACCTTAAAGAGCTTGTATTTTTGTGTTCTTTCGTTTGGTATAGCCATTTCTATAGGAAAAGTGAGCTCTCGAACCCGGGAATTTTAACTCTACCCCGAATGCACTTATAACATCGAAATAGATTAGCAGCAATCGATAAAGCGAGTTTATTTCAACTTTTTTTTTTTGACTACAAAAAAGCACGAAAATTTCAAAGGGGTTAACATTTGATTTTTTTTAAATATCTCAAAATTTTTGATGGCCGTTTTATTAGTAAAATAAGAGAGAATAAGAGAGTTCAGAAAGTGCTGCCTGAGGTGGGGCAAACGTCAGGAAGTCCGCTCTCTCGTTTCCCTTGTCGCCTTGATGCCCTTTGACCCATCTAAGAGTTAAGGCATTATCGTTTGTCGATATTTCGTTCAGCATCCGTATGCATTGCAGCACCAGATTTGAAGTGATCCTGTGACGGTGGAGTGTCATAAGAACCGCTCTGCTGTCGGTCAATATCTGTATCTTTTTCTGCCGAGGTATCCTTTCTAGGATTTGTTCCGCGCAGTTCTGCCTTGAACACCGAGGCATACTTTCCTTGCGGTAAACTTATGTTCAGTTCCAGTTCAGGGGAAAAGATACCCGAGCCGGTGTCAACATTATTTTTAGAGCCATCCGTGTACAGTGATATGTCTGTCTCGGGGGCTTCTGCCGTGTTTAACAGGATTTCGAATTTCCGATTGAATGAGTATTTAGGAGAAATACTGTCGGTACCGAGGTCCAACAGAGGCAGCCTCTTTGCGCAGTCCTTCAAGATCTTCGAGTGAGTTTCGCCCTTGTTTATATTTGTTATATTTATTATATTTGTTATATTTATTAATTTCTGTCATAGGAAGGATTACAATTTATTACATAAAAGAATTGCACAAATTTTCAGCAATTCTTCTTGAATGTCATAAAAATTAATTGTGATTTAATTTTTGTGTGAGAAGCGTTAATTTTAAGCAAATTGTAGGTAAAATAATCACTCTTGCATGTAGCGGCTTGAAAGCTGGTTATGGACCTGTCTATGATTTATTATAATTTACTACAATTTCTTCCTGTACTCAAAGGAACAATTTTAATTACTTATTGAAATTTAATTTTTATTTTTAGATTCAAAACACAAAAATGCCAGCCCATACCAATGGCCCAAGCTACATGGATGACGATGTTGTAATTTCTGGAATATCGGGTCGTTTTCCAGAAAGTGACAGTGTAGACGAATTTAGGCAAAAACTATTTGACGGCGTTGACTTAGTAACAGATGACGAGCGGCGCTGGCCATCGGGGATATACGGGCTTCCGACTCGTACTGGAAAAATTAAAAATTTAACCCAGTTTGATGCAACATTTTTCAAAGTTCATGCGAAACAAGCAAAAGTAATGGATCCCCAATTACGACTACTTTTAGAATCGACATACGAAGCATTAATCGATGCTGGAACTAACCCTGCAGTAGTGCGAGGATCTAAAACTGCTGTATTTATTGGAGTAAGTAGTAGTGAGTCTAGCGAATACTGGATACGTGATCCAGAAGCAATTGATGGGTACGGAGTGATTGGCACTGGTAGGCTATGTTTCCAAATAGAATATCATACACATTCGATTTCAATGGACCTAGTTGCGCTGTTGATACAGCTTGTTCGAGTAGTTTAACTGCATTAGAAAAGGCTTTGCTGCAATAAAATCGGGAGAGTGTGATGCAGCTATTGTAGGCGGAAGTAATATTTTGTTACAACCTAATATGTCTTTACAATTTCATCGTTTAAATATGTTAAATCCTAAAGGAACATGCAGCGTATTTGATGAGACTGCCAACGGATACGTCCGATCAGAAGCCGTGGGAGTTGCATATTTGCAAAGAGCTAGTACAGCTAAACGTATTTATGCGACAATTCTTGGAGCTAAAATAAATACAGATGGTTTTAAACCTCAAGGCATTACTTTTCCATCAGGTCTGATGCAAAATCAACTTATTCGTGAATTATACAATGAAATAGGTATTAATCCAACTGATGTATCGTATGTTGAAGCTCACGGCACTGGAACTAAAGCTGGGGATCCCGAAGAAGTTAATTCAATTGCAGATGCATTTTGTTGTAATCGTAAAGAACCTCTTCTAATAGGTTCAGTTAAAAGTAATATGGGACATGCAGAACCTGCATCGGGAATTTGTGCCCTTGTAAAGTTGGTAATAGCAATGGAGTCGGGAGTAATTCCTGGAAATCTTCATTTTAAAACTCCAAATCCCGATATAGAAGCTTTAAATGATGGCCGATTAAAAGTAAGTAGCAATTTAAAACCAAAAAAAAAAATATAATTTACATTCTTTAAATATTACAGGTTGTTGATAAAATGAACCCTGGAATGGAGGAATTATTGGAATTAGTTCTTTTGGATTTGGAGGAGCTAATGCACACGTAGTACTTCGTTCAAATCCTAAACCGAAAACGTTTGGTCTCCTGGTTCCCTACCACGTTTAGTTACAGTTTCTGGACGTACCGAAAGTGCTGTTAATAGACTATTAGACGAATGTCAAATATTTAAAAACGATGACGAATTTTTGGCACTATTGAATTCATACATGCTCAAAATATTGTTGGACATGGCCATCGTGGATATGATATTCTTGGGGTTGAACATTCCAGAGAAATGAGTAGCGTGATGACGGAAAAACGACCAATTTGGTACATATTCACTGGCATGGGATCACAATGGGTTGGAATGGCAAAGGCCTAATTCAGTTTGATGTTTATAAAAATTCTATTAAAAAGAGCTCCAATTTTTAATGAAACATGGTGTTAATTTAGAAAAAATTTTGGTTGAAAGTGATGACAGTGTTTTTGATAATGCGATGAATATGTTTGTATCTATTACTGCCGTGCAAATAGCTCTTACAGATGTTCTAACTTCATTAAATATAAAACCTGATGGAATTATCGGCCATTCTTTAGGAGAAGTTTGTTGTGCATACGCTGATGGTAATTTTACTGCTGAACAAACAATCATGGCTGCATATTCTCGAGGTCGAGCAATTTTAGAAAGTAAATTAGAAACAGGTAGTATGGCTGCCGTAGGTCTTACGTGGGAAGAGTGTAAAAAACGTTGCCCACCTGAAATTTTCCCAGCTTGTCACAACAGCAGAGACAATGTTACCATTTCTGGTCCTCCTCAAGCTATTACTAACTTTGTAGCTCAACTTAAATCCGAAGGAGTATTAGCTAAAGTGGTAACGGTCCTAAATTTGCGTTCCACAGTAAATACATAGCCGATGCTGGCCCCATGTTAAAAAAGCATTGAGAGCATAATACCAAATCCAAAACCTAGAAGCGCTAAGTGGATATCGACATCTATTCCAGAAGCACTATGGAATACACCTTTAGCTCAAATGAATTCACCAGCATATCATGTCAATAATTTATTATCTCCTGTACTGTTTCGAGAAGCTCTTCAGCATGTTCCTGAAAATGCAATTACAATCGAAATTGCTCCTCACGGATTATTTCAGGCAATTCTTAGAAGAGCTTTTGGTCCAAATATAATATATATTAGTTTGTCAAAGAGAAATTCTTCTGATAATGTACAATTTTTAATGTCAAATATTGGAAAGTAATTTTTTTCATGTGTGCTTTTGTACAAAAGATTAAAAAAATTATTCTCGTAGATTATACAATGCAGGTGCACAGCCAAGAATAGAAACTTTATATCGAGCAGTGACATTTCCAGTTGGTCGTGGAACTCCCATGATAAATTCAATGATCGAATGGGACCATTCTATAGAATGGGAAGTTGCTGACTATTCGGGTAAAGGATTTAAATCAGGCGAAAACGTAATTAATATTAATCTCGGCAATGTGGAGCACGAATTTTTATCTGGTCACGTAATAGATGGTCGAGTACTTTTCCCAGCTACCGGTTACTTGGTAACTTTTTTTTATTTTTTTTCTTGAATTAATACATTTAATAAACTTTACAGACTTTGGCGTGGCAAACTTTAGCGAAATTAAGAAACAAAGATTTTCAACAAACGCCAGTAATTCTTGAAAATGTTCAATTTAATAGAGCAACCGTTATGCCCAAATCTGGCTCTGTTAAATTTTTAGTACAGCTCTTTGACAGTTCTGGCGAATTTGAAATATGTGAAAGCGGATCCATGGTTGTTTCTGGGAAGATTTATGTACCAGAAAACATCACCAAAGAGATGATGAATATATCCAAACCAGAGATGAAAATGGACCCCAATTTGATACCACTTGTTACATCTGACGTATATAAGGAATTTAGATTAAGAGGTTACGAATATGAAGGTCTCTTTACGGGTATCACAGAATCTGATAACCTAGGAATTAATGGTAGACTCAAGTGGAATAATAATTGGATCAGTTTTATCGACACTATACTACAATTTTCAATTTTGAGTCAAAATTTACTCGGACTATACTTACCTACAAGAATACAAAGTGTAATAATAGATCCAAAAGCACATTTTGAAGCATTATCTCATAATGACGATAAAAGTAATAAAATCGAAAACACAAATTCTTATCTTCATTTTACTAATATATTTTTTATTTTAGCTTTATCTGTACATATGCATCGGAAGCTTGGAATAGTTAAAAGTGGTGGAATTGAGTTGCGGGGAATGAAAGCTAGTTTAACATCTCGTCGTCAACAATTTCAAGTAACACCAAAGCTTGAAAAATATGAATTCATTCCATTGCATAATACCATAGCATTAGAAGATCAAGATACATTGAAGATGACTGCATTAACTATTTTAACCCATATCATATTAGAAAATAGTTCAGCTTCTAAGTTAAAATTGTCGAAGAAGCAACTGATCGGGGTTTGGAAACACTTCTAGCAAATAAAATTAAAAATATTTTAGAAGCAGAACCCACGATATACGTGGAGTACACTGTCACTACTTCAGAAAAAGGAAACTTCAGTGATTTGGAAAATAGTGGAATTAAAATTGTTCAGAAAGATGTGTCTGCAGAAAGTTTTAAACAAAATTTCCACGTAGTAGTAATGGTTAATTCTTTATCACAAGTTAAAATTGATGCTATGCAAAACGCACTTTCATATCTGAAACCTGGTGGATTTTTATTGTTAGAAGAGCCTGAAGAAAATAACAGACTGATATCAGAAGTAAATTTGAAAGTAATCAGCACCCAAAGTGGTAGGTAATAGGGTGTACATGTTACTACGTAAACCGGTTGATGTTCATACGGATTCCATAGTAATCAAAATTACCGAAAAGCATTTGTCGTGGCTTGAACCACTTAAAAATTCCATGGTTAAGAGCAAGAGTGACGGTAGTAAAATTTATTTAGTTTGTCAAGGAGAACCGTTAACTGGTTTAATAGGAATGGTTAATTGTATAAAACGGGAAAGTGATGGCGCCAACATTCGCTCTTTCTTTATTCCCGATAGTAATGTGGAAGAATTTTCTTTATCATCTTCTTACTATAAAAAACAAATTGAAAACGATTTAATTCATAATGTGCTTAAGAACAAAATATGGGGATCATTTAGACATTTACTATTAGAGACATCCAATGGTACCTGCATTTTGAAAGTGGAACACGCTTATATTAATACATTAATTAGGGGCAATCTGGCTAGTTTAAAATGGATAGCAAGTCCATTGGCACATTACAAGTATGTATCTTTTAATTACTCTAATTGTTTATGTAGTCAAATGTTGAGGATCTCTTTGTTTTATAAATGATACGACGTGGTTAGGAAATATAACTTTAGCAATGGAAAAGACTTCTTGTTGCAAAGACAATACATTTATTACTTAAACTTAAAAATAATTGTTTACTTAAACAGGAAAGAAACATAGAATGAAAAAAAATTACTATAAAAAAGTTACTATAACTTACTACTAAATTTTTTGTTTTGCATGAATATAATTCTTCTTCTTCATGTGTCATATCCGGTCCCCGGACATTGGCCATTCAACTTGGTCAATGCCAAGATGAATTTACTAGGAATATAATTCATGAGGTGTTTTTCCGTTGCCTTCCCCATAGTCCACAGATCGATATTGGATTTTTTTGATCACAGCAGTGTATCTAACGTGAGCTGGATTCGAACCGCGAGCGTACGCTCCTCAGTCGACCCGTGTATGCTTCACGCTGTATTGCTGGTATTAGCATATAATATATATGAATATAATGTAAAGTGAAATTTTCCAAATTAATGACTATTCAAAGATTTTGTAAAAAAATTGCATAAATCACGAATTACTCAATGATTTGGGTAAAAATATTTTATTTTTTGTCATTAGTTATTTTACTTTTGAGAAACTAGGTAGGAGGTATATAGATGAACAAAAGTTTCATATCTTTTAGACCAAATAAATCCGAGTTATGTACCGTGTACTACGCTCCACTCAATTTCCGTGATATTATGATAACTACTGGCAAGCTTTCTTCTGATGCATTATCAGGTGATCAATCTGGTGAACAATGTGTAATTGGTTCTGAATTTTCTGGACGTGACTGTAAAGGTAGACGTGTTATGGGAATAGTAAATTCTGGGGGTTTGGCTACAACCTGCGTGGCGAATCCAGAGTTTTTGTGGCAAATACCACAAAAGTGGAGTTTAGAAGAGGCGGCTACAATTCCGGTAGTTTATACAACCGTAAGTTAAATTCTCGAAAAGAATATTGAACAAAAGATAACATAAGTTCACTTTTACAGAGTTATTATGCATTAATCATTAGAGGTCAATTAAGTCCCGGGGAGTCTGTTCTTATACATGCCGGTGCTGGTGGTGTAGGTCAGGCAGCAATTTCGATTGCACTTCATATGAGCTGCACAGTTTTTACTACTGTTGGAAGTCAACCAAAACGAGATTTTCTAAAAAACATTTCCACAATTGGACGATAATCACATTGGCAATTCCAGAGATACTACTTTCGAACAGTTGGTTTTGTATCAAACAAATGGTTATGGCGTCGACGTAGTTCTAAATTGTTTAGCAGGAAAACAGTTGCAATCATCTGTAAGGTGCTTGGCACAAAATGGTAGATTTTTGGAAATAGGAAAAGTAGATTTAATCAGTAATTCTTTTCTCGGCATGGACGTTTTTTTAAAAAACAGCTCATTCCATGGAATTTGTTTGGAAGACGTTTCGATAATTTCTAAAGCTAACAGAAGTCACATGGTGAGATTAATGAATGAAGGTATAAAGAGTGGAGTGGTTAGACCACTTCCCAGAATAGTATTTTCTGAAAATGAGATAGGACAAGCATTTCGATTTATGGCATCAAGCAAACATATAGGCAAAGTTATATTAAAAATAAGGGACGAAGAGAACCAAAGCACTTTGATTCCCGAACCAAAATCTGTTGACGCAATTGGCCGTACGTACATGGATCCAGACAAGACCTACATTCTTATAGGAGGTCTAGGAGGATTTGGTTTAGAATTAGCAAATTGGTTGATATCTAGAGGTGCAACCAAAGTCGTTTTAACATCTAGAGTTGGTGTAAAAACTGGATATCAATCTTTGTGTGTTAGGCGTTGGCGTGAAAAAGGAGTGCAAGTGTTGGTATCCTTAAGTGATGCTAGTACTGAGAAGGGCTCTAAGGAACTTCTTCAAGAAGCTAGCAAACTTGGACCCATTGGTGGAATATTTAATTTGGCTGTTGTGTTACGTGATATTGAATTTGAAAATCAATCTGAGGCTAATTTTCAAACCGTAATGAAAGCTAAGGTGGATATTACAAAAAGATTGGATGCTTCATCTCGTACTTTCGCCCCACATTTAGATTATTTTATCACATTTTCGTCGGTAGCTTGTGGACGTGGTAATATAAAACAAGCGAATTATGGATATTCAAATTCTGCAATGGAACGTATATGCGAAGCTCGTCGCGATTGTGGTTTGCCTGGACTAGCTATACAGTGGGGAGCCATCGGTGATGTGGGTTTATTTGTGGAAATTATGGGAGGTAACGATGTGGAAGTTTTAGGTACTGTAGCACAACGAATGCCATCTTGTTTGTCCACAATGGATATCTTCTTGCAACAACCTCACACAGTTGTTTCAAGCATAGTTTTAGCAGAGAAGAAAAATGTACCGGAAGTGGAAACGCGATTAACATTGTAGATGAAGTTGCAAATATATTGGGAATAAAAGATGCTAAAATGGTTGATCCTAAAGCTACACTCGAAGATCTTGGTATGGATTCTTTGATGCTAACAGAAATTAAACAAACTTTGGAAAGAAGTTACGATTTGGTATTGAGTCCACAAGTAATTAGAAGCATAACTTTCAAGCGTTTAATCGAGCTTACATTTGGTAATGTGGCGCCGGTCGAAGACTACAAAAGCACAAAGAGTGATAAAACATGTGAACATGACCTCGTTGAATTTGAATTTTCTGCCGAAATTATACCAAAGCAAGTGCTTCTTAATATGTCGAATAATCTAATGCAAGAAGAAATTAAAAATCCCGTTTTCATTGTACCTGCAATTGAAGGTAGTGTAAATATTTTAAAAAAATTAGCTGAAAATATTGAAATGCCAGTGTATGGTCTTCAATGTACAGCTGCGTGTCCGTTAACTTCAATTAACGAATTATCTAAGCATTATATTCGACAAATGAAAACCGTGCAACCTATTGGACCGTACACTGTAATTGGTTATTCGTTTGGTGCTTGCGTTGCATTTGAAATGGGTATTCAGCTTGAAGCCACAAAAGATAGTATAAAATTATTATTATTGGATGGTTCCCCTATGTGTATTCCTACGTACGCCAAAAACGGAAAGAACGATGATACTATTAATCAAACTGAAGCACTTACCTATTTTGTTCGGCTATTTAAAGTAGTTGATCAACAGAAGGTTTGTACTATTATTCCTGTGTAAGTTATTTCAACTTATGAAATGTATTTTGTAGCTTGCGAGTGATATAATACTATCACATTCACTTGATAAAAAAGTGGAATGTATCGCTAAAGCTCTGGAAGGATCGACACCGTATTCGGCAGAGGATATAAAATCTGCAGCTTTTAGTTTTTACTATAAATTATTAGCAGCAGATACGTATAAACCATCCACCAAATTTAAAGGCAATATCACTTTGGTTAAAGCAACGGACAGTTGCTCTTTATTAAATGACGATTATGGTCTAAATTCGGTAAGTTAATTGTAACAAATAGGATTCGATTAGCAGTTTGGTAGGCAAAAATTTATGAGTTTCAGAACAACGCGGTTCGGTTTTTTTTATGTTATTAGGTTTTATTAGAAGTCAGGAAAAACACATAAAAAGTGTGATTACCTTCAAAGGCGGAAAACACCATTAGTTTGTATTTTATTTGCCAAAGATTAGTTTCTGTACGATATCTCGTTTTATTATAATCATACGTCCGTAATCAAGGTATACAAAATTAAATAAAATTGTTAAATTTTTAAATAAGATTAGACGCATGTTTTCCTCAGTTCAATACTCTCTGAATAGTAACCGCGTCAAGGTAAGAAAACCCGAAAATCTGTTTATAATTATTCAACATTGAAGGTAATTAAGAAAAGATCTATGTATTTTTCCCTATGAGTAATACATACTATTTGAACAAGAACTGCGTAAAGTTGTTAGTCTTAACATTTTATAAAAAATCTTATTTAAAAAGAAAAAATGCAGTAAAAACAGGTTTTCAAATATATAAAATTTAATCAACCTGAACAGCTGATTTAAAGTAGTGTGTGAAATTTCAAGTCAATTGGTATAATATTCGGTCAGTATCTATACGAAAAACCGTCACTTACACTTTTTGTCTTGAATTTATATGTACTAAATTTATTTGGTACTAAATACCAATAGACATTTTTAGGCTAGGAAAAAATCAAAAAAAGTTGCTAAGGTATATAAAAAGATTTTTTTTCTTATATTTTGAAATGGACTTATTTAACAAAAAAGATTTAATAATTATTATATTTATTGCTAATAAATAATAAAAAATATATAAATTTCTTATTTTTTAGTTGGCCAGAGTGTTACTAATTTTCAATAAAGACTTCCGATGTTGGGTAACACGTCACGACTAAAATTGTAATTATTTCCGATTAATTCGGCTCATCCCATAAGAGAGGAATATCACTTCCGGGTTTTTTTTTTAATTGTTCCACTTTTAGACTAGAACTTTTTTTACACGTTATTCCTGACGCTTAACCAAACCTATTAAATTTATATAATTAGATCCGGGTTGTTTTGACAAATTAAGTCGGTATTTTCGATTTATCACTTGGCTTAGAGATAGTTTTTATTTATAACAAATTATTTATTTCAGATGTGCATGCAAAAAGTATCTGTGCAATTGGTAGAAGGTAATCACAGATCAATTCTGAAGGGCGAAACGGTAAAAAAAATAGCAAATATACTACAGAGCATAGTTAATCAAGAATAAGTTTAACTTGTTAATTACACTTTATGAACATAATATGTAATTACTGTTTCCAGTAAATAATTATTTTTAGAATCTGAACTTGCATTAAGTTTGTATACCATGTAACTTAAAAAGAAAAATAAATTCTACTACCCAAATCACGAAGAGTAGCTTTTAAAAAAAAGTCAACCGATATAAAATAAAAAAATTGCAAGAGCTGCAAGAGATACGCTTGAACTGTGAACAAATGAATTTATTGTAAAATTACAACGGCACCAAAGTTTGATTCGAGCAAAAAAAAATAAGTAATATATAATCGCGTAATATATAAGTAATATATAATTTGTGTTTCTCGCAAAAGGAAGATTTCCCCGTATAGCTATATTTAGGGTTACAACATGATGGTAAAGAAATTATATATCTGCACAAAGCATAAAATTGAATATCAATAAATCAACTCGCAATCAAAATTTTAGCGCAATATCTACGCAATATTATCACAAACAACAAAAAGACAGCACAAAACACTTATCTCCTTCAACAGACTTCGATGTTGATTGTCCGAAGATTAAATATTAATTTTCCTCCAAATGAAGTTTCCAAATAAAACAGCCTGATAGAACATATACGGCACCAATAATATTCAAAAAACAAAAATGCGTAAAACCACAATGGTACTCCAAAGCGAAAGGTACCAAATCTCATAGCCACAAGATCGAACAGTCCCAAAAAAAGGAAACTTGGTTAATATTGACCTATGGAAGGACCCTAAAAGGATTTTCTTTTTGAGACAGCCAGTAATGCTTGAAAATGTTCAATTTATCAGGGCAACCGTTATGCCCAAATTCGACTCTGTTAAATTTTTATTGCAGTTATTTAACAGTTCTGGCGAATTTGAAATATGTGAAAGCAGATCTCTGGTCGTTTCTGGCAAAATTTATATACCAGAAGACATTACCAAAGAAATGTTAAATATACCTAAACCAGAGATGAAAATGGAACCCAATTTTATACCATTTGTTACATCTGACGTATACCAAGAATTAAGAGGTTACGAGTATGAAGGTATTTTTAAAGACATAACAGAATCTGATAACCTAGGAATTAATGGTAGAATCAAGTGGAATAATAATTGGATCAGCTTTATCGACACTATACTACAATTTTCAATTTTGAGTAAAAATTCACGAGGACTATACTTACCTGCAAGAATACAGTGTGTAATAATAGATCCGAAAGCACATTTGGAAGCATTATCTCATAATGATGACAAAAGTAATAAAATCGAAAACGCTAATTCTTATCTTCATTTTACTGATATATTTTATTTTAGCTCTATCTGTATATATGCATCAGGAGATTGGAATAATTAAATGTGGTGGAATTGAGTTGCGATGAATGAAAGCTAGTTTAGCATCACGTCGTCAACAATTTCAAGTAACACCAAAGCTGGAAAAATACGAATTCATTCCATTGCATAATACCATAGCATTAGAAGATCAAGATAGATCTAAAACGATTGCATTATTGTTAAACCAATAATGAGTTCGTGTTATGGTAATTGAAATCGTAACAATTCTGAATCGGCATCTTTTATTGCAATCCAAATGTACAACAAATATCGGAAGCACCTTTCCAAAGTCAATATCCAAACTGAAATCGAACCGACATACATAGTTTTCTCAATAATTAAGTTAGTGTATCGTCTTAATCAAAGCGATTAAATCCACGCGTATAGCTAAAATGGAATTCATTGACCATTGAATAATTTAAATTATATCTTGAACCATTGAAGACGTCGAAGGTAAAATTCCTAGATCCAGCAGCTTTAGCTATGTTTTCCAGTCGATCATCAAATGTGAATTTTCTGAATTATGTTTTATGTGTCTGTGAAAAGGATTAAAATCCAAATATAAAGTATGTCTTAGCTAACTCAAATTTGGATGAAAATTATAAGGATAACTTGACTGAAACATAAGTTTGATGTGTAAAGATTATGTAACTATTTTAATTAACTATAAAACTTCAATTACTAAAAAATGTGCTAAAAATGGTTTTAGGATTGTCTTTGTGGTTGGGGAATTTGCCTGTAACCCTTTATTATTGTTGATGTTGGCAGTCATCAATTCAGGGGGACCGCCGGTTTTACGTGGCCTCCGAAGCACGGGAGACGGTTACGGATAGAAAGAGTCAGAAAGAAAATTTTCCTTACTAGACTCCTCCCGGGATCGAACCGGGTGCCTTTGCATCAGTAGTTGATGGCTCTAATTACTAGGCCAAGACCGTCTCACTAGGCCAAGACCGTCTCACTAGGCCAAGACCTCATTTGTCCACAATATACGACATTATTACTGAACAATATGAGTTTTTTGAGGAAATTTTAACATGTTTTATATATTAAATGATACAGATGTGGCAAATAGAAAAGAAACACAGATTGAAAAAAAAATTAGAAATTACTTTAACTTGCCACTTCCTTTTTTGTATTTATGAATATAATACATATAATATGAAGTGGAATGCTTCAAATTAATGATTATTATATTTCGTTTCTTTCAGATCAAATAAATCTGAGTTATGTACCGTATACTACGCATCACTCAATTTCCGCGATATTATGGTAACTTCTGGAAAGGTAATTTCTGAAGGGTTATCAGATGATCAACCTGGTGAACAATGTATAATTGGTTTTGAATTTTCCGGACGTGACTATAAAGGTAGACGCGTTATGGGAATGGTAGAATCTGGCGGTTTGGCTACAACCTGCATGGCGAATACAGAATTTTTGTGGCAAATACCAGAAAAGTGGAGTTTAGAAGAATCGGCTACAATTCCGGTAGTTTATATAACCGTAAGTTAAATGTTTGACAATAATACTGAACAAAAGTTAACATAAGTTAATTTTTACAGAGTTATTATGCATTAATCGTTAGAGGTCAATTAAGGTCCGGAGAGTCTGTTCTCATACATGCCGGTGCTGGTGGTGTAGGTCAGGCAGCAATTTCCATTGCACTTAATATGGGCTGCACAGTTTTTACTACTTGTGGAAGTCAACCCAAACGAGATTTTTTAAAGAAAACATTTCCCCAATTGGACGACAATCATATTGGCAATTCCAGAGATACTACTTTCGAACAGTTGATTTTATATCAAACAAATGGTTATGGCGTCGACGTAGTTCTTAATTCTTTATCAGGAAAACAGTTGCAAGCATCTGTAAGGTGCTTAGCCGAAAATGGTAGATTTTTGGAAATAGGAAAAGTAGATTTTTCCAGTAATTCCTCTCTAGGAATGGATGTTTTCTTAAAAAACAGCTCTTTTCATGGAATTACTTTAGAAAGTTTTACGAAAATTTCTAATACTATCAAAAGTGATATAATCAGGTTAATGAATGAAGGTATAAAAAGTGGCGTGGTTAGACCACTTCCCAGAAAGTGTTTTACTAAGAATCAGGTAGAACAAGCATTCCGATTTATGGCATCAGGTAAACATATTGGCAAAGTGATATTAAAAATAAGGGACGAAGAGAACCAAAGCACTTTGATTCCCGAACCAAAATCTGTTGACGCAATTGCCCGTACGTACATGGATCCAGATAAAACCTACATTCTTGTAGGAGGTCTAGGAGGATTTGGTTTAGAATTAGCAAATTGGTTGATATCTAGAGGCGCCACCAAAGTAGTTTTAACATCTAGAGTTGGTATAAAAACTGGATATCAATCTTTGTGTGTTAGGCGTTGGCGTGAAAAAGGAGTGCAAGTGTTGGTATCCTTAAGTGATGCTAGTACTGAGAAGGGCTCTAAGGAACTTTTTCAAGAAGCTAGCAAATTTGGAACTATAGGTGGAATATTTAATTTGGCTGTTGTGTTACGTGATACTGCTTTTGAAAATCAATCTGAGACTAATTTTAAAGTCGTAATGAAAGCTAAGGTGGATATTACAAAAAGATTGGATGCTGCATCTCGCATTTTCGCCCCACATTTAGATTATTTTGTCACATTTTCCTCGGTAGCTTGTGGACGTGGTAATATAAAACAAGCGAATTATGGATTTTCAAATTCTGCAATGGAACGTATATGCGAAGCTCGTCGCGATTGTGGTTTGCCTGGACTCGCTATACAGTGGGGAGCCATCGGTGATGTGGGTTTATTTGTGGAAATCATGGGAGGTAACGATGTGGAAATTCTAGGTACTCTACCACAACGGATGCCATCTTGCTTGTCTACAATGGATATTTTCTTGCAACAACCGCATGCAGTAGTTTCAAGCATAGTTTTAGCAGAGAAGAGAAAATGTACCGGAAGTGGAAATGAAATTAACATCGTAAATGCGGTTGGAAATATATTGGGAATAAAAGATGCTAAAACGGTTGCTCCTAATGCTACACTCGAAGATCTTGGCATAGATTCCTTGATGCTTACAGAAATTAAACAAACTTTAGAAAGAAATTACGATTTGATATTGAATGCACAAGGAATTAGAAACTTAACTTTCAAGCATTTAATGGAGTTTACATCTGGTAATGTAGCTCAGGTCGAAGACTACAAGAGCACTAAGGAAGATAAAACAAGTGAAAATAACTGTTAGTTCTTTATATTTGAATTTTGTCGCCTCTCAAATAAAGTAGAAAGCGTCACATTATTTATTTATTATAACAACGGGGCGAGAGTTGATTAACCCTGATTGAGATTTTCACTATTCTTTTTGTAAATTATGAAAGATAATAGTACCAGATACACATATAAAACATAAAATTTGCGGTCGACCCACAAATTTGGTTAAAAAAGGTCTTTAAAAATTAATTTGGAATGCAATTTTATCATTTGCTCTTGTGAACTGTAACCCCGCCCGTCGAAATTGAAATAGGTTGTGGCAACATTTAAAATACCAGAATCTCGTTTTTTACAACGAATTATGAAGGATGAGAATCTAATTAAATAATAAAAAAATGAAATTTGTGATCGGACAAAAAATTTCGGAAAAAAATCACTTTCTTTGTGAATTCGACTCTTGATGTAGTTGCGCTTTACTTACTAAAAACATCCCCCAAGTAGCTCCAACTCGAAAAAGTATGGATGTTGACGCAACGGATCTCAGGGAGCGACTGGTATCTCCCCACCGCTAGTGCATAGTGCATAATGCATAAATTATTGCGTAATATTGCGCAATATAACATTTACATGTATTTCTTATGAGAAAATTGTAATTTTCAAAATTAAATTGTGGCCTTATTACAAGTCCGACAACATTGATTTAACCTTAAAAAGCCTGTATTTTTCTGTTCTTTCGTTTTGTAAAACCATTTTTATAGGAAAAAGTGTATTTTTGAATCAGAGTTAGTCGACTCTTGCCAACAACGGTTGTCATGCAAATTCAATCATGTTTTTTGTCAACTAGTCGTATAATTATTATTTGAATAGAGTTTCTTCAATATTCTTATGTAAATATATTTAAGAAAATAAAATAATCTGTTCATCAACGTGAATGTGGTTTTCATTTAAAATTATGCAATTATTTTGTCTCAAGTCGCCTTAAAGAGGCGTCTTCGAAAACAACCCGGAGTTAAAACCGCGTGTTGGAAGACAACAAAAACTGCAAAAACACCAGCAAAATACATTTTGGTCCTTTTGAATGTGCGCGAAGTTAGCCGTGCCATTTTTAAAAAATAAAAAAATTAAAGTTGTTCCGAGTTGTGCTCAATTTGTGGTGCTTTTGAAAAATAAAATTTTTATGACCAAAAATGTACTTCATTTTACAAAAAAAAAGATTGGGACAAAAACTATAGGAATTGTCCTGTAGTTTAATTTATTGGTGGCAAAGTGAAAATTCGGAAAGAGCACATCAAAATATATAAAAACACCAATTTTTAAAACTCCCGGAAAACTTTTCAAGTAAAACTACCAAATGACTGGACTATTATAATAATATGTAAATGAAAATAAATTGTTTTTTATTAAATAAGTCATGAAAAGTTGCTGCATAGCAGGGATAAAACTCACTGTGCCATGGGTACATTGGTTCTATCAGACATTAAAACTAATTTTGTTAAGCGTTGGAACCTCTGTAAAGTTAAATATAATTTTAAATTTTTGATTGTGGTGCTTTTGCTAATTACTTGTTATGCATTGACCGAATGAATGAAAAAGTTCTCTTGAGTATTCGAAAGGGTTTGACTCGGATCTAGTTTGTTTACGCAGACGGAAACAAAAGGCATATGGGCTTACGTTCAGGCGAGATCCACGGTGGACTATGAATACTACTCCTACTGGAGGAGTTATTCCAAAGTTTTGCATTCCATTGCATACGATATTGATTTGCTGAGTAATCTGTGCAAGAAAATCTGAAGTCTAATTCTTATATGATGTAGTCATACGTAGATCGGAAGTGGAAAACAGCGAGTATGCCTTTGGCAATAAATTATAATGGACGTTCCTAGTCCGTCGTCGTGCTTCACGGTGTAGGTTTTAGACCTGTTTCGATTCTCTATTAACCCATCCTTTTCTCGGACGTTCATGTCCGATACAAGTGAAATACTTAGTTGAATTTTTTCGATTCTTTTTTGCATCAGTGTATGCTAGCCAGGAGTTAACGGAATTACCCATAAACAGGTAGTTTGTCCGGATATTTTGTAACTGCTCTCCATAGGTATGCAAATTGAATCAACCAGAGAGATTGCCTTTTTTTAGGTCGTTTAAAGGCAATTAAAGGTAAGAAGAAGGTCATGGTCTGGCACTTGAGTGTGTTGAATACCAAACCGAGATACCCGGTTCGAGCCCAAGCGGAGTTTTATTCTGACCGTCTTCTCTCGGAAGGAAGTGGTTACCCACCAAGGTAACTAGCCAAGAAAGCCTCCCCCTCCTATTAGAGAGGGGTCACGACTAAGAAGAAGAAATGTAATTAACTCTAGAAACACCGATCACGTTCTTTTTGTTGATATCGATAAATAGACGTACATTTCAAATGCGGTTAGTTGTTAGTTTTAGTTCATTCACGAACGGTAACTATGCCGCTACCACGAAAATTAAATTATGGTTGGTGTTGGGTGCCAATTTTTCGCACACAAAAGAAATTGCTTGCGGCTGCTGGTCGGAAATATGGATAGATTGCCCTCTTGCCTAGCCCGTAAAGGGAAGAGATACAAAAAAGAATAGACAGAAGCAATAAACCAGTACTTCTTACAATTGTTAAAAAATTAAACAAGGGGAACGTTAAATGTTACGCTCCGAAAAGCAAGTCGATAAAATAATTATTTGAGCGCCACAAAGTTTAATGATTACCCAGTATCAGCATTCAATAATAAACTGCAAAAATATGGCTCCTGTAAGAAAAAAAAAGTGACCAGACTAAAAGCTGTGAGTAACAGAATATGTTGCTTGTCGTGATTCAGATTGAAAATTCAATTATTGATTTATTGCCAGTAATTATTGGGTATTGGACTATTCCTTAAATGTAAGACATAAAAATATGTGTATATTAATAATTATATAATAATAACCAGCGTTTGTATTTTACCGCGTATACGTATATTTGACAAACAAAATGTTTTTCACGTTTCTGTACTCAATTTACAATGTTTTCAAAAAAGTGATTAAATTAATCCTAATTTAGGGGTCTAGTTAATCTAGTTTATTCTTAGTTTAAACCCTAAGGGTTCTCCTAAGGGTTGTTATCCTGTGACGATGACGTCCAACTCTCGTACCATCTCTTGTGTGGTCTACCGGGTAGTCTCCTGGTCTCTGGCCTCTGGGTTCGTACAACTCTGGCAAGTCTTTCTTTTCCCATCCTCTCAATGTGGTCTCTCCAACGCCGCCGCCTATCTCTGGTTTATCTGACCACATCTTGTATGTCGCATGTTTCGCGGATTCGGTCGCTTCTGATCCTGTCGCGAAGACTGATATTGGTTATGGCTCGTAGTGTTTTCATTTCAGTTGTTCTTGCCATTTGTTTAGTTTTGGAAGTATTGGCTCTTGTTTCCACTGCGTATGTTAAGATCGGCCTTACACAGGTCTTATATATTCGGACTTTACTTTCTATATTCATATGTTTTTGTGCCATATGAGATCGCGAAGACAGCCTGAGACCACCGCCGCTTTCGTTGCTTGCATCTTTACCTCTTGGGCGTTATTGTTGCTGCTTGATATATTGACACCAAGATAACGTGTTTGCATTACTTGTTCAATTATTTTCCTGTTGATTTCTAATTTGCAACGAATTGGATCTTTGGAGATTACCATGCACTGAGTTTTCTGGGTGGAGACCTGCATATTGAACTTTTCTGCGTGTGTGTTCAGGGTATGTAGCAAGCGTTGCAGATCATCTTCGTTTTCTGCTATTAGGATAATATCATCAGCATAGCATATGATTTGTAATTTTATGTTCCCCATGCCAAAGCCAATATTGGTGCTTTTTATCACGTCAATAATTTGGTTCATAATTATGTTGAAAAGGGAAGGGCTTAGGCTATCGCCTTGTCTAATGCCAGTCAAGATGGGGATCTCTTCTAATATGACATTTTAAATTCAGATTATCAAAAAATTGTATGGCAAAAACCAAATATTAAATGAAATAATATAAATTTTTGTAGTAAAGTGGAATACCGTGAAGATAATGTTTCGGCGGTGTGTGGCTGTAATAATTCGACTGTAGGGGTTGTTTATTTAGAGTTTATTGATAGTAATGACAATATTATGAACAAATATAACTATTTAGAAGTTTTACCAGTGCTGAACAAATGGGAATCATTAAATTTTATCAAAACAAAGATTCCAAGTACAAAGTCAAAATATTGCAGGAAAATCTGTTTATACAAGTGTTCTAAAATATTGCATTCTTCTTCTCAACCTTAAGTCCGGGGACTTAAACTCCAACTGAAAAATTTTAAGAAAAACTAGGCCACAAAATTCGGTTAGCTCTTATACATTCGAAAAAAGAACTGAAACAGAGACTCCAATAACAATTACATTTATATAAGTAAATATTGCATTTTAAAAATTATTAGTAGCTTAAATATTTGCAATATGTTTTTCATTATGCTACACAAATTTAAAAATCTTTAATATCAGTATCCAAAAGTAGGTATTTACTTTTATCATATGTCCGGATATTTTCGTAAAATATCTTTGTAAATAGTTTATTATTTTTTAAAATTCTTATCATTTTAGTTTTCTTTATTTTTTTTGTATTTTCGGTGTTCATAATAAATAGTTTAATGCAAAATATGATAACAAAGTAGTTTTTATTAAAAATATTTACAATGTATTTACAAATAATTTATTGTAATTTTATTTGGTGTGCGGATATTCTTGTTACTAACTGTACATTACATTGGCCACCGGTATTTGAAGGAAAAATAATAAATTGAATACAATTTTTTTTAAATATACAAGCTTAGTAAAATTTAAAAATTTTCCAATTTACATTTTAGTCTAAGACCCCGTATAAAAATATGCCGCCGATAATATTTTAATGTACCTAGTCCTTTCAAAACAATATTTATTTGCAGTGATATTTTATAATATGTTTTCATTGCTGAAAGCTCACAAATAATGTTTCGTTTTATTGTTCATTTAACCTTATAATTTTAAAAATTTTGAATCAAATATAATGTGTACATAATCAGGTTTGTATTTAATTTCGTTATCACCAGTCAACATAAAATTAACAACATAATTATAAATAATACCAAAATTTGATATGCATGTTTTAAATAATAACCTATAGTTATTATCTAATTATGCAAAATAAATAAAATTAAATGTACGAAACGCATAGTACTCATAAAAATAATTAAAATACAAATAGGGATGCGCGTTATCCACTTACATATTTATAATATTTTATACTGCTAATTTAAGCCTTGCTATTAAATTTGATATCGATTTGAGTTAAAAAAGTAATAAAGATATTTAATTTTTAGTAGATCAAGATTTATAATTAAAATAATAGCTCTAAGGATAGATTCTGTAACTCGTCTCTTACGTAAAGATCCATTAAAAAATGGTAAAATGTAGTTTTTACACATTTTTGATATAAATGCGAAGAGTAAATTATATGTTACTGATATTCAGTAAAACAGTACGCAAAGGCTAAATATCTTTAGATAATTAGTTTATGAGTTACGTTAAAAATAAAAGGAAAAAAGTTTTTATTTACATGGTTTTAAAAATTTAAATTTTGGAAATAAATTGTTGAATGTTATAATGGAATAAATTGTTAATGGTGTGATTTGCAACAACTGTAAAATTAGATGTTAAGTTTGGAAACTTAAATCAAGCTAACTCTGCTTATTTTCTAAGAAACTGTACGCTGTACGAAATTGATAGTTTGCAATTTTGGGCTAGAGTTAAGATTTTCGAACTCGAAAATACACTTTTTCCTGTAGAAATTGCTTCACCAAACGAAAGAGGGTTATTTTAGAAGTCTTTTAAGGTAAGGATAAAATCAAGACGAAATTCTAATAAAACCGCAATTCAATTTTGAAAATTACAATTTTCCCATAAGAAAATCAATCATGTAAGTTTGTTATTGCGTAATATTGTGCTAAATATTGAAAACATTCTATCACTAGTCCGTGCGCTGTAGGTGGGTTGACATTCATAAACGGTGGGAAGCTTTCAGTCGCTTCCTGATATCTGTCGGGTCAACATGCACACTTTTCCGAGTTGAACCGTTCTAGGGGGATATTTTTAATAAGTTTAATGCAACTACGCCAAATCTCAGATTCACCCTAAATGTGTATTTTTTAAAAAATTTGTGGTCCCACCAGCTGTGTAGCGTAAAGCATACACGGTGTGCTAATAACCGCAGAAATTGTGCTTTTTTTGGTTTGGGCTAATTTTCTCAGGAACAGTCGGAGAACGTGGGTGATAATATCTTACTGTCGTGGGTTCTTAACTTAGGTATTCCTCCGATATCTTTTGAATGATAGAAATCAACCATATTAAGTTTAAGAGCGCAAGAAACAATGAAATTAACCCAGACAGAAAAGGAAATTAATCACTGAATTAATAAATGAAGAAAAAATTAATACCAAGCAGTCAACGCGTATACAAATTTAATAAAATTTCTTAAGTTAACAATTATTATATTTGATTTAGTGCTACTAAAGATCAATTTTAACCGTTTTTCCTTCAATGAATATTTTGAGACAATGAATATTGTTTTGCCTAGCATTTAGTGATGAAAGAAAAAACCAATACCAGCAATCCAGATCTGTTTTCCCTGGAAATAACAAACACAAATATTTGATGCAATTCGCTAGAAAAAACAATTAATTATGTAAGACTAATATATGTACATACAAAATATGCCGAGTTATAAGATTAATTAACAAACCGATTAAAAATTCCCTTTGTAGCAACCTGGATAAAAAATTTAAAAAAATAGTACGGCAATGTTTATTTCTACTACAACTCAAGCAGGAAATATGTATCAGCAAAAGAAATATGCTACTGGATTCTACAGCTCTGTGTGTGATGCTTTTCAACAAAGATTGGCCGGATAGATGCAGAACTTTCATAAACATCCGTTGAGCACTCAAACCTTCGAAGATAGGATTTTCTAGTAAATGGGTTATCATCAATTAACCTTCGTTGAGCAGCAATAAACATACACCAAATCGTATTTTAATTTTAATGGGCGGGATTACAGTTCAAAAATGCCACCGAGAAAATTACATTCCAAATTAATTTTTAAAGCTGTTTTTTTTTCCAAAATTTGTGAACCGACCGACTGCTAATTAGACTCTCATCATAAACCGCTTTAAATATGGTAAAAATCCAGATTTGGGTATTTTAACTGTCACCTAATTTTGATAGATTTTAAATAATTTTCCGGGAAAACTTTAAAAGCGCGTATAAATTTTAGTTAACTTTTTACCATTATTTATTACCTTTTCCTATTGAGTCAGGCTATGTACTTTACATGAAAGTTAAGATTTTCATTACATTGCCATTTTCAATTTAATAACCAAATTTAGTGTAATTAATTGTGTGTAGTTTTATATTGTAACCTTGGGTTTATAATAAAAACCTTACAAAACTAAAAATCACATCTCTACAATACGGAATGAAATAACGCGCACGTCCGACAGCAGACATTCCCGCAATTCAGAACTAGGATTCCCACGATATTCTTTGAAATTTCATCAGTATTCCACGATATTCTTACATTTCTATTCCATGGTATTTCCATAAAAATGTACACTGATTCGCTTACTCTTCAATTTACTAATAGTGGAATCAATCAATCATGTAAAATTTTGATTACACAAGAAAGAAAAAAATATTTTAATGAGTGAGTGATATTTTGGACGTCTTTAAATAACTTTTAAAACAATCCAAAAATTTATTGATTAATTTTACAACACACCAAACAAATGACTAAACTAGCAGCGTAACGTTAAACTAAAATGAGTAAATAACTATATACTGACTATTTATTCTAGAATGGCTACTTTATATATAATAAAAGATGACGAATGTGCATTTCTATATTTACGAAGTGCTAAAATGCAGAAATGCAGTTCTCATCGCTTCTTATATAATTTAAATGGAAAAATACTTATCGCTATTTTCGTTAATATTACAATATATAACTAGTAGAACCATTGACCAACATATCAACAACATCCAAATTATACGGAAAAATTTGAAAAAATTGTTTCCCAATAAAAGACAGTAAAATCAAGAAACAGTAATATTTAACAATGAAAATTATAGCAAAGAACGAATATATTTTTCTCTTTTTTAAGCATAATTTTGTTTCTGTTATTTACATGAAATATACTTAATTACTTGCATAATCTTACTATTATATATTTTTTAAATGTTATTGATATAATGATAACGATATTGAAACTGTGTTTGTAAACATTGGAATATAAGTAAAGTTGTTCTTGCCGAAATAATAATAAAAGATGTTGATGTTGGTTGTGCATAGTGATTAGATAGGGGAATTACCAAATAAATTGCAGGCAAATGTACCTGAATTAGTTTACCGAACAATTTAGGCCGAAGTGAATCGTATTAGTTTATACATTGTAATTATTGTGTATATCTTTAATTTTTATAGAATTTAAAATTTAAGTTATTGCATTTCTTCTGTATAGCTGATTTTAATAAACAAAATTATTCTTTAATAAATATTATTCTTTAAAATCTAAAAAATTGGCGTATCTAATAGAAAGCTTTTTATTTTGGAAAACCAACCAATAGAAAAACTAGATTAAAGAAAAGAAAAGAAAAGCAATAACGGCATTGTATGTACGCAGATATAATAACTTTTGATTACCAAATGATTAAGTAATTATTACAGTGTATAGTAGGTTACATCGTCTTTTCTTTAGTTTGTGTTGTTAAATTTGCACCTACTCTTATTTTCATTCCCATCTTTTGTAAATTTTTTAAATTTTTTGGGTTTTTAAAAAAAAAAAGGGGGTTTTTTTTTTTCCCCCCGGTTTAAACCCCAAAAAAAATTTTAATTCCCAAAAAATTTTTTTAAAAAAGGAAAATTTTTTTTTTAATGTAATTTGGGTTTTCCCCTTTTTTAAAAAAAAAAATTTTAAATTTAAAAAAAAAAAAGGTTTTTTCCCCCCCAATTTTTTTTTTTTTTGGTTTTAAAAAAAATTTAAAAGGGAAATTTTTTACCCTTTTTTTAAAAAAATTTTTTTTGGAAAAATTTTTTAAAAGGGAAAATTTTTTTTTGGGGTTTTTTAAAATTTTAATTTTAAAAATTTTTTAAAATTTCCCCAAAGGAAATTTTTTAAAAATTTTTGGGTTTTTTGGGGTTTTTTTTTTAAAAAAGGGGGGTTTTTTTTTTTTTAAAACCCCCCCTTTTTTTAAAAAATTAAAAAATTTTTAATTTTTTTTTAAAAAAAATTTTTTTTGGAACCCCTTTTTTTTTTTTTTGGCCCCTTTTTTTTTAAAATTTCAAAAAAAAGGGGGTTTTTTGGGGTTTTTTTAAAAAAAAAATTTTTTTTTTTTTTTAAAAAAATTTTTTAAAAAAAAAATTTTTTAAAAAAAAACCCAAATTTTTTTTTTTCCCAAAATTTTTAAAAAAAAAATTTTTCCCTTTTTTTTAAAAATTTTTTTTTAAAATTTTTTTTTAAAAAAATTTTTTTTTTGGGAAAAAATTTTCCCCCTTTTTAAAAAAAATTTTTTTTTTTTTTTTTGGGGGAAAAATTTTTTAAAAAAAATTAAAAATTTTTTTAAAACCCCCCTTTTCCAAAATTTTCCTTTTTAAAATTTTTGCCCTTTTTTTTAAAAAAATAAATTTTCTAAATTTTTTTTAAAAAAAAATTTTTTTTTTAAAATTCCGGGAAATTTTTTTGCCCTTTTTAAAAAATTTTTTTTTTTTTAAAATTTTTTTTTTTTTCCGGGTTTTTTTTAAAATTTTTTTAATTTTTTTTTAAAAATTTAAAAATTTTTTTTTTAATTTTTTTTTTTTTTTTTTTTTCCTTTTTTTTTTTTTTTTTTAAAAACAAAAAAAAAAATTTTAAAAAAAAAAAAAAAAAAAAAAAAAAAGGAAAAAAAAAAAAAATTTTTGGGGGAAAAAAAAAAAACCGGAAAAATTTTTAAAAAAAAAAGTAAATTTTTTTTGGAAAAGGGAAAAGGGAAAAAAAAAAAATTTTTTAAAAAAAAAATAAATTAATCGATGCTGGAATTAACCCTGCAGCAGTGCGTGGAACTCGAACGGCTGTATTTATTGGAGTATGTAATAGTGAGTCTGGCGATTACTGGATACGTGATCCAGAAACAATTGATGGGTACGGAGTGATTGGCAATATCAGGTCTATGTTTCCAAATAGAATTTCATATACATTCGATTTCAATGGACCTAGTTGCGCTATTGATACAGCTTGTTCGAGTAGTTTAACTGCATTAGAAAAAGGTTTTGCTGCAATAAAATCGGGAGAGTGCGATGCAGCTATTGTAGGTGGAAGTAATATTTTGTTACAACCTAATATGTCTTTACAATTTCATCGTTTAAATATGTTAAATCCCAAAGGATTGTGCAACGCATTTGATGAGACTGCCAACGGATTTGTGCGTTCAGAAGCTGTGGCGGTTGTATATTTGCAAAGAGCTAGTACAGCTAAACGTGTTTATGCTACAATTCTTGGAGCTAAAGTAAATACAGATGGTTTTAAACCTCAAGGCATTACTTTTCCATCAGGTCTGATGCAAAAGCAACTTATTAGTGAATTATACAATGAAATAGGTATTAATCCAACTGATGTATCGTACGTAGAAGCTCACGGTACCGGAACCAAAGTGGGGATCCAGAAGAAGTTAATGCAATTGCAGATGTATTTTGTCATAATCGTAAAGAACCTCTTTTAATAGGTTCAGTTAAAAGTAATATGGGACATGCAGAAACTGCATCAGGAATTTGTTCTATTGCAAAATTGGTAATAGCAATGGAGTCGGGAGCAATTCCTGGAAATCTTCATTTTAAAACTCCAAATCCTGATATAAAAGCTCTAAACGATGGCCGATTAAAAGTAAGTAGCAATTTAAAACTCAAAAGTAATTGTTTTTTTTTATTTGACATTCTATATTATTTATTATCCGTTTTACAACATTTAGTAAATTTGGTTAACTTTGCAATGTCATAAACGATCATGTGACCATGTGATCCTGACTTCCTCAAAAGGTTACTTACTAGATCTTACAGAATTGTTGAATTCGAAACACTAATGCCGGTTTCACAAACATTTAAACTACGATTTCGGCTTAAATTTAGACTTAAATATCATAGGGTTAAATACTATAATCGCAGTTGAAATGTTTGTGAAATCCATAAATATTAAGGTTTATAGGGTTTTCACAAATCTAATAGGGAAATCCGTGGGTTAGTGTTCTTTAAGTTTACAAGATATGAGCTTGGATTCAAGAAGTTTCATAGCTAACTTATTTGGATGAACACTTAGCTTATTTCTGTGTTTTTCACTTTTCTCATTTTATGTTTGAAGATCGTTGTGAATAGTTTTGTTTGTTATGTATGCACTACGGTGCGTTAGCGATGATGCGCAGCACTTTTAATTTGAATCTTGGGATTATCAGAATATTTTAGTTGCTATCAGATCCTCAGAGTTGGATACCGTACAACCATACGGGTTTTATAATGCTCTTGTACAATAAAACTTTATTATCCAGTGAAATTTGGGATATGGGTTCTAGTAAACCATTTTTCTAAATTTGAGATAAAGCTCCTTGTGCGTTGTCCAAATATGTGTTTCGCATGTAAGACGTTCAGGTGCATTTCACGTCATTTGCCTGTGGCAATTATACGATCATTGAGAAATACCGGGGAGCAGACACCTTTGTAGTGAATGTAACATGAACCGACTTTGAGTCATTCGCCCTACTTCGCCATCTTTATTAACCATTTTTGGATTTGATTAATTCAAATCTCTTGTAAGTCTTCTGATGCATGGAATGGATTTTTATGCAAAGCTATTATAACCGTGTCGTCGGCAAAGGTGGTAGTCATGATATAGTTTGTTGGCAGATGAACTGCATATATAAGATAGAGCACTGGACCCAGAAAGCTACCCTAGAGTACACCAGATGTTATTGGAAAAAGTCTTGAGTTATGTTCTCGACACTTAACACAGAACGTTCCTCTCTGAAAAGTAGGATTTTCGTAGTGGGTTTGGGTTAGGTAATTTTTGTTTGAATTTTATTAATGGACCGTCATGCCAAACCTTGTCAAATGCTTGGAAAATGTCTATAAAAGCGATAGTACAGTACTTTTTTCTTCAAAGTTCTTGCCGATAGCATCTACCGCGGTTCTTGCTAAAACCAAATTGGTGTTCAAGTACAATTTTCCGTTCTAGCAGTTTTGGTTGGATTCTTTGAAGTAGAAGTTTCTCAAAAACCTTTGACAGCACGGGTAGGAGACTAATTGGCCTATAAGAAATTGGTTCTTGTAAAGATTTGCCAATATGTTGGTTTTCCTGCTTAGGTTTTAAGTAGTTCTCTGCCACGGGGATTTGGGGTTCTGTAGCTCCATTGCTAGTGCTGGGCATTAAAATCACTTGCTGCAATACAGCGGCGCCTAAGAGTTAAAAAAAAAATTGTAAACCTATTCTCCTTAATTATGTGCTTAGAGGGGGGCAGTAAATAGCTGAGATAGTTATAGCGCGTCCCAGCTGCTCTATTAAAAGAAATTTAGTTCACATTTTTTAAATACTACAGGTTGTTACTAAAAATGAACCATGGAATGGAGGAATTATTGGAATTAGCTCTTTTGGATTAGGAGGTGCTAATGCACACGTAGTACTTTGTTCAAATCCTAAGCCAAAAACGTCTTGGTTTCCTGATTCCCCTGCCACGATTAGTTACAGTTTCTGGACGTACCGAATGTGCAGTTAATAGACTATTGGACGAATGTCAAAAATATAAAAATGACGCAGAATTTTTAGCACTATTAAATTCGATACATACTTTAAATGTTGTTGGACACGAATTTCGAGGATTTGACATTCTAGAGGTTGAACATTCCAGAGAAATATGTAGCGTGATGGAAGAAAAACGTCCAATTTGGTACATATTTACGGGTATGGGATCACAATGGTGTGGTATGGCAAAAGACTTAATTCGGTTAGATATATTTAAAAATTCTATCAAAAAGAGCTCCGAAGTTTTAATGAAACATGACATTAATTTAGAACAAATTTTGGTTGAAAATGATGACAGTGTTTTGAAAATGCGATTAATTTGTTTGTATCTATTACTGCCGTGCAAATAGCTCTCACAGACCTTCTAAGTTCATTAAATATAAAACCTGATGGAATTATCGGTCATTCTTTAGGAGAAGTTGGTTGTGCATACGCTGATGGCACACTTACTGCTGAACAAACAATCATGGTTGCCTATTCACGTGGACTAGCAATTTTAGAAAGTAAATTAGAAACAGGTAGTATGGCTTCCGTAGGTCTTACGTGGGAAGAGTGTACAAAACGTTGCCCATCTGAAATTTTCCAGCCTGTCACAACAGCAACGACAATGTTACCATTTCTGGGCCTCCTCAAGCTACTACTAACTTTGTAGCTCAACTTAAATCCGAAGGAGTATTTGCTAAAATGGTGAACGGTCCTAAATTTGCGTTCCATAGTAAATACATAGCCGATGTTAGCCCTAAATTAAAAAAAGCATTAGAGAGTATAATACCAAATCCTAAACCTAGAAGTGCTAAGTGGATATCCACATCAGTTCCAGAAGCACAATGGAATACATCTTTAGCTCAAATGAGTTCACCAGCATATCATGTAAATAATTTATTATCTCCTGTACTATTTCATGAAGCTCTTCAACATGTTCCTGAAAATGCAATTACAATCGAAATTGCTCCTCACGGATTATTTCAGACAATTCTTAAAAGAGCCCTTGATGGAAATGTAATAAATATTAGTTTGTCAAAGAGAAATTATTCTGACAATGTACAATTTTTAATTTCAAATATAGGAAAGTAAGCTGTGACACTTGGGTTTTTGTACCAAACATTAAGAAATTTTTTTTCGTAGATTATACAATGCAGGTGCACAGCCAAGAATAGAAGCTTTATATTATCCAGTGATATTTCCAGTTGGTCGTGGAACTCCCATGATTAATTCAATGATCGAATGGGACCATTCAATAGAATGGGAAGTTGCTGACTTTTCGGGTCAAGGATCTAAATTGGGCGAAAACGTTATTAACATTAATCTCGGAAATGCAGAGCACGAATTTCTCTCTGGTCATACAATAGATGGTCGAATACTTTTCCCAGCCAGCGGTTACTTGGTAATTTTTATAATTCTTTTACTTGAATTAATATATTTAATAAACTTTCTAGATTTTGGCGTGGCAATCTTTAACAAAAATGAGGAATAAAGAAGCTGAACGAACGCCTGTAGTTTTTGAAAATATTCAATTTAAAAGGGCAACCATTATGCCCAAATGTGGCCCTGTTAATTTTTTAATACAGTTATTTAATGGTTCCGGTGAATTTGAGATTTGTGAAAGTGGATCTGTCGCTGTGTCTGGCAAAATCTGTATACCAGAAGACATCACCAATGAAATGTTGAATATATCCAAACCAGACTTGAAAATGGAACCCAATTTGATACCACTTGTTGAAAATGACGTATATCAAGAATTAAGATTAAGAGGTTACGAGTATGAAGGTCTCTTTTTAAGGGTATCACAGAATCTGATAACCGAGGAATTAATGGTAGACTCAAGTGGAATAATAATTGGATCAGCTTTATCGACACTACACTACAATTTTCAATTTTGAGTCAAAATACACGAGGACTATACTTACCTACAAGAATAGAGAGTTTAATGATAGATCCCAAAGCACATTTCGAAGCATTATCTCATAATGATGACGAAAGTAATAATATCGGAAAGGCTAATTCTTTTCTTTCTTTCTTTAATATTACTTATTTTAGCGCTACCTGTGTATATGCATCGGGAGATTGGAATAATTAAATGTGGTGGAATTGAGGTACGAGGAATGAAATTTAGTTTAGTATCTCGCCGTCAACAATCTCAAGCAGCACCAAAGCTTGAAAAATACGAATTCATTCCGTTGTATAATACCATAGCATTGGAAGATCAAGATATATCTAAGACAACGGCATTAACCATTTTAACCCATATCATATTAGAAAATAGTTCAGCCTTAAAGTTAAAAATTATAGAAGACGCAACTGATCGTAGTGTGGAAACAGTTCTAACAAATGAAATTAAAAATATTTTGGAAACAGAACCCACAACATACGTCGACTATACCGTTATTACTTTAGGTAAAGGAAACTTCAGTGACTTGGAAAACAGTGGGATTAAAATTGTTCAAAAACATGTGCCCGCAGGAAGTTTTGCACAAAATGCCCATGCAGTAGTAATGGTTAATTCTTTATCACAAGTTAAAATCGGTATTCTGCAAAACGCTGTGTCATATCTAAAACCTGGTGGATTTTTTGCTATTAGAAGAGCCCGAAGTAAATGATAGACTTATATCAGAAATAAAATTGAAATTAATTAGTATCCAAGTGGTAGGAAATAGGATGTATATATTATTACGTAAACCTGTTGATGTTCAAACGGATTCCATAATAATCAAAATTACGGAAAAAAATTTGTCGTGGCTGGAACCACTTAAAGAATCTTTGGTTATGAGCGCGAGTGACGGTACTAAAATTTATCTAGTTTGTCAAGGAGAACCACTAACTGGTTTAATAGGAATGGTCAATTGTTTAAAACAGGAAAGTCATGGAGCTAATGTTCGCTGTTTCTTTATTACAGATTGTAATGTGGAAGAATTTTCTTTAAAGTCTCCTTACTATAAATTACAAATTGAAAAGATTTAATCCACAATGTGCTAAAGAACCAAGTATGGGGATCTTTTAGACATTTACTATTAGAGCAATCTACTGGTAGCTGCACTTTAAAAGTGGAACACGCTTATATTAACACATTAATTAGAGGAAATCTGTCTAGTTTAAAGTGGATAGCAAGTCCATTGGCACATTACAGGTATGATTTTTAATGCTTTTAATGATTGTTTATGTAGACAAATGTTGGGGATCGCGATTTTTGTGAATGATACATATGTGGTTAGGAAATACAACTTTAGCAATTGGAAAAAACCTCTTGTCAAGGAAGCAAACAGGAAAGAAAATACAGAATAAAAAATTGGAATTACTTTAATTTATCATTTATTTTTGTTTTGCTTGTACTTTATATGATATGGGAAGCTGCAAAACTAAAGATTATTTAAAGATTCTAGAAATACATATAAAATTTACATAAAACACAACTTACGTAGAATTACGTAGGTAATGATTTGGTTAAAAATATTTTATGGATTGGCTTTTATATATTTAGGAAATTAGGTATACAGCTGAACAAATAATTTTCGATTACTTTTAGACTAAATAAATCCGAGCTATGTACCGTGTACTACGCACCACTCAATTTCCGCGATATTATGGTAACTTCTGGAAAGGTAATTTCTGAAGGATTATCAGATGATCAACCTGGTGAACAATGCATAATTGGTTTTGAATTTTCTGGACGTGATTGCAAAGGTAGACGCGTTATGGGAATGGTAGAATCTGGCGGTTTGGCTACAACCTGCGTGGCTAATACAGAATATATGTGGCAAATACCAGAAAAGTGGAGTTTAGGAGAGGCGGCTACAATTCCAGTAGTTTATGTAACCGTAAGTTACACTTTTAAAAAGAAAATTGAACAAAAGTTAACATTAATTAATTTTTACAGTGTTATTATGCATTAATCGTTAAAGGTCAATTAAGATCCGGAGAGTCTGTTCTCATACATGCCGGTGCTGGTGGTGTAGGTCAGGCAGCAATTTCCATTGCCTTTCATATGGGCTGCACAGTTTTTACTACTTGTGGAAGTCAACTTAAACGAGATTTTCTAAAGAAAACATTTCCCCAATTGGACGACAATCATATTGGCAATTCTAGAGATACCACTTTCGAACAGTTGGTTTTATATCATACAAATGGTAATGGTGTTGATGTAGTACTCAACTCTTTAGCAAGAAAATCCTTGCAAGCATCTGTAAGGTGCTTGGCTCAAAATGGTAGATTTTTAGAATTAGGAAAAGTAGATTTTTCTAGCAATTCTTCTCTCGGAATGGACGTTTTTTTAAAAAACGTATGTTTCTTTGGAATTGCTTTGGAAAATTGTACAAAAATCTCCGATGTTGACAAACTTGATATAATCAGGCTAATAAATGAAGGTATAAAGAGTGGAATGGTTAAACCACTTCCCAGAATAGTATTTACTGCGACTCAGGTGGAAGAAGCATTTCGATTTATGGCATCAAGCAAACATATTGGCAAAGTTATATTAAAAATAAGGGACGAAGAAAAACAAACCACTTTGATTCCCAAACCAAAACTTGTTGATGCAATTGCTCGTACGTACATGAATCCAGATAAGACCTATATTCTTATAGGAGGTTTAGGAGGATTTGGTTTAGAATTAGCAAATTGGTTGATATCTAGAGGTGCAACCAAAGTTGTTTTAACATCTAGAGTAGGTATAAAAAGTGGATATCAGTCTTTGTGTGTTAGACGTTGGCGTGAAAAAGGAGTGCAAGTGTTGGTATTCTTAAGTGATGCTAGCACCGAGAAGGGTGCGAACGAACTTTTCGAAGAAGCTAACAAACTTGGACCCATAGGTGGAATATTTAATTTGGCTGTTAGTTTACGTGATGCTCTATTTGAAAATCAATCCGAAGCTAACTTTAAAACCGTCATGAAAGCTAAGGTGGATATTACAAAAAAGATTGGATGTTGCATCTCGTACTTTTGCCCCACATTTAGATTATTTTGTGGCATTTTCGTCGGTAGCTTGTGGACGTGGCAATGCAGGACAAACGAATTATGGACTTGCAAATTCTGCAATGGAACGTATATGCGAAGCTCGTCGCGATTGTGGTTTGCCTGGACTTGCTATACAGTGGGGAGCGATCGGTGATGTAGGGGTATTTTTGGAAGTCATGGGCGATAACGATGTGGAAGTTCTAGATACTATACCACAACGGATGTTATCTTGCTTATCCACAATGGATATCTTGTTGCAACAACCGCACGCAGTTGTTTCGAGTATGGTTTTAGGAGAGAAGAAAAAATGTACCGAAAGTGAAAATAAAATTAACATTGTAGATGAGGTTGGATATATATTGGGAATAAAAGATACTACAACAGTTGCTCCTAATGCTACACTGGCAGATATTGGTATGGATTCCCTGATGCTTACAGAAATTAAACAAACTTTGGAAAGAAGTTACGATTTAATATTGAATGCACAAGTAATTAGAAACTTAACTTTCAAGCGTTTAATTGAGTTTACTTTTGGTAATCTGGCATCGGTGGAAGACTATAATAGCATAAAGGAAGATAAATCAACGAGTGAAAATAACCAAATTGTATTTGAACTTTCTACTGAAATTATACCAAAGCAAGTGCTTCTTAATATGTCGAATAACTTAATGCAAGAAATAAATCAAAATCGCATTTTCATAGTACATCCAATTGAAGGAAGTGTAAATATTTTAAAAAATTTAGCTGAAAATATTGAAATGCCTGTTTATGGTCTTCAATGTACAGCTGCGTGTCCGTTAACTTCAATTAACGAATTATCTAAGCATTATATTCAACAAATGAAAACGGTGCAACCCATTGGACCGTACACTGTAATTGGTTATTCGTTTGGTGCTTGCGTTGCATTTGAAATGGGTATTCAGCTTGAAGCTACAAAAGAGAGTGTAAAATTATTATTACTGGATGGTTCCCCTAAGTGCATTCCTACTTACGTTAAAAACAGAAAGAACGATTTTACCACTGATCAAATTGGAGCACTTACATATTTTGTTCAGTTATTTAAAGTAGTTGATCAGCAGAAGGTGTGTACTATTATTGCAGTGTAAGTTGGAATTTTTTTGAAGTATCAAATGTATTTTGTAGCTTACCAGGGATATGATGCTATCACCTTCACTTGATAAAAAGTGGAATGTATCGCTAAAGCTCTGGAGGGACTAACACCGTATTCTAGAGATGATATAAAATCTGCAGCTTACAGTTTTTACCATAAATTATTAGCAGCAGATAGTTATGAACCATCAACCAAATTTAAAGGCAACATCACTTTGGTTAAAGCAACGGACAGTTACCTTTTATTAGGTGACGATTATGGTCTAAATTCGGTAAGTTCATTTAAACAAACACCATTTGACGAGCAGTCTAATTAGTAAAAACTTTTGAGAACAGCACGGTTTGGGTTTTTGATGTTATTAGGTTTGGCAGCACATAAAAATGCAATTATTCCGAAACCACCATTAATTTTGTATTTTATATACCAAAGTTTTGTTTTTGTACAATAACTCGTTTTATTCGATTCAGACATCCGAAATGAATGAAAATTTTGAGGAAAAGCCCAAAATCTATTTATAAGATACAACACTGAAGACAATTAAAAAGATTTATTGATTTTTTCTTCGAGTAATACTAATGGAACAAGAATTACTCAAAGTTGTTAATTCTAACATTTTATGAAAAATCACTCCAGATACAACCATATAGATTAACCTCTGAATCCGCTACAAGAAGGTTGCAGTTGTCAGTTGTTTGATTTTAGGCCACCAAGCAAGTGCTCCATAACAAACCATGGGTCTAACGACAGGAGTCTAGACACAAGGGTTATCTTGGAGGAAAGACCCCACCACCGTCAATGCTAGGAGATCATATCCTCTTTCCTGAGTTTAATTTGTAAATGTTTCCCCAATTTAGTCGTTTGTCACGCATTATTCCCAGATCCTTGACATTATTTGCCGGTTATAGGAGAGTTTCCATTAATCTAGGCATTGCCATGCTCCATAGTTTTCTTTTGTTGTTGAATAAAACAAGCACTGTTTTAGTCGTGTTGAACAAAACTTTCGGTGTACATCCGTAAGCAATGCACGCCTTAAACACTCACACGAGGTAACAGAGCAAATGTTCCAGTCCTCATTGGAGTAGGGCCGGAAACACTTTACTATTATGTATCGTCTTCAGTGTAAAACGCTTCTTGTACCAGTCGCTGTTTTTTTCTTTATTTCTTTTTTCATCCAGGCCCCTCGCATCATGACCAATTGCTTGTGGCTCTTTTAATACAAATAATTGGTCTGTTAGAGCTCTGCCCTGTCTAAACCCGCACTGATATTCTCCAATTACTTCTTCAGCATATAGTCTAAGTTTATTTTTGATACGCGTTGCAAGTATTTTATAGCATAGATCCAGCAATGCGGTCCCGCTGTAGTTTCCGCATTCAATCTTGTCGCCCTTCTTATGTGCTGGGCATATACATATGTGCCAATTTCCAAACTTTGAGCATCTTTTCCTTTTTCCAAATTTTCTATATGATATCTCCAATCATTCTATGTAATTTTTGTTCTCCGCATTTCAACAACTCCACTCGTATTCCATCTTCTCCTGCACTTGTATTGTTCTTTTAGATTTGTCAGTACTTCCGTGATTTCTTCTTTTGTTAGTGTCTTTTCATTTTTATTATTAATTGTGGTTGCCTTATGGGCTCTTTCTTATGCTTATAGTTTCCTGATGTATTTAATAATTTCTCCAAATAATCCGCACATTTTTGCTTAACTCTTTCCCTTGTCTCCACCAGCGCACTTTTTTTGGTTTTATAGAATGTTGTTTTGCTTGAACTAAACCCTTCTTTGCATTGCAGTCTTCAATAACCTTTTCTTCACATATTTATGGATACCTTCGTACTCTTTTTCTAATAGCTCATAAAACTGATCCATAATTTCTATATGTTTGATAAGACCGATAAATTGTGGTCAGCTTTTGAGCGCCTTAGTATATGCAAAAATTTGATATATTACAGGTTATTCCTGACTCCTAATCAAACCTAATTAATATCAAATAATCCGATTCGAGTTGCTTTTACAAATTAAGTTGATATTTTGACTTGTTACCTGAACTAGAGATAGTTTTTATAACAAATTTATTTATTTATTTTAGATGTGCACACAAAAAGTATCTGTGAAATTGGTAGAAGGCAATCACAGATCAATTCTTAAGGGTGAAGCGGTAAAAAAAATAGCAAATATACTGCACAGTGTAGTTAATCAAGAATAAATTTAACTAATAAATTACATTTTATGAACATAGTACCTATCTTGAGGTTATTAACCAAATAATATATAGGTTAAACCTATACTGTTTCCAATAAAAAATTATTTTTAGAATCTGAACTTGCATTAATTTTGAATATCTATTCAATTTAATTCAAATTTTTTAAAATTATAAATTTTAAATATTTATTATAATATATTTGTGAATACCTTTTTAATATAATTATAACCGAAATGTTTAACCGAAATATGTAACCGAAATGTGTAACCGAATATCGTTGGGGTGGTTGAGTAATAAATCTACTTAAGTTTAAATTCTCTGAGTGAGGCTGATCAACAATGACCTACAATTTCTCAGATCTGTCAGATCTCCCTAAGTAAGGCTAAACAACAATGTCAAAGAGATTAGCTGTTGTTGACTGTTGTTTCAAGGATATTTTCCCATTATTTAACAGAGTTGCGGTAATTCCAGACGAAGTGACTGTCAGTGCAATTTTTCCAGATTGTCTCACGTTTGCCAATATTAAATTTGCAAGGAATATTTTCCCAGTGCCTCCTGGGTGTCAAAAAAAAATAATAAATCGATAATAATGGAGCGTATTTGATTTAAATAAATTCACTTTCACACTATAAGAAGACCAATTGAATTTTACTAAAAAACGTCACGAACTTTTTCTCTAACATAATATTATTTTATTCTAAAAATAAGTTAGCGTCTCAACTCATGAAAATATTTTTCCTCGTTGAGTACTCTCCAACTTCGGTATATTCCTTGTTATTGTACGGACTGCACATTATCTAAGTGTAGATTCTGAAACCAAAAAACGTAAAAAATTTCATTAAACAAATTATAAATACCTGTAATCGATTTTATTAATCAAAAGCATGAACGCAGGGTAATTCGTTATTTTGAACAATTATTATCAAATAAAAATATGGCGATGGCCACATCAGGTGTCGGTTGATCCAGAATAAAAACCTCCCTGAAGCGGACGGAAGAACACACTCCGGGTAACCAAAAGAAAAACGGTAGCACCAATTCATAGCATAATCATTTTATTATTTTTCTAAAAGAAACACATCAATGGGTGTAAGGCTAAAGGTTATAAACGACGAATTGTAAACTTTACACTACAGGAAGTTAAAATTGAAAATTTATGAAGTGAAATTCATAAAATATGTAATAAAACGTTATCAAGTTTTTTGAAAAATCGCAATAGCCTAGTTTACCGTACGGTGTAACTTTACCCCGAGAAATTAAGAAGAAATTATAGTAACTTTATTATCGAAGTTGAGGATGCACTTGATAATGGAACAATAAAACACATTCTCCTCGAGTGAGAAATCTTCAACTTGTGAAAAGTGTTTCTTATTGTTCTATTATTATTTATTATAATTATTATTAATTATGCATTTTGAAATATTACTATCGGTAATATGTTGCATCAACAGACTTCGGCAATGCTGGACTGCTTCCCTCCCCCCCCCTGAGGCTTTAATGTTTCTATTTCAGCATCGAAATCCGCCAGAAAGGTTGATCTTCTAAAGCAATGATCATCGTAGTCTTACAGATCGGATAAACCAAGAAACATGGCAATTTCTTAATTTATTGTTTCTTAAATTATTTAAAATTACATTAGAGCAACAAGGATGTATTTAAAAAAATATGTCATTTGTTTTTGAATTTAAAATAGTTATACAAGAGAAATTACAATATGTCAGATGTATGTAATAAAAAAAGGTAGCTAGAATACCGCTTTTATTTTATAATTTAAATTTATATTATAATATAGTACACTCATTTGACTAGCAATTCTCATCTGATTTCATACAACTATAGAAAATGACGAAACTTCATCTTTCCTGGGTCCGACTATATTTGATAATTTTAATTTCATGTACGTCAATTTTCAATAGTAAAGTATTAAGTGCATAGCAAGTTGCCGATAATTCTGGCTAAAATGCACGACAGCTTATTACGACGAAAATTTGCACGACGCGAAGCGGAGGGCAAATTTTCTCAAGAAATAAGCTGGAGTGCATATTTAGCAGAATTATCGATGGCAACTTGCTATGCACGTAATACATTTTGTCAGACTATTGCATAAGTAATAAGAAAAATTCAAAAATTTGCAAAAAAGCTGCGATTTTGATAATACGAAATCGATAAGTGCACTTGTACAAGCTTATCGCTTAATTGCCATGGAATTGGTTCTAATTTTGACATTTGAGTTATTCCGAATTTTTCTATTGGTTTATAGGTAACTATGTACATACGCGTGCAATAGTCAAAAATCACATAATTTTAGAATAATAATTTTTAATGATAGTACAATGGATAAAAAGTTGTAAAATTTTTTAGTTTATTAGCTTTTAAGTTTATAATTAATTCTTATATACGGCACAATCAATTTGATCACAAAGTTAGTGGCACTAAAGTAATTTTTTCTAAATTTGTTGCTTTATGCTGTTTTGCCTTTCAACCAATTATTGGTCGGCCGTATTTGAAGGGAGACGGTCGTTGACCTGGGTGATCAACTGCTAATGTAAGGCGCCCCGGTTTGATTGAATCCGGGTAGAGCTCACTTCGCAATGTCGTCTCCGTGCTTCGGAAGGTGCGTAAAGACGACAATCCTCCTATGTTAATGAATTGCCATTATTAACAATATAAAATAGGGTGACAGGCACATCTGAAGCTGACCTAGCAAGCTACTTCAAATGTAAAACAAATAATATGCTCACAGTACTAGCAGTGGATTCGGAACTTCGCCGAGGTTACTGTTGGAAATTACAGGGCGTAGTCCTAAGTTAAGAGGAAGAAGAAGTATTTGAAGAAAAAGTATACCGCCGATAATATGTTAATCTATTCCTTTCAAAACAATATTAATTTATTTGCCGCGATATTAATTTTATATTTACTTAATCAATGTTTTATTTAATATCCTTATCACATTGTATTTAAACAGAAATAAATTTTGTTGAAATAAATTTTATCAAACTTTGATAGGCATGTTTTAAAAAATAACCATTATTTAATATCTAATTATAAAAATAAATCAAATAAAATGTACGAAACGCATAGAAAGCATAAAATAAATTTTAATACAGTCAATTCCACTTAATCGGAGCCCATTCATCGGGCAAGAACATTTTGGCCCAAAATGTTTGGCTAACCGATATTCAGGCGAATTCATCAAAAACTTAAAAAAATTTGTATTTGCTTACATTTGAATGAACTTGAAAAAGAACTACATAATATTACTTAGTTATACTTACTCAGTATCTACTATTCCTTTATTAAAAAAATAAAAAAAACTTAGTGTAGATTTAGTAGGTTTCCTTCTAAATAAGATATTGTTGCACTTAACAATGCTTAATAAAAGAAAATACAAGGAAAAATCATGGTTTTACAAATTTAATTTTCCAAAATAAATTGTTTGAATGTCGCAATGAAATAAATTTTAATAACGTAATTTGTAACATCTGCAAAATGAGATGTTAAGTCTTCAAACATCTCTCACTGCTCATGTATTTAAGATTAAGCAGGCTAAGCCGGCTAATTTTGGTCAACTGTTTATCATTGTCTATTGTTTATTCCTATTGAAAGGAATGAAAAAGAAAGCTAGTCCGGACGGTATAGATTCAGCCTATTTATTGGCCTTGCTCGCAAGCTCGCTCTGCCATAAACCATAGCCTTCGTCCAATAAAGACCTAAATTATGTACTCATTATATAAATAGCTATTATTTAAAATGCACGTTTACTATTGGTCATTTAACATGACTGTACGTAAGGTGTATTGATGATGAATTGATGACATTGCTGACATTCAAATGACAATCAAAAGAAGTTGTATGTAGGATACATCAAGTAAAAGAAGAGCAGATTATGGAGTTCCGCAAGAACGTGTTTTAGATCCGGTGTTATTTGTGATGTTTATAACAGAGTTAAATAGTGTATCTAAAAAGGCCAAGTTTCACTTGTTCACAGACGATACGCTTGTATGTATATATGACGAGAAATAATTGTAGAATGATAGTTGAAGAGTTAAACCAAGAACTAATAGGTTTGTTTGTTGGACGTGTTCTTAACTGTTCTGAACAGTTTTTAATTACGTCACACTGATAGCTTTTTAGAGCAGCATCCGACAAACACTTTTGAAATAACTTATCGTAGATCTATGTAGCTTTCGTCGCCTTTCTTTAGGAATGTGCACAAATACTTTTAAATCAAAAATTCATAGATGAATGTTGTTTCTTTGTTTCCCTGTCGTACCACAGTTCATACGGCGACTTGTTTGTGACAATGCTTGTTCTAGTTCGATTCAATATCAAAACCGCAGAGTTTACAACCTCGGCCCAAATTTTTTTTTTTATTTTCTTTGAATAAATCATTGTATTTGCTGCTTTGCACACCATTTTGTTCAAGTGTGTATGGTTCACTGATGTTGAATCCTCATTTTATTAAAAAACGCTTTCAACTTCTCGTTAAGGAATTTAGTACAATTATCCAATCTGAGAAAACAAATGTTGTGTTCGCGTTCCTTTTCTACAAACTGCACGAAGTTATTTTGTGATGCAGTTTGCAACCTTTAATTTTAGCGTCAAGAAGTAAATAAACCTAAAATGCGAATAATCCTCTTTTAATAATAAAAATATTTGGAACCACCAATTGAATCTTCTTGCATTGGTCCACACATATCTGAATGAATAATTTCACCACACATTTTAGTGTTTCTTTGCGACTATTGAAATTGCTTAGAAGATTTTTCCCGTACACGCACGCTTCACACACAAAATCTTTATTTTTAAAATCTATTTTGTAATTTTGGAAAAATTTCTTTACTTGTGGTACGTTCTGGTGCCTAAATGATTTGTGCCACAAACAAAGGGAAACCCTTTCTTCTGCTGTATTTGTTATGGCTGCTTTGGAATGTGGTTCATTTACCTTGAACATTATCAGCAACACCTTTTTTCGGCGATCTCCCACTGCTACGATGCTTCCATCCTTCAGTAGTTCGCAACGTTTGTTGTCAGATTTCAATTTGTAACCACGATCCATGACTTTTCCCAATAAGAATAAATTAACGTAAATTTTTGGCTCATATAAAACATCTACCATATGCTTGCAAATCCAATCATTGCTAGTGTATGCAAGATTGTTCATGTTGCTCTTTCCACGAGCTACAATATTGTTCTAATTTCCAATTGTCACTGCTTTCATAAAGTTTTTAAACCATTCACGTAGGTAACTCATGTGATCACTCGCACCTGAATCTAAGATCCAAACGTCTTTATCTTCTTTCGATACTGTACACATAAATGCATCGACTTTTAGTCGATCGTTTGCATCGTTTTTAGTTATGGGCAATCTCTTTTCCAGTGATCACTTTTGTCATATTTAAAACATCTCTCTTTCGGTTTTACGTTTTGTAATTTTCAATGTGTAGCGAATTTTATTAAAAATCTATCTGCTGCTTGTTTAACTCTTATATTACTACAAAGAAGACAAAAAAGAAAACGTTAAAATCGCAGAGACAATTTTGGTCAGAGAATGGATTAAAAACCGAGAAAATTTTGTGGAATGGTAAATAATTTATTTAGATAATTACGCGAAGAAGACGTAACATTCTATAAAAAGTTTTTGCGAGTATCCAGTACTGATTTGAGTTATTTGTTACAAAAAGTGACGCGTATTATACCAAAAAAAGGATATGTTTATGAGAAAGATAATAACATCAACTGAACGACGAATTGCACTGAATTTTCAGTGTTCGCACGTTGCAATATAAAGATTGTACAATTCTTCGTGTTGGGCAACTTAAAAAGTTAAAGGTGGGAAATTTTTTTTTTGGGAAAAATTTTTTTTTTTTTTAAAAAAATTTTTTTTTTTAAATTTTAAAAAATTTAAAAAATTTTTGGGCCACCTTTTTTCCCCCTTTTTGGGGGGTTTTTTAATAAAAAAAAAAAAAAGGGAAAATTTAAAAATTTTTAAAAAATTTAAAAAAAATTTTTTTAAACCCCTTTTTTTTTGTTATTAAAAATAAAAATTTAAAAAAAAAATTTTTTAAAATTTTTAAAAAAAATTTTAAATTTTAAATTTTAAAATTTTAAAAAAATTTTTTTTTTTAAAAAAAAAAAAAAATTTTTTAAACCCCTTTTTTTTCCCTTTTTAAAAAAATTAAAAAATTAAAATTAAAAGGAAAGGAAAAAAAATTTTTTTTTAAATTTTTAAATTAAAAATTTAAACCCTTTTTAAAAAATTTTTCCCGGAAATTTTTTAAAATTTTTAAAAAAAAAAAAATTTAAAATTAATTTTTAAAATTTAAATTTTTTAAATAAAAAATTTTAAAAAATTTTTAAAAGGTTTAAAAAAAATTTTTTTTTGAATTTTTAATTTTTTTTTAAAAAATTTAAAAAAATTCCAGAAAGGAAGGAAGCCCCTTTTCCAAAAACCCAAAAAGCCAACAAAAAAATTTTCCCCCCAATTTTTTAAAAAAAAAAAGGTTTTTTTTATTTTAAAAAAAAAACCAAAAAATTTTTTTTTTGGGGGCCCGGGGAATTTTTCCCAAAAAAAAAAAAAGGTTTTTAAAAAAATTTTTTTTTTTTTTTTTTTTTAAAATTTTAAAAAATTTTTGGTTTTGGGGAAAAGGTTTAAAACAAAATTTTAAAAAATTTTTTTAAAATTTTTTTAAAAAAATTTAGTTTATTTTTTTTAAAAAAAATTAAATTTAAATTTTTTTAAAAAATTTTTTTAAAAAAAAATTTTTTTTTTTTCCCCTTCCCTTTTTTTTAAAAAATTTTTTTTTTTTTTTTTTAAAAAACCCAATTAAAAAAATTTTTAAAGTTTTTTTTTTTTTTTTTTTTTTTGAAAGGGTTTTTTTCCCCCAACCAAAAATTTTTTAAAATTTTTTAAAAATGAAGGGGTTTAATTTAAATTTTAATTTTTTTTTTTTAAAAAAAAAAATTTTTAAAAAAATTTTTTTAAAAAATTTTAAAAATTTTTTTTAAGGTTTTTCCCGGGTTTTAAAGGGTTTTAAAATTTAAGTTAAAAATTGAAGATTAAAAAAAAAAAATTTTTTAAAAAAATTTTTTTTTGTTAAATTAAGTTTGGTTAAAAAAATTTTTTAAAAAAATTTTTTTAAAATTTAAAAAATTAAACTTTAAAAAAAAATTTTAAAAAATTTTTCCAAAATTTTTTTTTTTAAAATTTTTATTAAAAAAAAAAAAAAAAAAAAAGGTTTTCCTTAGGAAATTTTTTAAACCTTTTTTAAAAATTTTAAAAAAAAAAAAAACAAAAAAAAAAAAATTAAATAAAACCCAAACCCAAAAAAAAAAAATTTTTTTTTTAAAATGTTAAGAAATTTTTTAAATTTTTTAAAAAATAATTTAAAAATTTCCCTTAAAAAAAAAAATTTCAATTTTAAAATTTTTTAAAATTTTTTGGGTTTTTTTATTTTCCTTGTTTTTAAATTTGTTTTAAATTTTTTTTTCCAAATTTAAACCAAAATTTAAAAAATTTTTTAAACCGTTTTTAATTTTTTTTTTTGGGTTTTTTGGGGTTTTTGGGCCCTTTTAAAACCCAACTTTTTTTCCCCTTTTTGGTTTTTAAATTTTAAATTTTTTGGGAAATTTTTTAATTTAAAAAAACCCCCGGGGCCCTTTTGGGTTTTTTTTTTTTTTTTCCTTTTTTTTTTCTTTTTTTCCCTTTTTTTTTTAAAAATTCAAAAAAAAAACCAAAATTTTTTTTTTAAAAAAACCCAATTAAAAAAACCTTCCCAAAAAAAAAATTTTTTTCCCTTTTAAAATTTATTTCAAAAAACAAAATTTTGAATAAAAAAAAAAAGGGCCCTTTTTTTTTTGGGGAAAAAATTTTTTCCCCCAGTTTGGTTAAAAAAAATTTTTTTTGGGGGTTTTAAAATTTTTTAAAAAAAAACCAAAAAGGGTTTTTTTAAACCCAATTTTTTAAAAAATTTAAATTTAAAAGTTTTAAATTGGCCGGGGGTTTTTGGAAAAAAATTTTAAATTTAAAATTTAAAAAAAAAAACCTTTAAAAATTTTTTAAATTAAAAAAAAGGTTAAAATTTTTTTTAAAAGGGGGTTTTTTTTTTAAATTTAAAATTTTAAACCCCAAAATCCAAAATTTTTTTTTTTAATAAAATTTTTAAAATTTAAAAAAATTTTTTTAAATAAAAACTTTTTTTTGGGTTTTAATTTTTTTTTTTTCCAAATTCCAAAAAAAGGGGGCCCCCCCCAACCTAATGGCCAATTTTTCCCTTTTTTCCCCGGGGAAAAGGGGAAAAAATTTTTGGGGTTTATTTCCCAAAAACGGGCCCGGGGTTTCCCTTTTCCCCAAATTAAAAAAATTTAAAAACCCTTTTTGGGAAAAAAAAAAAAACCCAAAATAAGGTCCCCAAAAAATTTTAAAAAAAAAAAAAGGGGGGAATTTTTGGGGGGGTTTTAAATTTTTTTGGGGTTGGAAAAGGGTTAAATCCGGAAAATTTCCAAAAATTAAGGAAAAAAATTTTTCCAAAAATTTTAAAAAAATTTTTAAACCCCCAAAAATTTTTAAATTTTTAATTAAAAATTTTAAAAAATTTGGGGGAAAAACGGGGGGGGAATAATTTTTTTAATTTTTTAAATTTAAATTTTTAAAATTTAAATTTTAAAATTTTAAACCAAAGGAAAGCCCGGGGGGAATTTGTTTGGGGAATTTTGGGGGTTTTTAAAAACCTTTAAAAAATTTTTAAAATTTTTTTAAAACCCGGGTTTTAAATTTTCCCAACTTTTCCAAAAGGGGAAAAAAATTTAAAAATTTTTAAAAAAAAATTAATCCAAAAAGGGGGTTGGCCCCGGGGAACCAAAAAGGGGAAAAAAAATTTTTTTTCAAATTTTTAAAAAAAAATTTTTAAAAAATTGGGAAAAAAGGGAAGGGAAAATTTTCCCTTTTTTTTAAAAATTGGGGGGGGGGAAATTTTTTAAAACCCAAATTTAAAATTAAACCTTAAAACCAAAAAGGGTTAAAATTTAAAACCAAAAAAAAAAAAATTTTTTTTTTAAAATTTTTAAAATTGGCCTTAAAAAAATTGGGGAAATTTTTTTTTTTGGGGGGCCCAAATTTTTTTTTTAAAAAAGCCCTTTTTTGGTTTCCCCCTTTTTTTTTAATTTCCGGAAGTCCGGGAAATTTTAAATTAAAAATTAAAAAAAAAATTTTAAATTTTTAAAATTAAATTTTTAAAATTTTTTTTTTGGGAATTTAAATTTTTTTTTTAAAAAAAGAAAAAAGGGAAAAAAAAGGTCCAATTTTAATATTTTAAAGGGGGAAATGGGGGAAAAAAAATTTTAATTAATTTAAAATTTTTAAAAAATTTCGAAAAAAATTTTAATTAAAAAAAAATTTTTTAAAAAATTTTGGGGTTTTTAAAAATTTTTAAAATTTTTTTTTTTGGGAAAAGCCTTAAAATTTTAACCCTTTTTAAAAAAAATTAAAAAGGTTTTTTGGGAAAGGGGGAAGGGTTTGGGGGAAAAAAAACCCCCCAAAAAATTGGTTGGTAAATTTTAAAAGAAATTTTAAAAAAATTAAAAATTTTTTTGGGGGTTTTAAAAAGGGGGAAAAATTTTTCCCCCTTTTTCCCAGCCCCAAAAAAAAAGGGGTTTTTTCCCTCCTAATTTTTAATTAAAAAAGGGAAAGGGGAAAGGGTTTTTTTTTAAAAAAAACCGGGAAAAAAAAAAAAGGGAAAAAAAAAAAAAAAAAAATTTAAATTAAAATTTTAAAAGGGGAAAACCTTTTTAAAAAAACCCCAAATTTAAAATTTTTATTACCCTTTTTTAAAAGCTCTTCAGCATATTCCTGAAAATGCAATTACAATCGAAATTGCTCCTCACGGATTATTTCAGACAATTTTAAAAAAGGCCCCCAAAATATTTAAAATTTTTTTAAAAGAAAATTTTAAATTAAATTTTTTAAAATTTAAAAAATTTTTTTTTTTTTTTAAAAATTTAAAAAATTTTGTAGATTATACAATGCAGGTGCACAGCCAAGAATAGAAACTTTATATCATCCAGTGACATTTCCAGTTGGTCGTGGAACTCCCATGATCAATTCAATGATCGAATGGGACCATTCAGTAGAATGGAAATTTTTTTTGGAAAAAAAAAGGGAAAAAAATTAAATTTAATTTGGAAGGGAAAAATTTTTTGGGAAAAAGGGGGTTTTTTCCCCCGGTTTTGGAATTTTTTTTTTTTTTTTTTTTTAAAAAAATTAAAAAAAAGGGGGGCCCAAAAAAAAAAAAAAATTTTAAAAACCCCAAATTTTTAAAATTTTTTTAAAAAAATTTTGGGTTTTTTTTTTTTTAAAATTTTGGTTTCCTTTTAAAATTGGAAAGGGTTTTTTTGGAAACCCTTTAAAAAAACCCCAAAAAATTTAAAAACCAAAAAAAAAAGGCCCCAATTTTATACCAATTTTTTTTTCCAAATTTTAAAGGGTTTTAAAAAAAGGTTTTTAAAAAAAAAAAACAAGGAATTAAGGAAAAAGGGAAAAAATTGGGTTTTTTTTTTAAATTTTAATTTAAATAAAAAAAATTTAAAAAAAAAAAAATTTAAAAAACCCAAAAAAACCTTTTATAAGGAAAAAAAAATTAAAAGGAAATTTTTTTTTTTATTTTTAAAATTTTTTATTTTTTTCCCCCGGGGGGGAAAAAATAAAAAGGGTGGGGGGGGAAAAAAATTTTAACAACCGCCCAAAAAAAACCCAAAAAAAAAAAATTTTTTTTTAAAAAAAAAAAAAAATTTTTAAAAAAAAATTTTTTTTTCCCAATTAATTTAAAAAAAAAAAAAAAAAAAGAAAGGTTTTAAAGGGGTTTTAAAAAAAATTTTTTTGGGAAACCCAAACCCCAAAAACCCTTAATTTTTTAAAAAGGAAAAAATTTATTTAAAAAAGGGGAAAAATTTTTTAAAAAAAAAAAGGGGGTTTAAAAACCCCTTTGGGGGTTTTTTTTTAAAAAAAAATTTTTTTTCTTTTAAAAAGGGGTTTTTTTTAAAAAAGGAAAAAAAAAACGAAAAAAAAAAAAAAAACCCAAAGGGGGAAAAAGGGAATTAAATTTTTAAAACCCCTTTTTTCCAAAATTTTAAAAAAAATTAAAAATTTTTTTTGGGAAAAAAAATTTTTTGGGGTGAGGGGAAAAATTTATTTGTTTAAAAAAATTTTTTTAAAGGGGTTTTTAAAAAAAAGGAAAGGAGGAACGCGTTCCTTCTTTTTTTAAGGGGGAAAATTTTTTTTTTTTCTTTAAAAAAAAAAAAAAAATTTAAAAAAAAAAAAAAGGGGGAATTTTTTTTTAAAAACCCCTTTGGCCCCGGGGGAAATTTTTTAAAAAAAAAGGGGGGTTTTTTTGGGGAAAAATTTTTTAAAAAAATTTTTCCTTTTTTTTGGGTGGGTTGGTTGGGTTTTTTTTAATTTTAAAATTTAAAAAAAAACCCTTTTTTTTATTTTTTGGGTTTAAAATTACAAATTTTTCCCAAAAAAAAAAAAAATTTTTTTTAAAAAGAAAATTTAAAAATTTAAAATTTTTTTTTTAAAATTTAAAATTTTTTTTGGGGGGGGCCCCTTTGGGGGAAAAATTAAAATAAACCCCGGTTTTTTTTTCCAAGGGGGTTTAAAATTTAACCCTTTTTTTTAAAAAATTTTAAAATTTTAAAAAAAATTTTTATTTAAATTATTAAATAAAGTAAAAAAAAGGAAAATTTCAATTTAATTTTTTAAAACCAAAAATTTCCCAAACCCCCTTTAATTTTTTTTTTAAAAACCCCCAAGCAAAAAAAAAAAAAAAAGGGGTTTTTTGAAAAAAATTTTTTGGGGCCAGGGCCAAAAAAATTTTTTTTTTTTTTTTTAAATTTAAAATTTTTTTTTTTAAATTTAAAAAATTTTTTTTATTTTTTTTTTCCCCCCCCCTTTTTTTCCTTTTTTTAAAATTCCCTTCCCTTTTTAAAAAGGAATTGGATTTTTTTAAAAAAAAAAAATTTTTTTAAAAAAAATAATAAAGAATTCAAGGGAAGAGAAAGGAAAAATTTTTTTTTTTTGTAAAAACCCCCCCTTTCCCAAAAAATTTTTTTGGGGGGAAAATAATTTTAAATTTTGTTTTTTTTTTAAAAATTTAAAAAAAACCTTTTCCCCTTTTCCCCCCCTTTAAAAAATTTAAAAAAAAAAAAACCCAAAATTTTTTCCAAAAAAATTCCAAAAAAAAAAAAAAACCCCCCTTTTTCCCCCCAAACCCCAACCAACCCAACAAAACTTTTTAAATTTTTTAAATTTTAAAATTTGGAAACCCAGGGGTTTTTTTAACCCAAACCCCCCCCCCAAAAAACCCTTTTAAAACCCAAAAAATTTTTTTTTTTTTTTAAATTTTTAAACCAAAACCCCCTTTTTTTTTTTTTTAAATGAAAAAATTTAAAAAATTTAAAAAATTTAAAAAAAATTCCAAAAAAAAAAAAAAAATTTTAAAAAATTTTTTAAAAATTTTTTTTTTTTTTTTTTTTTTTTAAAATTTTAAAAATTTTTTTTTAATTTTAAAAATTTTTAAAAAAAAACCCCCCCCAAACCCCTTTTGGTAATTTTAAAATTTTTAAAAATTTTGGGATTATCAAAAACCAAAAATTGGTTTTTTTTTTTTTCCTTTAAGGTTTGGGTTTGGGAATTTTTGGCCCCTCCCCGGGGTGGGAATAAAAAATTCCAAAAAGGGAAATTTGGAAAGGGGAAACCCAAATTTAAAATTTTTTTTAAAAGGAAAAAAATTAAAAAAATTAAATTAAATTTTAATTTTTTTTTTTTTTAAAAAAAATTAAATTGGGGGTTTCTTTTAATCCGGGGGGGGGTTGGGGGCCCAATTTCCTTTTTTTTTTTTTTTTAAAAATAAACAAAAAAAAAAAACCCAAAAAAAAAATTAATTCCAAAAATTTTTTTTTTTTAAAAAAAATGGTTGGTGTGTTTTTTTTCCCAAAAAAAGGGGGGAAAGGGGGGTTTTAAAATTTTAAATTTTTAAAAAAAATTTTTTTAATTTTTTCCCGGGGAAGGGTTTTTTAAAAAAGGTTTTTTTTTGGTTTGGGAAAAAAAAAAATTTTTAAAAAAATTAATTTAAAAAAAAAAAAAAGGGGAATGGGGAAAAACCCCCAAAAATTTTTAAACTGGGGGGGGTTTTTTTGGTTTTGGAAACCCAAATTTAAAAAAAAAAAAGGAAAAAAAAACCCTTTTTTAATTCCCAAAATTTTTTTTTTGGAAATTCCAAAAAATTTTAATTTTTGGGGTTTGGGGTTTTTTAAAAAAATTTTGGGGAAAAAGGGGAAAAATTTTTAAATTTTAAAAGGGGAAAAATTTTTTTTTTGGGGGGGTGAAAAGGGGAATTTTTTTTAAAAAGGGAAAAGGGGCCCAAAATTTGAAAAAAAAAGGGGAAATTTTTTTTTTTCGGGGTTTTTTTTTAAAAAAACCAATTTTAAAACCTTTTAAAATAAAATTTAAAAAATTTAAAAAAGGGGGTTTTCCCCCTTTTTTTTTTAAATTTTTTTTTTGGGGGGGCCGGGAAAAAAAAAAATTTTAAAATTTAAGGAATTTGGCGAATTTGGTTTTTTTTTGGGGGGGGAAAGGGGGGGTTTTTGGAAAAAAAAGGGGTTAAATTTAAAAGGCCCCCGGGAAATTTTTTTAAAAACCCGGGGGAGGTTTTTAAAGAAAAATTTTAAAAAAAAATTAAAAATTGGAAAAATTTTTAAGGGGTTAAAAAATTTTGGGAAAAAAAAAATTTTTTGGGTTTAAACCCCCTTTTAAGGAAAAAAAAGGAAAAAAAAATTTAAAAATTTCCAAAAATTTGAAAAATTTTTTTTTTAATTTTTTGGTTTCCTTTGGGAAATTAAAAAAGGGAAAAAAAAAAGGAAAAAACCAAAGGGGAAAAAAAAAATTTAAAAACCCCTTTTAAAAAAAGGGCCAAATTTAAAAAAAAAAAATAAACAAAAAATTTTTTTAAAAAAAAAAGGAAAAATTTTTAAAAAATTTTTTTTAAATTCCCCTTTTTTAAATTAAAAATTTTTTAAATTTAATTTCAAAAATTAAAACCTTTAACCAAAAAAACCTTAAATTTTTCCGTTTTGGGTTTTTTTTGGGGTTTTTTTGGGGAAAAAATTTTTAAAACCCAAAAAAGGTTTATTTTATTTTTCCCCAAAGGAAAAATTTTAAAAAAAAAAATTTTAAAATTTTTTTAAAATTTAAAAATTTTTTTTTTTTTTGGGAAAGGGTTTTTGTTAAAAAAATTTTTTTTTTTTTTTAAAAAATTTTTTTTTTTAAAAAAAGGGGTTTACCCAAAAAAAGGTGGAAATTTTAAAAAAAAACCACCTTAATTTTTTAAAAAATTCCCGTTTTTTTAAAAAAAATTTAAAGGAAATTTTTTAAAAAAAAGGAACCTTTTTTGGTTAAAAAGGCCCTTTAATTTTTAAAAAAAACCCGGAAGTTAATTTAAAAAAAAAACCCCCGGGTTTTTTTAAAATTTTTGGGGGCCCTTTTTTTATTTTAAAAAAAAAATTAAAAAACCCAAAAAATTTTTTTTTTAAAAATTTTTTGGAAAAAAAGGGGAAAAATTATTTAATGAAAAAAAAAAAAAAGGAAAATTTTTTTTTAAAAAAATTAAAGGAAAAAAAATTTAAAATTTTTTTTTTTAAAAAAAAAATTACCCAAAAATTTTTCCCTTTTTTAAAAAAAGGGGGCCCAAATTTTTAACCTTGGGCCCCCAAAAGGGGGGCCCCCAAGGTTTGAAACCCATTTAAAAATTTCCCAAAAAAAAAATTTTTGGGGGTTTCCTTTTAAAAAACCCCCAAATTTTTTTTTTTGGGTTTTTTTGTTTCCCCAAATTTTTTTTGGGGTTTTCCCAAACCTTTTTCCCCTTTAGGGTTTTTTTTTAAAAAAATTTTTTTAGGGGGGGGGTTTTTTTTTTTTGGAAAGGGGGAAAAACCCCGGGTGGGAAATTTCCATCCTTAAAAAGGGGGGGAAAAAATTTAATTTTTTTTGGGGGAAAAACCTTTTTTGGGTTTTTTTTTTTTTTTTTCCCCCCCCGGCCCCAAAATTTTTTTTCCCTTTTTCCCCAAAAGGCCTTTTTGGGGCCCTTTTAAAAAAATTTTTTAAATTTTTCCCGCCTAAACCCAATTTTTTTTAAATTTTTTTTAAAAATTTTTTAAATCCTTTTTTTTTCCCAAAAATTTTTTTCCCTTTGTTTTCCCAATTCAAATTTTGGTTTTTAAGGTTTTTTTTTTTAAAACCCTTTTTCCTTTTTTTTTAAAATTTTTTTTCCCCCCCTTTTTTTTTTTTTCAAAACCCCTTTTTTTTTTTCCCCCTTGTTTTTTTTTTTTTTTTTTTATTTTTTTTTGGGTTTTTCTTTTTTTTTTTGGTTTCCCTTTTTTTTTTTTAAAAACCCTTTTTTAAAATTTCCCTTTTCCCCCCCTTTTTTTTTTTTTCCCGCCCTTTTTTTTTAAAATTTTTTTCCTTTTAAAATTTTTTTTTTTTTTTCCTTCCCTTTTTTTCCTTTTTTTTTAATTTTTTTTTCCCTTTTTTTTAAAATTTTTTTTTTTTCCCTTTTTTTTCCTTCTTCGGTTTTTTTCCTTTACTTTTTCTTTTTTTTTTTTTCCCTTTTTCCCTTTTTTTTTTTTTTCCCCCTTTTTTTCCTCTTTTTGCTTTTTTTTTTTTTTTATTTCCCTTCCCCCTTTTCTTAATTTTAAAATTTTTAAAATTTCCTTTTTTTTAAAAAAATTTTTTCCCTTTTTTTAAGGAAAATTGGGGTTTTTAATTTTATTTTTTAAAAAATTAAATTAAAAATTTTTTTTTAAAAAATTTAAAAAATTTTTTTTTTTAAAATTTTTTAAAATTTTTTTTTAAAAAAAAATTTTTTAAAAAATTTTTTTAAAATTAAACCAAAATTTAAGGGTGAAATTGGGAAAAAAACAAATTTTTGGGTTAAAAGGAAAAAAAACCCGTTTTAAAAAATTTTTTAAAAAAAAAATTTTTTTTAATAAAAATTTTTTAAAAATTTTTTAAATTAAAATTTTTTAAATTAATTTATTTTTAAATTTTTAAAATTTTTAAATTTTAAATTATTAAAAATTTTAAAAATTTTTCCAAATTTTTTAAAAAATTTTAAACCAAATTTAAGTTTTTGGTTGGGGTGGTTAAAAAAATTAAATTTTTTAAAATTTTTTGGGGCCAAAAAAATTTTAAAGATTGGGTTTTTTGGTTTCAAAAAATTTTCCCAAAAAAGGGGTTGGGTTTTTAAGGAATTTTTTTTAAAAGGGGTTTTCCCGGGAAATTTTTTAAAAATTTTCCCCTTTTTTTTAAAAACAAAAATTTTTAAAAAAGGGGGTTTAAAAAAATTAAATTTAAAAAAAAAATTTGGTTTTAAAAAAAATTTCACCCCAAAAAAAATTAAATTTATTTTAAAAAAGGAAAACCAAAAATTTTTTCCCAAAAGTTCCCCCCTTTTAAAATTTTTTTTTCCGGGCCCCCTTTTTTTTTTTTTAAAAACGGAAAAAATTTTTAAAAATTTTTTAAAAAAATTTAAAAATTTAAAAAAAAAATTTAATTTTTTTTTTTTAAAAAAAAATAAAAAGGGAATTTTTTGGGGTTTTTAAAAAAAAAACCCCTTTCCCGGGCCTCCCCAAAAAAAAAAAAGGGGGAAAAACCAAAAAAAAAAAAAAAACCCAAAATTTTTTAAAAATTTTTAAAAAAAAATTTTTTAAGGAAAAAATTAAAAAATTTTTTCAAAAAAAAAAAGAAAAATTTTTTAAAAATTCCAAAAAAATTTTAAAAAATTTTTAAAAAAAAAATTTAGGGGTTTTTAACAAAGGGGGAAAAAAAAAAAAAAAATTTCCCGGGGGTTTTAAATTGGAAAAAAACCTTTTTTCATTTAAAATTTTTAAATTTTAAAATTTTTTTTTTTTTTTTTAAATTTTTTAAAACTTTTAAAATTTTTTTTGGCTTTAAAATTTTTTAAATTGGAAACCCCCTTTTTTTCTAAACAAAAAGGCCAAAAGGTTGGAAAAAAGAAAAAATTTTTTTTTTTTAAAAAAAAAAAATTTTTTAAAAAGGTTTTTTAAAAAATTTAAATTAATTTTTAAAAAAAGTTTTAAAAAAATTTTTTTTGAATTTTAAAATTAAAAAAGGAAATTAAAAGGGTTTTTTTTAATTTAAAAATTTAATTTAAAAAAATTTTTTTTTTAATTTAAATTTTTTTAATTTTAAACAAATTTAAAAGGTTTTTTTCCCCAAAAATTTGAAAATTTTTTTTGGGGTTTTTAAAAAAATTTTTTTAAATTTTAATTTTAAAAATTAAATTTTAAAAATTTAAAATTTTTTGTTTGGTTTTTAAAAATTTTTAAATTTTTTTTGGAAATTTAATTTTAAAAAGTTTTTAAAAAAACATCAACTGAACGACGAATTGCACTGAATTTTCAGTGTTCGCATGTTGCAATATAAAGATTGTACAATTCTTCGTGTTGGGCAACAAAAAGGTTAAAGGTGGGAAATTTTTTTTTTGGGAAAAATTTTTTTTTTTTTTAAAAAAATTTTTTTTTTTAAATTTTAAAAAATTTAAAAAATTTTTGGGCCACCTTTTTTCCCCCTTTTTGGGGGGTTTTTTAATAAAAAAAAAAAAAAGGGAAAATTTAAAAATTTTTAAAAAATTTAAAAAAAATTTTTTTAAACCCCTTTTTTTTTGTTATTAAAAATAAAAATTTAAAAAAAAAATTTTTTAAAATTTTTAAAAAAAATTTTAAATTTTAAATTTTAAAATTTTAAAAAAATTTTTTTTTTTAAAAAAAAAAAAAAATTTTTTAAACCCCTTTTTTTTCCCTTTTTAAAAAAATTAAAAAATTAAAATTAAAAGGAAAGGAAAAAAAATTTTTTTTTAAATTTTTAAATTAAAAATTTAAACCCTTTTTAAAAAATTTTTCCCGGAAATTTTTTAAAATTTTTAAAAAAAAAAAAATTTAAAATTAATTTTTAAAATTTAAATTTTTTAAATAAAAAATTTTAAAAAATTTTTAAAAGGTTTAAAAAAAATTTTTTTTTGAATTTTTAATTTTTTTTTAAAAAATTTAAAAAAATTCCAGAAAGGAAGGAAGCCCCTTTTCCAAAAACCCAAAAAGCCAACAAAAAAATTTTCCCCCCAATTTTTTAAAAAAAAAAAGGTTTTTTTTATTTTAAAAAAAAAACCAAAAAATTTTTTTTTTGGGGGCCCGGGGAATTTTTCCCAAAAAAAAAAAAAGGTTTTTAAAAAAATTTTTTTTTTTTTTTTTTTTTAAAATTTTAAAAAATTTTTGGTTTTGGGGAAAAGGTTTAAAACAAAATTTTAAAAAATTTTTTTAAAATTTTTTTAAAAAAATTTAGTTTATTTTTTTTAAAAAAAATTAAATTTAAATTTTTTTAAAAAATTTTTTTAAAAAAAAATTTTTTTTTTTTCCCCTTCCCTTTTTTTTAAAAAATTTTTTTTTTTTTTTTTTAAAAAACCCAATTAAAAAAATTTTTAAAGTTTTTTTTTTTTTTTTTTTTTTTGAAAGGGTTTTTTTCCCCCAACCAAAAATTTTTTAAAATTTTTTAAAAATGAAGGGGTTTAATTTAAATTTTAATTTTTTTTTTTTAAAAAAAAAAATTTTTAAAAAAATTTTTTTAAAAAATTTTAAAAATTTTTTTTAAGGTTTTTCCCGGGTTTTAAAGGGTTTTAAAATTTAAGTTAAAAATTGAAGATTAAAAAAAAAAAATTTTTTAAAAAAATTTTTTTTTGTTAAATTAAGTTTGGTTAAAAAAATTTTTTAAAAAAATTTTTTTAATAAAAGAAAATATAAGAAAAAATCATGGTTTTACAAATTTAATTTTTTGAAACAAATTGTTTGAATGTCGTTATAGAATAAATTTTTAATAGCGTAATTTGTAACAACTGAAAAATAAGATGTTAAGTCTTCAAACGTCTCTCACTGCTCATGTATTTAAGATTAAGCAGGCTAAGCCGGCTAATTTCGGTCAACTTTTTTTGGGATGAATTAAATAATCAGATGCTATACATATTTAATAAATAGCTTATTAGAGTCGGGAGCCGTTCCAGATATTATAAAATACTGTGAGGACAGAAGAGTTTACACCAATAAATAGGTTAAATGACGTCCTCATTTCCTCATTTCCAATCGTCACTGCTTTCGTGAAGATTTCAAACCATTCATGTTGATAATTCATGTGATTATTCGCACCTGAATCTAAGATCCAAACGTCTTGATCTTCTTTCGATGCTGTACACATAAATGCATCGACCGTATTTTCTCGAGTCTTGCTAGAACCGTTTTTTAGTTGTGAGCAATCTCTATTCCAGTGATCACTTTTGTCATATTTAAAACATTTTTCTTTCGGCTTCACCGTTTTATTTGCTTCTTTCCCGATGTTGCTTGATGAAGTATCCTTTTCCTTTTTTGAAAAATTTTATTTAGCCATCAGTGCAACCACATTCTTGATCCGGACCCTGTGATTTTAAGCGAAGCTCTTCCGCCGGGTTGACTCCCATGCACTGTGAAAGTGATCGTACTCTGCAGGCAAACAAAGTTTTGGTTATAACCATCTAATCGCATATGTTTACCTTTGTTGCTCACTTGTACATATTTGTGGCGGAACTATGTGAATTAATCAATAAAAGTTGCAGATCATGTTGAGACGTAAGTCAAAAATTGCGTACAAAAGCGCGAGTTGCAATACGTTTCATGATTTTTAATTTGTAGCGAATTTTATTTAAGATCTATCTGCCGCTTGTTTATCTCTTATATTACGGCAAAGAAGATGAAAAAGAAGACGTCAAAACCGCAAAAAGGACGACTTTGGGTAGAGAATGAATTAAAAACCGAAGACATTTTGTGAAATAGTAAATAATTTATTAAGATAATTACGCAGAGACGTAACATTCTATAAAAAATTTTGCAACTATCCGTTGATTTTAGTTATTTATTTAAAATTAGAAATAAAATACAAAAAAAAATTCGTTTAAAAAAGCAATAACCAATTGAATACAATTCACTGAATTTTCAGTGTTGACGTAAAATATCAAAGATTTAATTCTTAGTTTTTTGCGCAACTTAAATTTTAAAATTTTCGAAATTTTAAATAAGATTAATATCTGTGACGTACAAAATTAAAATGCTAAAACGTCTTATTTCTAAATACGAGCTTTTCTTTATTATGACAAAATGTTACGAGAAATTAGTTAATTAAATCAGCATTAGTTAAGAATGAAAGTATTTATGAATTTCTTTATTATTTTAGAAAGTACGCATTTAATTCAAATAACAATAACATTCTTTTAAAAATTAAACTGAATAAAAAACACTATTGTCTGTTATTTCAATTCCACTAAATTGATCAGTAACACCTCGAAAATAATTAATTAAGTTCGCACTAAAAAGCTACCGTGTTAACCTTATGGGAATAAATGACCCTGATAACTTGTTTTTACCATCAGCTGATCGCGAGCATTTTATGACGTCAGTACTTTCAGTCTATACTATTCGAGATAATGACGTTTCAAGTTTTTGTTTGTAAACATTCAAATATTACTAATCTTTTTCCTAATATTTAAACAATATTAAAGAATTGTCGGTATGAGCACACAAGTTTACGACGTTGACCCTATTGGTAGTGCATCGTAATTTGATATGGAATTAGCAAATAAACTGCAGGCGACAAATGTACCTAAATTAGTTTACTAAACAATTTAGATCGAAGTCAACCATATTGTTTATAACACCTCGTAATTTATTATTGTGTATATCAAATAAAAATATAATTTGTCGAAAAAATTTAATTAGTAAGTTGATTGAAAGCAATCTAAACTTTAATTCTAAATTTTTTAAAAAAAGTTATTGTGTTTTTCTGTGTTCTTGTTAAAAAACAAATGCCATCTTTAAAATCTAAAAACCGCCTATAATTTATATTTTAATTACGCCTTAATTAGAATGTTTTAAAACGAGAATACCCTCGTTACTGGTTCTTGTAAAAAACTGAAATAAATTACTAGTTTAGTCGCCTCAACGATGCTTGTTTTGCTGATGGATTGCTTCTGCTGGATTTCCTGCTGGCTGAAAGTGACGTCACGTGCTGGGTTGTGCTTGTTTTTGTATAAAACGGGCTATTTTCTTGTTGGTTTTCTGCTGTTTTGGTTTGAAAGTCGCGATTATTAAAACGCGTCCATTTCGACAAACGTAACCTGTGTTGTCTGTCAATGAATTTTAAACCGCGTCCATTTCTACAAACTTCACTATGACATGAAATACTAAACCCGTGCGGTTAATACCTTGCAAAACTACCGTGTAAGCCAACAGTATCTTCAGTCAAAAGCAAATAATCACTTATTTTTGACTATAAGTAATAAATCAAATTCATTTTAGTCTGGCTAGAAACGTTCTACTAAAACAAAGACAAGGTAAATAAGTTTTCTTCTATGAGCCGTTTAGCTTTAAAGCAATGGATCTCTTGTTAATTTGCATCTAAGTAATTAAAACAGCAATCTAAAAACTTTAGTATGTAAACATTAACTAGCAGAGTAGTTAGACTTTGTCGTTACTGATTGAATAAAACCATATCTAATCTAAGTGAGAAGAAGTAGAAGAAATTTTTTAATATCTCGTTATATGCTTCTGTTGCAATAAACATGAATTTCCTGTTTGATTTAAACCCATTTAAGAATGAAATTAACACGATGATCATAAGGTAACTGATGCACAAAATTTTACAACAACAGCAACATTGATTCTATGCAGTTTATTTAAAACAAATAAATCAGTTTTGTTTAAAGTAATATAAAACCAAAACTTCGATTTTATTGTGGGTCGTATATAACCCTTCCTGAAAAAATAAACAAGTTGAAAAAAAAATTGTATTTATATCTATTGCTACCTATTTAATTTTAAAATTGTTGCAATGGAAGACTTATGAATTTGCAGTATTTAAACCGCAATCTTAAAAACTATTTCATGTATTAAAGATTTGAATTGCAAATTGAGTTTAATGTGTTTAAACTAATACATCTAAATTTATTTTACAACATGTTCAGCAATTGATAGTCACAATTATTTAATACTCTCATTATAGCTTAAAACACATAGTAAATAGAGTTTGAACTAAGTTTCATAAATAGGTATTTTAATTATATTCTGCAAAAATTAATTAATTTAAATTGGAGGCTTCCGAATTGATTGCACCTGTTTTACAAAACGTTGGACATAACAATATTTTGAATTTTTGATTTAAAAATAAATAGATTTGTAACTTTAACTACCTATTGCTTTGCATATTAAAATAATTTTAAATAATCACTTATAGTTTCCATTCTTCTTGTAAAGTTGTTTTAGTGTTACTTGTTGTTTATGGGTGCCAATTTTACGTGTCAATATCCACAATTTTGATAGGGTTCAAATCTGGGGATTGAGGAGGATGCAACACTTTGGACACTTATACAACAAATATGTTTACAAAAGCTAATGTTTCGGTCATTGTTTGATAAAATTCAAAAGTGTCTTTAATGCCTCATTTGCCAGCACTTGTAATAAATTGTTATTTTAAATTTCGATATCTTATACTGGTTCATAATACTCTCATAAAACAATTTGCCACCTAAGAAATACACCCCAAACAAGTAAGCATTCGAATCATGTTTAACTGTTTGTAAATTGAGATTAATTGCAATAGGTTTTTCAAATTATAGACTGGACCATCAGAATTATAAATGTTTATTACTTTAACGCAAATATAACATCTTCACACTTTTCATCTTTATTTTATAGAAATCTTTAGAAATTTAATCTTTGTTAATTTAATATGTTTGCTTTATTCTTGAGATTAATAAATGGTTTATAAGTTTCCATTCTTCTTGTAAACGTTGTTTTAAGTGTTACTTGTTGTTTATGGGGTTTGCCGAATTTTACGGTCCAATTCATCGCACAAATTTTTTATAGGGTTCAAATCTGGGGATTGAGGAGGAGGATGCAACACTTTCGGACACTTATACAACAAATATTCTTGTACAAAACGGGGGCAATGTTTCGGGTCATTGTCTTGATAAAATTCAAAAGTGTCTTTAATGCCCATTTGCACAGCACTGTGTAATAAATTGTTATTTTAA